>CAIIXF020000004.1:29622497-30020009 GCA_903813345.2 Owenia fusiformis | reverse complement strand
CAAGATGGACGGGACTCGTGAACATTTTAGTAGAACATTTTAGTTTTACACCTACCTTCAGCTTACGATCATATCACGTTGAACACACCAGTTCTCGTCCGATCACTGAAGTTAAGCAACGTCGAGCTTGGTTAGTACTTGGATGGGTGACCGCCTGGGATTACCAAGTGTCGTAAGCCCCCTCTTATTTTTTCAACTCCTCAATCGTCTCCACTCAACCAGAGCGCACTCACACAGGTACTAGAGTGCACCCAATCGCCTTTTTATTTCACTTCCCCAGTATATTGTGCTCTCAGCACAACCCACGGATGAGTAGTGCTTTGCTAAGTGTGACTGTTCATAACTGCTCTAGTTTTACACCTACCTTCAGCTTACGATCTTACCTGTTTCAGAAAATTATTCTGCTCTACATAGTCTCAAAAATCACTCCGCCATCTCTAAAAATTCTGTTTCAAACCAAACTTGTAAATCTTTCCTGATAGATTAGCACTTACCCTATCGAGAAATAACCTTGATTCATTTATCAAACACTAGATGGTGCTGCGACGGGCCAGAAAAGGAGAAAGGGCTTTTTTATACAGGAAACCAAATAACCTACTACGAACTATATTCCTAGCTGTTGCGGGACGTAGGCCTATTGATACGCTTGTGGAATTGATGCCAATCCCCCAGGCTATGATCCTGTTTGGGTCCGGGTTTTGGGTTGTCTGTTGTCTTGTTAGCACTATTTTTTAACCTCGACGGAAGGCTCTCAGCGCACGTCATTGCCTTTGGGGGACTCAGCTGTTAGATTGCTGCACAATTAAATCATATGCTTCCACATTAGGTCTAATTTGATGAGATATTTACTCCACAGATGTTGGCCAGATTGTTTTGTAGTAGATAGGCTCAAAGAATAATTATATTGAGCTACTGATTCTACTACAAAATAATCTTGCCGGGATCTATGAGATACTCCAATAAAACATTGACATGCGTATGACTCGAGGTATGGTATGATATGGTTTAAACATTTTCAACTTTCAAATATGGCGCAAGTATCGTGTAAAAGTAGGTCAGGTTGCTGCCTCGTTTTGAACAACTGAGGTTACAAAATTTTGGTCGGGAAATTCGCAGGTAGTACGGTCGTGTTTCGTTCAGTGGACAAGCTGCATAGGGTCCGGCTATTTTGTGGATTATGCTATCAACGGCGTCAAATCAAATCTTGTTAGAAAGTCAATCAGTTGTACAAGCACTTTAAAAATTACAAGTACGTATAATGTATTGCTTGGTACATGTAGATCTATTGGTTATACTCTGAATAAGTACACAATCCGAAGGTCGAAGGGTTTTTATAAAAATATATCCAAAAATTACCCAGTAGTCGAAGGGGCGTAGGGTCGAAGGGGTGTAGGGTTTTTAGTACATTCCGGTAATTATGAATTTCGGGCCTCTGAAATGATTTTTCCTCATCCGTTCATTGGATTTTGTGTTTTTGGTCGTGTAGCAAGATATATGAGCTTGAATTTAAATTACTGCTGATGGTTTAGCGTCCATGGTTGGCGAATTATTAAATAAATTGCATCGCATGCTCGAAGCAGTCGAAAAATCGTAGGATTCCGGTCTGTAGCGGCCCGGCGATGTACGCAAGTATAGTGCTAGTGGAATCTCCCCCACTCGCTCGATTCGTAGAAGAAGGATTGGGGTCGGGTAGCAGTATAAGCTTCCTTTAGGAACATCATTGGAGGCTCTAGGGGGTATATCGACCGACTTATGAGCTCGATCGCACGACTCATTCTAAAGCCAAGAAATAAGGCAATTCTGCCATTGCGACCGAAAAATCATGCATATTACAGTAAACTTCCACGGCCCGCAGTACCCGTCTCGGCTAGCAGCAGGCTCTCCTAGCTTCGTTTCGTATGTGTTTCATGCCTAGAGCGTCCATATTCAAGGAGTTATTCCCTTTCCAAGCGAACAAGGCAAACTCAGCGATTTATGATCACTGCGGCAGCTTGAACATGTAGGCGCGAAAAACGGTAGAGTTTTCGACGGGCCACGGCACCCGTCTAGGACACTGTATCCTTCGGGGCTATACCTGGTCCGCTACCAGGCTCTTCTTGCTTCGCTTTTGTTTGTGTTTCATGCCTAGAGCGTCCATATTCACGGAGTTATGCACTCTTCAGGCGACCAAATTATTCAGCGACCAATTATTCCTCATTGGGTGGCAAATCCACATTTCCAACACCATCAGGATGATGTAACACCTACGTTTCAAAGCTAAATAATTCTCAACAGGCTATATTTTCCTTAATACATGCATGAATTGGCTCATATTATCACATCTTGTGGAGAAAGGTTTAAAAAATTTATTGATACCATAATTTATTCGCAGTCTTGAATTTTGAAGAAATTACAAGACTTACACAAACATGCCTAAAATTAGATATTGTGCAAAACGTTATCAATGTGATGGAAATTGTTGAAACACATCAGATGATCTTAAGAAAGGTTTCGGTTTCATTCGATTTCACTCGACATTTGATTCATAATCATGGTCTAAAATTATTTTCTCCACATTTGACAGAAAATATTCCAATGGCTAAGTTCTTGTAATTGTGATGTAATTAATAGTTGTAAAAGAGATTTGTCTGCAATTATAACATTCTCAGCAGATTCCATGGCTTCTTTTAAATTTCGTATATCCCTTGCTTCTTCATCTCTTTTACAATTATGTGTACATTTTGGCATTTCCTGAGTCGATTTAACACCCTTTGGGTCAATCGCACCATGCAGTTTTTACTGCCGATTGAGAGTTCCTTCCCATTTTCTGTAATAAATTGAGGAATGACGCCTACATCTAGTTTGTTAAATTCGAAATGTCCAGACTTTTCATTCAACCCCTGTGATTCGCCTACCACCAGTGATTTGTCTGCATGTTTTACGATATTGTGATTTATTACATCTTCGAAAATGGTCCTCAAAAATACAGGAAATGTTGTTATATAGTATACTTTACATTGAGAACACAACATAATTATTTGAGCTGCGATCTCTACGTCGTTTCTATCTACTCTTAGGTATTTGTTACGTTATCACTTTCACTTTGCTACGTCAAAGAAAAATAATTTGGCAGAATGACTGATTTATTCCAACAAATCTTACAAATATCTGACCAATGTTCTCTATAGTACCAATGTTCTCTATAGTACCGATGTTCTCTATAGTACCAATGTTCTCTATAGTACCAATGTTCTCTATAGTACCAAAGAACACAATTTTAATAACTTCCTACTGTTAAAGCAGCACTGTTTAAATAGATTGTATTGGTAGATTTTTAAGTTAAACGATCATTTTGTAAAAATGTGAAGTTTGACTGTAATTCTACCTGTTACATTGATTCATATGCATATCTATCATCATCTGGAGTAGAATATAAATATAATTTTGTATTCATCTGGGCACATTAGTGGTTAAAGACTGATATTTCAAACGTCTGTTACGTGCGCAATTGTGGCGAAGTTGAGTCTCTCTATCTTTTACAAAACATGAAAACAAATAAAGTTTAAAATATTTATTTAATAAAGAAAAGTAAAGCCCAAAAATATCATTTCAATCGGCTACTTACAGTTTTTGGTTAGTCCCGAGTTCACGCAACGAGGTTCTGAGGTTTCAATGCCAAAAATGCCTCTTTTATATCTTAATTTTGAGGTGGACAGAGCCGAAATAAGAGGTCTTATCCAATAGAATATTAGGAAATCCTATTAACTAAAATTGGCCTAAAAATAAATGTTTAATTTGATAAAAAGTCAATAATAAATAGTGATGATTTTCTGCCCACAAAGCTGAAATGTTTACTGAGAATCTGAGAATTTGGAAGATTTTAATGAGAAAGGAATGTCTAGACAAAACCTCTGAGCCTCGTCTCATGAACTCTGAATGTTTAATCTAATTTAATTCATTATCTTATTTATGTCTGAAACACATATTTATAAGTAAATTTCCCCCTAAAAAGTATACAGTTATTCGTAAAATGTGATGTAGATAATAAAGGTATAAAGATTTGCAAAGCATATACAGCAGTATTGATGTTTTGGTCAGTTGTACTCCAGGTCGTTAGGTTTAATCGCTTTTTATTTTGTTTATCCGAAATTGCAGTCTTCAAGATGATGCCAAAAACCATCAAAACTTATAAACATCCTAACTAAACATTACAAAATTTCACATCAGTTGACTTCATATATCATTGTCTGTCACTCATATCTCAAAAATAATCTTTTCATTTGATTGGCTCTAGAAATATTTCATGCCTAAAAACTGCTCTAATATGATGATAAACATTGGAAATTAAACTGTTGATATTGTGAAATATCACACTGAGTTCGAAGATCACTAAAACAACTGTTATAATACAAATATAAACTAATCCAAATAATGCAATAATTATAAACATGAGTAACAGCAAAAGATCATTATGACATCAACTGATATGAAGTGAAATAAGTAGACTTACCAACGAGGCTTCGTCACACAATGCTTTCTCACGTGACCTCACGTGACCTCGCGTGACCTCATTGAATATGTAACATGGTAGAATTAATATCACTGAACATAGTATTGCTTGTTGAGCATCCGTTTATCATTTATTTGGAATTACGCAGGGGTCAATTTTTAAAAAAAAAAATTTCGTATTTTAAGAATTCTTTTTAATATATAGTGAATAAGTAAAGATATCATAAACTCTTTGACATCGAGAACATTTTATACAATTTAAAAAAATAAGACCAAAATGGACTTTACACTCACAGTGGGTGGTATGACTTATTTTAATGTTTAATCTTTTTTAATTTATTGTTTCAGTCTAACGATTTAAATTTGTCTATATTGGTTTTAATTATATCATCGACTATTTCTAAATTCGTTGAGTAACGTAACAACATAACATATTTTAATTAATTTGAGACTTCAGCAGTGGTCTACAGGATGGGCCAATAAACATTGGAACATTTTTCTATTTATTCAATTGTCTTTATTTTTGTAATTCCATCCACAAAAATTCAGATAATGGTATAATGGTTATTTGTGAAAATGTTAAAGGCAACAGGTAAATCCATTCTGTGAAAAAAAATGCTAGAAACAAAAAATAGAGACGCACCTACAGTACTATGATTTCGCCAATTAGTGAACTTTTCACCAGATGAAAAGGGGAAAAGCTAAAAATGGTGTAAACCTCACCAAAAGCTGTCAAACATTTTAAACGCAAAATATTCAAAATTTGTGAAAATGACATGTTCCCCCTTCCACTTGTATGTAACCCCTTCCTTTTCACTAAAGTAGTAAATTGTGTAATTAAACAGTTCTTTAATTCAACTATGTAGATGAAACAATGGATTTGCTTATATAAAAAGCCAAAATAAAAGTGAAATGTGAGTACTACTACTACTTAAGTTGTTTGGGAATCGAACCCAGCCAAAGGAATGATAAGTTCCATGGTGTAAGCCTGCACAACTTGCAGGATATTTGTATTATCACATCACATTATTTTTGACTTTTTCCAAAAATGGCATCTGCTTTCACAACGACATTGGACTTTCAATCACAGGGGTTAAATGAAAAATCGGGACATTTCGAATTTAACAAACTAGATGTAGGCGTCATTCCTCAATTTATTACAGAAAATTGGAAGGAACTCTTAATCGAGATTTAAAAACTGCATGGTGCGATTGACCAAAAGGGTGTTAAATCGACTCAGGAAATGCCAAAATCTGCACATAATTGTAAGAGATGGAGAATATATACGAAATTTAATAGAAGCCTTGGAAACTGCTGAGAATGTTATAATTGCAGACAAATCTCTTTAACAACTACTAATTACATCACAATCACAAGAACTTAGCCATTGGAACATTTTTTTGTAGATGTGGAGAAAATAATTTTAGACCATGATAATGAATAGAATGTTGAATAAATTGCATAAGTTCCCATGTATGATTTGCAATATCGTTAACTTCAAACAGCATTTACTCAAATACTCAGAATGGGTATAAGAAGTCATTTATACTGGAGGAATTGTTTTGCATAATATATATTACCGATTGATTACAACGATGCTTTCCAACACCACGAGTCAAGGCCATATGGCTCTTTAATCCATTCAGCGACATGTTATTTTTGCCACAGAAGGAACATAGGTGCAGTCTGAATTTAAAAGTTTTTTCTACAAATATATTGAATCATTTCAAACAATTTGCTTATACATAATTGACGTATTAAAGATTTTAATACATTTTGGATACGAGAAGTAAGTGTAGGTTTACTTCACGTATGCATTAGCAGATGGTTACGTTAATATTTCTGTCGAGGGGGTCGATGCTACGTAGCAATCATTGCATTTTAGACATGATGGATCTTGTTGTTTATTTGCGTATGGTATACGATTATATATGTATTTGTGAAAATAACACTAGCTGAAACACTTGAGAATTATTTAACTTTGAAACATAAGTGTAACATCATTAGGTTTTCAAACAAAACTCACCCCTTCTCCCCATCCTGATGGTGTTGGAAATGTGGATTTCCCACTCAATGAGGATATTCCTCAGGCATGTAGTTCATAGAGGATTTGAGCGCTCCATTTGTCGCAACTTAATTGAAGCATCTTGTTTTTGATCAAATACAGATCATTCATGGTTGAGAAAACTATCAATGAATAAAAACAAAGGATTTAATAAAACTCCATTTAGTTACATGTGCCGTGAGTTTTGTGTTACTAGGCATGATGTTTGAGATACGTTAAACACCAGTGGTATGTACATGAAACCTTGACCGTGTAAGGGAATAAGATGGGGGCACATACCTACCAACGTTGAACAAGATTGGTTCATTATTTTCATAATTAGATATATTTGTACAAAACCTTTTGAACAACCCTTGTAAATTAGACAAAAACTTGTTAATAAGAGTACCAAAGTCTGTCACAATGTAGTTCGCGAGTGTCAAAATGGTTCGACTTTTCACATGAATCGTGTATTGTCCAGTTTTGATACAAAATAATTTCCATAGACGTCTTTGCATATGTTTGGCAATATTTATCAGTACCCGAAGGGTTCCCCAGTTCATTTTATTATTCTACAGTGCGTATAAAAAAACGCAACAGATTCTTATCTTGGAAAAGCACAAAACCAGTGATAACAGCATTGATTTCATTCAATGCACCTTAAAGCCATGTGTCTCTTTACAATGATATATCATTCATTGATATTTGGTTATGGTTGGGCGAGTAATAATTCAATGTACCAAAAAGCCAAATTACTCCTCTTTGTAATGGAATATCATTCATTCATAGGGAGTCATCTCTGGCCGGATAATCATTAATTTTGCAAAGTGGGGCAAAATTCAGCTTGGACCCAAGTTTAAAACATTGCGAAAGTCAGTACAAGGGGCATATGGTCTATTGGAAGAAGGTGTGACAGGTGTGGTATAGACAGTAAAGTGTTCATACTCATACTCTTGCAAGAATACATCCTATACCCCTCCAAATTGCCACCACTTCCTTGCACATAAAGATGCGCTCATCTGTCCACGTCATGCATGGTTCAGCCCTGAGTCATTTGTGGGTTAAAGCAGAGAAAAGCAGCCCATGGGCAAATCATTCTCGATGTTTTGCAATATCTGGTGGAGGAATTGTGAGCACAGATGCTCCTGAGATAGCTCCAAAAGAAAAAGTCACAACAATTCAAGTCAGAGGAACTTCCATTGGCACTTAGCCCTTGCACTGATTTTCTCAATATCTAAAACTTGGTGCAGAGCCGATTTTGACCCGCTGTGCAAATGGAAGGATTTCTCACCCAACCATTACAACATGTGAATGAATGACATATCATTGCTAAGAGGAGAGACATGGCTTTATGGTACATTAAATGAAATTGATGTAGTCATCTCTAGTTTTGAGATTTTACGAGATAACTACTTGTTGCGTTTTTTTTGATACGCCCTGTATAGCTAGCCAATGTAGTCTTATGGAAGGAACTGAATGTTAGAGAGCAGCCTATAAATGAGTGTACCATTTCTTTTTATTATTCTATAGCTAACCAATGTAGTCTTATAGAAGGAACTGAATGTTAGAGGGCGGCCTATAAATGAGTGTACCATTTCTTTTTATTATTCTATAGCTAACCAATGTAGTCTTATAGAAGGAACTGAATGTTAGAGGGCGGCCTATAAATGAGTGTACCATTTCTTTTTATTATTCTATAGCTAGCCAATGTAGTCTTATGGAAGAAACTGAATGTTAGAGGGCGGCCTATAAATGAGTGTACCATTTCTTTTTATTATTCTATAGCTAGCCAATGTAGTCTTATGGAAGGAACTGAATGTTAGAGGGCGGCCTATAAATGAGTGTACCATTTCTGTTGAGTATTCTATAGCTTACCAAAATAGTCTTTTGGCCAGAACTGAATGTTCGAGGTGGACTTTACATCAAAAATGGTGGGGACTTTTACTTTACATATTTAACTATAACTTACTTTGTTATTGTACATACAATTAATTGGACTGTATTTCTTACAATAGCCCCCAGACCAGACATGCAAACTAAAACCACGTGGGTCTCTGGTAAAAAGCGGTAGACTATAAATGATTGGATGGTAACAGTGGTTTCAAAATTGTGATCTGATAAAAAATAATTATATACTAGGAATATTTCTGAAGACATATATTTATTTAAAATTCGTTTAAAAACTAGGACCACAACCTGACTGGACTATTTATTTGTTCACTCCCAACATATCTATTGCCTGTCAGTAGATATGGTCCGGCTATTCGTTTCTGAAATATAGAAGATATATTGTCTAGTCCGGACATCAGTTCCTATTATGTATGGTATTGTCCGTATTTCATCAGAAGATATATTGTCTAGTTAAGAGTCTGGACATCAGTTCCTATTATGTATGGTCTTGTCCGTATTTCATCAGAAGATATATTGTCTAGTTAAGAGTCCGGACATCAGTTCCTATTATGTATGGTCTTGTCCGTATTTTATCAGAAGATATATTGTCTAGTTAAGAGTCTGGACATCAGTTTCTAGTATGTATGGTCTTGTCCGTATTTCATCAGAAGATAAATTGTCTTGTTAAGAGTCCGGACATCAGTTCCTATTATGTATGGTCTTGTCCGTATTTCATCATGAGAAGATATATTGTCTAGTTAAGAGTCCGGACATCAGTTCCTATTATGTATGGTCTTGTCCGTATTTCATCAGAAGATATATTGTCTAGTTAAGAGTCCGGACATCAGTTCCTATTATGTATGGTCTTGTCCGTATTTCATCAGAAGATATATTGTCTAGTTAAGAGTCTGGAAATCAGTTCCTATTATGTATGGTCTTCTCCGTATTTCATCAGAAGATATATTGTCTAGTTAAGAGTCCGGGCATCAGTTCCTATTATGTATGGTATTGTCCGTATTTCATCAGAAGATATATTGTCTAGTTAAGAGTCCGGACATCAGTTCCTATTATGTATGGTCTTGTCCGTATTTCATCAGAAGATATATTGTCTAGTTAAGAGTCCGGACATCAGTTCCTATTATGTATGGTCTTGTCCGTATTTCATCAGAAGATATATTGTCTAGTTAAGAGTCCGGACATCAGTTCCTATTATGTATGGTCTTGTCCGTATTTCATCTTCTCAGACTAAGTTGGTAAACTTTTAATGAAATGAATTCTTGTAGACTATGACAAAATTTTAAATCATTTAAAACAGAATGCATATAATGTTTATATTAATATTAAATCATTAAAATACAAGGAACCTTTGTTATGTTTTACGTCTTACATAATCTCGAGTCTAGTAGTTTTAAAAGTGGCTTCTCTGGATTATAGTTCCGTGGTGCCACGATATTTCTTTTAAATATTGTTTTCATCTGATTCATGTTTTTCGAAGTTAAGAACTTTCAACTTTTATGGTCGTCATGGATATTTTTGCGGTAATCATTTGAAATATCTTTCCTTCTTGCCCAATATATGGATCTACATTTTACTGTCAATTCACTGCACCAAATATTTGATTCTAGTCTCATACACTAACGAAGATGTCCTCTTACATATACGATATATTGTTCCCTGTCATGGACAACTTTCATATGTGATATTTATTTTGTTTTATATCTGGTTACAGTAGGCACTATTTTTCTTATCAGATACCATGAGTAAATAAGGTCTCCGCTAGATGGATCATGACATCAAATATCTCAGATATTTACTCGCCAACGGAGAAGTTTAATTCCCCTTCCATAGTCTCTTCGACGAAGTCATTGATGACATTCTTTTCTTATATATAGTATGTTGGCTTCTAGATTACGCTATGTTGGACTACTACATCGACCATGACGCCGTCCGTTTTCTGAGCCTCCTTTTAGCCCGCAAGAGACTTCGTTGTTCCTCAAGCTGCCGTTTCATCATTGCCTTTTTGATACACATAGTCGAGAGGAACATTAACCCTCCAAGCACCATAACTCCTCCGACGACGTAGAAAGGCGTGTCGAATGTTCCAGTTAGATCAATTAACCATCCTGAAATACAAAACGACAATTTAAGTTTTGATTTCTGTTAATGGAGACTTTAAGGTGGCGATATTTTTCAAAACGTAACCGCGAATGCAAAGTCCATGGATCAATACACTTTATGTATATCATCTTTCTATGCATCCCACCGGTCAGGAATTATAGACATTTTGACAATATTAGATCGTAATGTATTGCGGTAAATTCAAATTGTATCTTTTAACTAGTGTTTTAACTTAAAGGTGCGTTTTATTGCATTGAAAACAAACTTTATACATAACTTCACATCTTTCACTTGTAAAACAGCATAAAATCTGACATCACCCTGTGCTATAATGATACGACTTCAAAATAATTGTACCAATATTGTTTGGTTTTTAAGCGTCGTGGGTCCTCTTCACCAGCGCAATTCGATATTTTTACGATCACTACGTATAGGGTGATATATTGTAAAGGAAAAATACAAAGCAAGTGATCTGCATACTAAAAGGATTTCGTATTTGAAACCTTAACTACATGTGGAAATGCTTACCTGAGAATGGAGATGCTATAAGAAATGCTTACCTGAGAATAGAGATGCTATAAGGAATGCTTACCTGAAAATAGAGATGCTATAAGAAATGCTAACATGAGCATGGAGATGCTATAAGGAATGCTTACCTGAGAATAGAGATGCTATAAGAAATGCTTACCTGAGAATGGAGATGCTATGAGGAATACTAACCTGAGAATGGCGATGCTATAAGAAATGCTAACATGAGCATGGAGATGCTATAAGAAATGCTTACCTGAGAATAGAGATGCTATAAGAAATGCTAACCTGAGAATGGCGTACTATAAGGAATGCTTACCTGAGAATGGAGATGCTATAAGGAATGCTTACCTGAGAATGGAGATGCTATAAGAAATACTTACCAGAGAATGGAGATGCTATAAGGAATGCTTACCTGAGAATGGAGATGCTATAAGAAATACTAACATGAGCATGGAGATGCTATAAGGAATGCTTACCTGAGAATAGAGATGCTATAAGAAATGCTAACATGAGCATGGAGATGCTATAAGGAATGCTCACCTGAGAATAGAGATGCTATAAGGAATGCTTACCTGAGAATAGAGATGCTATAAGAAATACTTACCTGAGAATGGAGATGCTATAAGGAATGCTTACCTGAGAATAGAGATGCTATAAGGAATGCTTACCTGAAAATAGAGATGCTATAAGAAATGCTAACATAAGCATGGAGATGCTATAAGGAATGCTTACCTGAGAATGGAGATGCTATAAGGAATGCTTACCTGCAAATAGAGATGCTATAAGAAATGCTAACATGAGCATGGAGATGCTATAAGGAATGCTCACCTGAGAATAGAGATGCTATAAGAAACGCTAACATGAGCATTGAGATGCTATAAGGAATGCTTACCTGAGAATAGAGATGCTATAAAGAAATGCTCACCTGAGAATAGAGATGCTATAAGGAATGCTTACCTGAGAATAGAGATGCTATAAGGAATGCTTACCTAAGAATGGAGATGCTATAAAAAAATACTTACCTGAGAATGGAGATGCTATAGGGAATACTTACCTGAGAATGGAGATGTTATAAGGAATGCTTACCTGAAAATGGAGATGCTATAAGAAACGCTAACATGAGCATGGAGATGCTATAAGAAATACTTACCTGAGAATAGAGATGCTATAAGAAATGCTAACATGAGCATGGAGATGCTTTAAGGAATGCTCACCTGAGAATAGAGATGCTATAAGGAATGCTTACCTGAGAATAGAGATGCTATAAGGAATGCTTACCTGAGAATAGAGATGCTATAAGGAATGCTTACCTGAGAATGGAGATGCTATAAGAAATGCTAACATGAGCATGGAGATGCTATAAGGAATGCTTACCTGAGAATGGAGATGCTATAAAAAAATACTTACCTGAGCATGGAGATGCTATAAGGAATACCTACCTGAGAATGGAGATGTTATAAGGAATACTTACCTGAGAATGGAGATGTTATAAGGAATGCTTACCTGAAAATAGAGATGCTATAAGAAAGTCTAAAGTCGATAATGTTTCTGTTTCAAAGTTAAACAATGTTGAAATTACCAGAGATCACGAGCACAAACATCTGGGATTTACTTTTGACCCAAGCTTATCATATGACAAGCATATTGGAGAAATCATATCAAAAAAACGAAAAATGTTGAACCCTTTAAAGAAACTTAAATATAAGTTAGGTAGTAAGCATCTAGAAACCATATTTAAGTCCTTTATTTTTTAAGGAATGC
Source organism: Owenia fusiformis (assembly GCA_903813345.2). Classification (NCBI taxonomy): domain Eukaryota; kingdom Metazoa; phylum Annelida; class Polychaeta; order Sabellida; family Oweniidae; genus Owenia; species Owenia fusiformis. Next base: position 30,007,177 of record CAIIXF020000004.1, on the reverse strand, counting down.
TTACCTGAGAATAGAGATGCTATAAGAAATACTTACCTGAGAATGGAGATGCTAAAAAAAAATACTTACCTGAGCATGGAGATGCTATAAGGAATACCTACCTGAGAATGGAGATGTTATAAGGAATACTTACCTGAGAATGGAGATGTTATAAGGAATGCTTACCTGAAAATAGAGATGCTATAAGAAACGCTAACATGAGCATGGAGATGCTATAAGAAATACTTACCTGAGAATAGAGATGCTATAAGAAATGCTAACATGAGCATGGAGATGCTATAAGGAATGCTTACCTGAGAATAGAGATGCTATAAGAAATGCTAACATGAGCATTGAGATGCTATAAGGAATGCTTACCTGAGAATAGAGATGCTATAAGAAATACTTACCTGAGAATAGAGATGCTATAAGAAATACTCACCTGAGAATAGAGATGCTATAAGAAATGCTAACATGAGCATGGAGATGCTATAAGGAATGCTTACCTGAGAATAGAGATGCTATAAGAAATACTTACCTGAGAATAGAGATGCTATGAGAAATACTCACCTGAGAATAGAGATGCTATAAGAAATGCTAACATGAGCATGGAGATGCTATAAGGAATGCTTACCTGAGAATAGAGATGCTATAAGAAATGCTAACATGAGAATAGAGATGCTATAAGAAATGCTAACATGAGCATGGAGATGCTATAAGGAATGCTTACCTGAGAATGGAGATGCTATGAGGAATGCGATAGAAGATACTCCCATCACGAGTCCCAGTGATTTATCTACAACGTCGACACCAAGTAGGTCAACCAGTATAACAACAAACAGGGAAAAGTAGCAACCTAAAAGTAAAATAAACAACAACAAAAAAAAAGTAACAACATCGAATTAGTAGCAGCAGGTCAAAATTAAAAATAACGACCAAAAATAAAAAGAAAAGACTAAAAGTTTATAGCAGGAGCCTAAAAGTAGAAATTTAAAACTAGAACTCAAGAATCGTAACCTAGACTCCCGGGCCTAAACTTTCCACCCCTTCCATAAAGGATGAGTCTAGGAATATACCATTTTTGTCCCTCGCTTATATGTATTCGAAATATAGATTATATTACTGTCTAAGATGTATCTGATTATAATATACAACTTTTAGTGAGTATTGATGTTTAATTAACCTCATGCTGTGAATCAAATAAGGTAATCTCATTATGTTAAAAAATTAGTGTACTAGATAAGTTGTTAAAAAAGAGTAGGTGTGAATGTCTCTAGCATGATATATATGATTTTCAGGATGGCTCCTCTTTTCCAAGCACATCCCATAAACCAGATAACGGATGCTACATAGGTACAGCAGACAAAAACTGTGGCACCCTGGGCATATGTACGAGTACAGTACCAGCCAGTGATGGCTCCAAATGGTTTGGTCACTGCCATGCTCCACCCAGAAACAATATTTCATAGTTCCATTTTATATATATGATTATACATGCACACGGACAAGACTCTAGGGACATTGATGGGCCTAAAGATGGTACTTGATGTAAATACGCATCGGTGTAACGTTCAGTTTGCTTGAAATTGTATGAAATTGTATTGAAATTGTACCAAGTGTGAGACTTTTTTTTTTTTTTTTTTTTATCTTTAAATGTATTGTTTATGATTTTTTCATTTTCTAGATCACAAAAAGTTTCCTGTAAAAATATGATTTCAGCTTTTTGGTTTCTTAGCCAAAAATTTAATTTGGTTCTTTCTCTCTCATCATTTAACCCTCTAACATTAAGTGTAAGAAACCTGTATATAGAATTCATTGTTAACAGTTCTGTATCTTAGAAGTAACATAACAGTCATATCATTAACCATGTAAAAAAAGAGTATTTGCATGCAGCACTCTTCTTAAAAAAAAGTTAATAAAAAATACCAAATTTTACTTATACATACATTACATTTACATATCATATACATACACAGTGTATTATATATATATAATATACAGTGCACATATATATATCCGATATTTGCTGTATCACTTCTTAAAATAATTTTATGCATATTACCATATTTACAATTACTATGTATCTTATTTATATAAAGCATATTTGTTGCATGTGTTTCTTATTTTGTCATAGTATATATACAAAATATTTTATTATATACAGACGATTATTATATACAAAAGAGTCATTTACTGTTTGTAAATATATACAATATGTCTTAGTACAGGGGATATAGGTTTCTTAACCTATCACTGAAATTTTCCTGTTTTTGGAAGTTTTTCTGTGGAACTTGGAGTGTTACCTCCAGATCCTCTGTCTTTTCTCTTCTTAGGGGTCTTCTCTGTTTTCAGAACCTTTGTCTTGATGAATGTGCTTAACTTCCTGTACCCCTTGTTGGATAGGTGAACCCCTTTTGGATCAGAGGTAGTATAGTCACTCTCAGATGTTTTTCCATTGTTACATAACAACACATCTGTGCTGTCAATGAAACATGTGAATTCTGAGTGCTTCTCACACATGCATTTCAGTAGTTTGTTCATCTTTCTTATCTTATTGTTCACTGCATTGTCACATGGATGTATAGGTGTAAGGCTGCATACAGAGATTTCAGCTTTAGGTAAATTTTCATGTATCTCCTTCACAAGATTGTCATATTTCTGTGCGCTCTCTTCTGGTGTGTCATTATAGTAACAAATATTGTTTGCGCCTGCTTGTATAACAACCTTTTCGATGTCCTCTTTTTCAATTGGTTTACTTTTTAACAGGTCTTTGATCTCTTCTATCCGCTTTCCACTTTTTGCTCTAACTTCAAAACCTGCGTCAATAAAGTCCTTCGCCATAGCATTGGCCAAGGAAGCACCAAGTACTATTGTATTATATGTAGAACTGTGTTCGTCTATTTCACTGTCTTTAGCTGCTGTGGGGTTTTGTTTTTCATTTCTATTCACCATTGGACTTAGCTCATCAAATCTTATTTGCTCCAACAAACTTTTTTCAGTTGTCTGTGGTGATTCTGTAGACTTTTTTTCAGTTTGATTACCCCATGCATTGGTGCAATCTTTTACCTGGTGTGTCAAGGCTCCACATCTATAGCATCCTCGTCCTGGTCTGTTTTCTTTATTTGGACAACGGTAATACGGATGGTCAGTTCCTGAGCAGTGCCCACAGGGCTGACCTCTATATGATAATCTTCCTGGGAATCCTCCAATAGTTGGGTTGTTTGGTATAGGCAATTTGATCCCCGAGACTGTGATATATCGTACACCTGTCTTAACAGTTGACCTGCTCCCATCTGCTTTTTTAACGAAACCATAGCTAATGTCTTCAACATGCTCTACATATCTAGATAAGTGTGCACTTATAACACTATTTGGAATCTCCACTGGAATGTCACGTAATGTGATATTTACTATGTTACTTTCAACATCTGAAAGTGTCACAAAAGTATTGTTGATGTGTAGGCCAAAAGTAACTGCTGCTATTTTTGCCTCTTTGTTATTGAAGGTGATTATAATGTTCCTTTGGGCAAGTTGTATCGCATCTATATCAATTTCATCTACAACTGTAGTAAGGGCTTCAAGTATAACATCCTCACGCGCCCAATCAGCATCTCTATGGCTGCCTTTTACAGTTAGGTCTCTCTTTATTGAACTCATATTTCTGGACACCCTGTATTGGCCTTCCAATAGTTCTCAGTAAAGTATTTTTCCACTCAATTCACTAGCAGTATTTTTGGTAAATTACTGTTTTGGTAGTATAATTGGCAATATGCCTCCCTGTTTAACACCGCTTTTCCAACTCTAATTAGCTTATTATCCAATTTGTGTGCACTGCTTATAAACTGTTTTTGACCTCAATCTAGAAGCCCTTTGTCTTATTTCACATATTTTCATGCAGTTTTCTCCTATTTTCTCACTTGTCAGATAATTTTTTTGTAAAATAATTACTTCACTACGATCCTTATATATTCACGAATACGATAATATCCACAATGTTTTTTAAATGTGTCTATATCTCCATGTATTTTCACTTATATCAGGAGCAAATAACATGTGTCTTCACCTTACATACTAGCTTACTAACTCAGCCAAGTGTGAGACTTAGATAACACAGTACAGCCTTCGTCTTCATAGCAGTAAACAGGCAAAATAGTTAGCAGTCTTCAAAACAGTAAACAGTCAATACCGGATCATTGAGCAATGTCTATCAAGACATACCAGGCCCTCACCTGCACGTTAATACACATATCATTGAACAGCGTCTAACAACACAAACCAGGACCTCACCTGCACGTAAATACACATATCATTGAACAGCGTCTAACAACACAAACCAGGACCTCACCTGCTCGTAAATACACACATCATTGAGCAGTGTCTATCAAGACATACCAGGCCCTCACCTGCACGTTAATACACATATCATTGAACAGCGCCTAACAACACAAACCAGGACCTCACCTGCTCGTAAATACACATATCAATGAACAGCGTCTTACAACACAAACCAGGCCCTAACAACACATACCAGGACCTCACTTTCACATTCATACACACATCAATGATCAGCGTCTATCAACACATACCAGGACCTCACTTTCACATTCATACACACATCAATGAACAGCGTCTAACAACACAAACCAGGACCTCACCTGCACGTTAATACACATATCATTGGCAGCGTCTAACAACACAAACCAGGACCTCACCTGCACGTTAATACACACATCAATGAACAGCGTCTATCAAGACATACCAGGCCCTCACCTGCACGTTGATACACATATCATTGAACAGCGTCTAACAACACAAACCAGGCCCTCACCTGCACGTTAATGCACACATCAATGAACAGCGTCTATCAAGATATACCAGGCCCTAACAACACATACCAGGACCTCACTTTCACATTCATACACACATCAATGATCAGCGTCTATCAACACATACCAGGACCTCACTTTCACATTCATACTCACATCAATGAACAGCGTCTAACAACACAAACCAGGACCTCCCCTGCACGTAAATACACACATCATTGAACAGCGTCTAACAACACAAACCAGGACCTCACCTGCTCGTAAATACACACATCATTGAACAGCGTCTAACAACACAAACCAGGACCTCCCCTGCACGTAAATACACATATCATTGAACAGCGTCTAACAACACAAACCAGGACCTCACCTGCTCGTAAATACACACATCAATGAACAGCGTCTAACAACACAAACCAGGCCCTCACCTGCACGTTAATACACATATCAATGAACAGCGCCTAACAACACAAACCAGGACCTCACCTGCTCGTAAATACACACATCAATGAACAGCGTCTAACAACACAAACCAGGACCTCACCTGCACGTTAATACACATATCATTGAACAGCGTCTAACAACACAAACCAGGACCTCACCTGCACGTTAATACACACATCAATGATCAGCGTCTATCAACACATACCAGGACCTCACTTTCACATTCATACACACATCAATGATCAGCGTCTATCAACACATACCCGGACCTCACCTGCACGTTAATACACACATCATTGAACAGCGTCTAACAACACAAACCAGGACCTCACCTGCACGTTAATACACACATCATTGAGCAGCGTCTAACAACACAAACCAGGACCTCACCTGCACGTTAATACACATATCATTGCATGAACAGCGTCTAACAACACAAACCAGGACCTCACCTGCTCGTAAATACACACATCATTGAACAGCGTCTAACAACACAAACCAGGACCTCACCTGCACGTTAATACACATATCATTGCATGAACAGCGTCTAACAACACAAACCAGGACCTCACCTGCACGTTAATACACATATTATTGCATGAACAGCGTCTAACAACACAAACCAGGACCTCACCTGCTCGTAAATACACACATCATTGAGCAGTGTCTATTAAGACATACCAGGCCCTCACCTGCACGTTAATACACATATCATTGAACAGCGCCTAACAACACATACCAGGAACTCACTTTTACATTCATACACACATCAATTTCAGCGTCTATCAAGACATACCAGGACCTCCGCTGCACGTAAATACATACATCATTGAACAGCGCCTAACAACACATACCAGGACCTCACCTGCACGTTAATACACACATCATTGAGCAGTGTCTATCAAGACATACCAGGCCCTCACCTGCACGTTAATACACATATCATTGAAAAGCGTCTAACAACACAAACCAGGACCTCACCTGCTCGTAAATACACACATCAATGAACAGCGTCTAACAACACAAACCAGGCCCTCACCTGCACGTTAATACACATATCAATGAACAGCGCCTAACAACACATACCAGGAACTCACTTTTACATTCATACACACATCAATGATCAGCGTCTAACAACACAAACCAGGACCTCACCTGCACGTTAATACACACATCAATGAACAGCGTCTATCAAGACATACCAGGCCCTCACCTGCACGTTGATACACATATCATTGAACAGCGTCTAACAACACAAACCAGGCCCTCACCTGCACGTTAATGCACACATCAATGAACAGCGTCTATCAAGATATACCAGGCCCTAACAACACATACCAGGACCTCACTTTCACATTCATACACACATCGATGATCAGTGTCTATCAAGACATGCCAGTACCCCACCTGCACTTTAATACACATATCATTGAGAAGCGTCTTTCAAGACATACCTGTTGTTGCACCAAATATTGCTGCATATACTGCCATAAGTGGGTATGTCGTAAATATTGGGCTGCATATTGTTGACGCTCCGCAGATCAGTATAGATACACCCGCAAGAATGTGTCGGGACTTTTCGCTAGCATTTCCAATCCAGCCAAAAATAATTCTCCCCGACACATTAGCGATGCCAATAATGGACACTAAAAACGAGGCCCTCTCTGGGTCGATTCCTAACGATATTGCTCTGTCTGGTGTGTAGGTGAACGGTGCGTGGTATCCCAAACTTATCAGCATCATTGCTATTGAGAAAATCAGTAGAATTGGATTTTTAAACATTGAAAAGTCAAATATGTCTTTTAGCATTGATTTTGTAGATTCACACCAACCCGAGCAACATCCTTGTTTGTCCATAACTACAACGTTGACTCCGTTTGATTGGCTTGATTGTCTCTCGAGGTCAGGATCATAATACTTAGTTTTGATATCACCATTTTCGCCCTTTGTTTCCTTTTGACTTGCTGTTAGAGCTACTGTTTCATGGTCATCACTAATTGCAGTGTAAGCAGTGTCGTCCGCCTCTTCGTTAGAGGGGACTGGTAGCATCACCAACGAACATAGCGTCCCCAGGAGAAGGAACCCGGCCTCTATTACCAGCGTCCAGCGCCACTTGACCATATCAAGTAAATAACGCGTCAACAAGCCGAACACAAGCGTCCCCAGTCCTGACCCGGCCACTGCTATCCCTGTTGCCAATGCACGTTTTTCCTCGAAGTAATATTGCACAACTAACATGGATGAAACATACATCATACCATTGCCGATTCCTACAAATAGAAATGCACTCTGTTCAATCGAAAAGATCTAACAAACATATATATTGTAGTAGGTCTAAAATTATATTGAATATGTCAGTTATAATACAATCACCAAGTAAGCCAAATAGACCCATTGGCAATTGCACATGCGTACATTATTGAATATGTCAGTTATAATACAACCATCAAGTAAGCCAAATAGACCTATTGGAAATTGCACATGCGTACATTATTGAATATGTCAGTTATAATACAACCATCAAGTAAGCCAAATAGACCCATTGGCAATTGCACATGCGTACATTATTGAATATGTCAGTTATAATACAACCACCGAGTAAGCCAAATAGACCTATTGGCAATTGCACATGCGTACATTATTGAATATGTCAGTTATAATACAACCATCAAGTAAGCCAAATAGACCCATTGGCAATTGCACATGCGTACATTATTGAATATGTAAGTTATAATACAACCACCGAGTAAGCCAAATAGACCTATTGGCAATTGCACATGCTTACATTATTGAATATGTCAGTTATAATACAACCATCAAGTAAGCCAAATAGACCCATTGGCAATTGCACATGCGTACATTATTGAATATGTCAGTTATAATACAACCATCAAGTAAGCCAAATAGACCCATTGGCAATTGCACATGCGTACATTATTGAACATGTCAGTTATAATACAACCACCGAGTAAGCCAAATAGACCTATTGGCAATTGCACATGCGTACATTATTGAATATGTCAGTTATAATACAACCATCAAGTAAGCCAAATAGACCTATTGGCAATTGCACATGCGTACATTATTGAATATGTCAGTTATAATACAACCACCAAGTAAGCCAAATAGACCTATTGGCAATTGCACATGCGTACATTATTGAATATGTCAGTTATAATACAACCACCGAGTAAGCCAAATAGACCTATTGGCAATTGCACATGCGTACATTATTGAATATGTCAGTTTTAATACAACCACCAAGTAAGCCAAATAGACCTATTGGCAATTGCACATGCGTACATTATTGAATATGTCAGTTATAATACAACCACCGAGTAAGCTAAATAGACCTATTGGCAATTGCACATGCGTACATTATTGAATATGTCAGTTATAATACAACCACCGAGTAAGCCAAATAGACCTATTGGCAATTGCACATGCGTACATTATTGAATATGTCAGTTATAATACAACCACCAAGTAAGCCAAATAGACCCATTGGCAATTGCACATGCGTACATTATTGAATGCGATTCAATATAAGACAACGGTTGTTCAGGGAGAATGCAATTGGTGTTTAGGTTAGGGTTAGCACAAGACGCTTACCTGACAGAACGCCATAGGTAAAGTAGAGAATATAGATGTTATTAACCAATGCGCTAGTGAGAAAGCCAATTGTTGAGAGAACGGAACCTGCGAAAGTAACGGCTCTGCAGCCAAATCTTTTCATCAATGGTCCGACCACAATACCTGTAAGATTATATAATAAAAATATAAAAATATCAAAATTACGATAATCTCCTTTCTCATTCTGAACACTTTTCAATCAAGTAGGGTCGCGATAGTTACCATTTTTGTGTCATCTTATAATTTTTGATAGAGGAAATTGACCCGTTCGTTAACATTACTCTAGATGGCTACATAAAACACAAAAATGGGAACATACCCGTGAAATACAGGGTGGTCCAAAAAAGTGAACTCTTGCAACCGGCTATATATTTCCCTTATTACCTGCAGGAATCCTTTTATAGTTTCACATGTTGTAAAGGAAGGTCTAAAATTTTTGTTGGTACTATACATTTTTCTTAGTATTGAAAGGACAAGGTGCAATTATTGGCAAATATCCCTATGGTCAAAATGAATCATTCGTAGGTGTAACATGAAGAATAAAATGTCATATAATACTTTAGAAAATATTAAAGTGCTCGGACACACATCAGCTGAGATAGGGATCATTTTGTTCAGTAAGGTTGTATTGACTTACATGGGGCTGTGCACCATTGACTTAACATGAGGATATCAGCAGATCCCAATAGAGGCCATTGGTTTCCATTGATTATCACAGAAATACCAAAAATACACTATGACCTGAATCGATTGCAAACTTAATAATTTCACAATACGACACAAATGGTTTATCTCATCAAATGTGCAAATATGAAGTTTGCAATCGATTCAGGTCATGCTTAAAATTAAAAGATTGTTCATTTTTTCATCATTTTTTTCCCTACAAAATGGCTATAGAAAAATGCTCCAAAAACAACTTTTACACTTATCAAATATCATACAAGTTTGTAAAACCAAAGATTATACTATTATATTTCATTATGTAGTAACATATTTGGATAAGATGCAGGGATGCGTAGGATGTAAATGGATTTTGACAGACACAAAAATACTTCCTGGTTTGGAATCTATGCCTTTACACTTCATGATTGAATTATGACCCTTATAAGTGGCCTATACATCAATACAGTGCTGAATATAGGTCAAAAAGATACTAGTGTGCATATAAATGTAATAATTGAAGCAGAATACTCATTTTGAAAAATCAGATGAATTATTTTTTTCCCATGGGGAGATCCCAATGGAGGGTGTATAAGGTCCTTTGCAGAAATTATAAGCCATAACCAAACATCACTGAAAATGGGTAAAATGTGAACTTCAATATCTGCGATTCAACCCTTCAACAATCTAGCCATGGAAAGCTTTTAAGCCGGGAGTCTGGGAAACCTAATGTTTTCTGACTTTGTTTGGTTATGAATCCCACACAATATGATGTAAAAATTAGCATCATAGCTCCGTTAGTTGCAAAGTTATTGTGATCTAAAGAAATGTTCAATGTTTCCAAAGACGAGAACATCTTCCAGTGAAATCTCAACATAACCATATATGGTCTTAAAATGTTAATATCTTTATTAATCATGGACCAATTCTAATGAAATATGGCTCAAAACACTGAATATTAGATTTCCTTTTGATTTTTGTAAGATTTTATATAAAGGGCTTCTCAGATTTTGGGTCACAGGGGGTAACTTTGCCCCCCTCTACCCATTTGTGTAGGTAACATGCCTCTAAACTGTTGAATGGTTAAAACAGCTTCAAAATGGTCAATAAAAGTGTGAAATGTGTTTTCTGCTCAAATAGTGTCCCATTTGTCATATGGTAGGGTTTAAACTTATAATATCTCACTGAAAGCATTTTTAAGATCAACTAATGTGTATCAACAATTTCCATCAATCACATCGGTAAAATTTTGCACAAAATCTAATTTGAGGCATGTTTGTTAAAGTCTTGTAATTTCTTCGAAATTCAAGACTGAGACTAAATTATGGTGTCAACAAAAAGTTTAGACCTTTCTCTTCAAGATGTGATAATATGAGCAAATTCATGCATGTATTAAGTAAAATATAGCCTGTTGCAGGGGTTCACTTTTTTGGACCACCCTGTACATCGTTAACATTACTCTAGATGGCTACATAAACATAAAATTGGGAACATACCCGTGAAATACATCAAGAATGGTTGTATAGAACCAATCCATGACGTCACAGATCTAGGCTCTTTAAAATAGTCAAGTAAATCTACGTATAGAACTCCAAATGTGTATGTGATTCCTACTGTCAGAGCTTGAATTATGAACGATGATCCTACAATAATCCATCCCCAGCCTCCATCTTTGACAAGATGCCCATTCCCATTTTTGGTTTTATCAGGCATTTTGCAACGTCACTTTCGGGCGACCATATAGGGTGATTTGACACTTGTATTAGATGTTCATCTGGCTACGTATCCGAAGCGAAATTGATTTTTGTTGCTCTGAAACAAGACAAATATATATATTTATATGCATACATTGTCCAACGGAACAGTCCTTATAGTGTCAAGTTACTGCATGAGTACAATGAGCATGTTATTTCGTCCAGATTTAAAATTGAAGATTAATCAACTTCAACAAAAATCATTGCATAAAGTTATTAAAGTATTGAGTGTGCACTGTTTTAATGTAAGTTAATTGTAAACTCACTTTCGACCTGTCTGTATGTTTAATTAATTAAGAGGGTGCCAAGTCCATGTATAGAAATATTAAAGTTTAATTAATTAAGTAAAGTCTTTTAAGAAGGTACCAAGTCCATGTATAGATATATTGAAGTTTGCACCTTGCAAGATAAACTACAGTTTTATAACCCCGTGAGTGCACCTCGGGCACATCTTGGGGAGGATGGCAATAAAATAGAAATTAGGCTTTCGGGTCGATCTATTTTGCGAGAATTAGCAATTCGCGGAGAATGAGCCTCATACTAATAATTATGTTGCATTAGTTTTTAGTTCCGTTTTAAATCAATGTCAGTTTGTTCTACACGGTCTCAAAATTAAATTATACTCCAATCAAAACGTCTCCACAATATTCGACAAGTATTAGCTCAATGACAAATAACAAAGGGAAACATTACAGAACATAAGTATATTGCGTAGGGTGTTTGAACATGTGTTATGTAGACTGTTTTCAAAACGCACGTTGATAGAACTAATTATCTAAAATGTACAAAAGATTTGTTTGATAAATCTTTTTATCTAAATATACAAAAGTAAACTAATTATAAATTGATAAATCTAATTATTCAAAATATACAAAGTGTTATATCCAAAATAAAACTAATTATATGCGAGGGTTTTCAAAATGCGTTTGTGTTTTTTCATTTACAACTACACTGTTGACGTTTTCAATTTATTGCTTATTGTTTTAGGTTTGTTGGTAGGTTTATACATTTCCAATTTATTGCTTATTGTTTTAGGTTTGTTGTTAGGTTTATACATTTGCAATTTATTGCTTATTGTTTTAGGTTTGTTGGTAGGTTTATACATTTGCAATTTATTGCTTATTGTTTTAGGTTTGTTGTTAGGTTTATACATTTGCAATTTATTGCTTATTGTTTTAGGTTTGTTGTTAGGTTTATACATTTTCAATTTATTGCTTATTGTTTTAGGTTTGTTGTTAGGTTTATACATTTCCAATTTATTGCTTATTGTTTTAGGTTTGTTGGTAGGTTTATACATTTCCAATTTATTGCTCATTGTTTTAGGTTTGTTGTTAGGTTTATACATTTCCAATTTATTGCTTATTGTTTTAGGTTTGTTGGTAGGTTTATACATTTCCAATTTATTGCTCATTGTTTTAGGTTTGTTGGTAGGTTTATACATTTCCAATTTATTGCTCATTGTTTTAGGTTTGTTGTTAGGTTTATACATTTGCAATTTATTGCTTATTGTTTTAGGTTTGTTGGTAGGTTTATACATTTCCAATTTATTGCTTATTGTTTTAGGTTTGTTGGTAGGTTTATACATTTGCAATTTATTGCTTATTGTTTTAGGTTTGTTGGTAGGTTTATACATTTCCAATTTATTGCTTATTGTTTTAGGTTTGTTGGTAGGTTTATACATTTCCAATTTATTGCTTATTGTTTTAGGTTTGTTGGTAGGTTTATACATTTCCAATTTATTGCTTATTGTTTTAGGTTTGTTGTTAGGTTTATACATTTCCAATTTATTGCTCATTGTTTTAGGTTTGTTGGTAGGTTTATACATTTCCAATTTATTGCTTATTGTTTTAGGTTTGTTGGTAGGTTTATACATTTCCAATTTATTGCTCATTGTTTTAGGTTTGTTGGTAGGTTTATACATTTGCAATTTATTGCTCATTGTTTTAGGTTTGTTGTTAGGTTTCTACATTTGCAATTTATTGCTTATTGTTTTAGGTTTGTTGGTAGGTTTATACATTTCCAATTTATTGCTCATTGTTTTAGGTTTGTTGGTAGGTTTATACATTTGCAATTTATTGCTTATTGTTTTAGGTTTGTTGGTAGGTTTATACATTTCCAATTTATTGCTTATTGTTTTAGGTTTGTTGTTAGGTTTATACATTTCCAATTTATTGCTTATTGTTTTAGGTTTGTTGGTAGGTTTATACATTTCCAATTTATTGCTTATTGTTTTAGGTTTGTTGTTAGGTTTATACATTTCCAATTTATTGCTTATTGTTTTAGGTTTGTTGGTAGGTTTATACATTTTCAATTTATTGCTTATTGTTTTAGGTTTGTTGGTAGGTTTATACATTTTCAATTTATTGCTTATTGTTTTAGGTTTGTTGTTAGGTTTATACATTTCCAATTTATTGCTTATTGTTTTAGGTTTGTTGTTAGGTTTATACATTTGCAATTTATTGCTTATTGTTTTAGGTCTGTTGGTAGGTTTATACATTTCCAATTTATTGCTCATTGTTTTAGGTTTGTTGGTAGGTTTATACATTTCCAATTTATTGCTTATTGTTTTAGGTTTGTTGGTAGGTTTATACATTTCCAATTTATTGCTTATTGTTTTAGGTTTGTTGGTAGGTTTATACATTTCCAATTTATTGCTTATTGTTTTAGGTTTGTTGTTAGGTTTATACATTTGCAATTTATTGCTTATTGTTTTAGGTTTGTTGGTAGGTTTATACATTTCCAATTTATTGCTTATTGTTTTAGGTTTGTTGTTAGGTTTATACATTTGCAATTTATTGCTTATTGTTTTAGGTTTGTTGGTAGGTTTATACATTTCCAATTTATTGCTTATTGTTTTAGGTTTGTTGTTAGGTTTATACATTTGCAATTTATTGCTTATTGTTTTAGGTTTGTTTGTAGGTTTATACATTTCCAATTTATTGCTTATTGTTTTAGGTTTGTTGTTAGGTTTATACATTTCCAATTTATTGCTTATTGTTTTAGGTTTGTTGTTAGGTTTATACATTTCCAATTTATTGCTTATTGTTTTAGGTTTGTTGTTAGGTTTATACATTTCCAATTTATTGCTTATTGTTTTAGGTTTGTTGGTAGGTTTATACATTTCCAATTTATTGCTTATTGTTTTAGGTTTGTTGGTAGGTTTATACATTTCCAATTTATTGCTTATTGTTTTAGGTTTGTTGGTAGGTTTATACATTTCCAATTTATTGCTTATTGTTTTAGGTTTGTTGGTAGGTTTATACATTTCCAATTTATTGCTTATTGTTTTAGGTTTGTTGTTAGGTTTATACATTTCCAATTTATTGCTTATTGTTTTAGGTTTGTTGGTAGGTTTATACATTTCCAATTTATTGCTTATTGTTTTAGGTTTGTTGGTAGGTTTATACATTTCCAATTTATTGCTTATTGTTTTAGGTTTGTTGGTAGGTTTATACATTTCCAATTTATTGCTTATTGTTTTAGGTTTGTTGTTAGGTTTATACATTTCCAATTTATTGCTTATTGTTTTAGGTTTGTTGGTAGGTTTATACATTTCCAATTTATTGCTTATTGTTTTAGGTTTGTTGGTAGGTTTATACATTTGCAATTTATTGCTTATTGTTTTAGGTTTGTTGGTAGGTTTATACATTTCCAATTTATTGCTTATTGTTTTAGGTTTGTTGTTAGGTTTATACATTTGCAATTTATTGCTTATTGTTTTAGGTTTGTTGGTAGGTTTATACATTTCCAATTTATTGCTTATTGTTTTAGGTTTGTTGTTAGGTTTATACATTTGCAATTTATTGCTTATTGTTTTAGGTTTGTTGGTAGGTTTATACATTTCCAATTTATTGCTCATTGTTTTAGGTTTGTTGGTAGGTTTATACATTTCCAATTTATTGCTCATTGTTTTAGGTTTGTTGGTAGGTTTATACATTTCCAATTTATTGCTTATTGTTTTAGGTTTGTTGGTAGGTTTATACATTTGCAATTTATTGCTTATTGTTTTAGGTTTGTTGTTAGGTTTATACATTTGCAATTTATTGCTTATTGTTTTAGGTTTGTTGGTAGGTTTATACATTTCCAATTTATTGCTTATTGTTTTAGGTTTGTTGTTAGGTTTATACATTTGCAATTTATTGCTTATTGTTTTAGGTTTGTTGGTAGGTTTATACATTTCCAATTTATTGCTTATTGTTTTAGGTTTGTTGGTAGGTTTATACATTTCCAATTTATTGCTTATTGTTTTAGGTTTGTTGTTAGGTTTATACATTTCCAATTTATTGCTTATTGTTTTAGGTTTGTTGGTAGGTTTATACATTTGCAATTTATTGCTTATTGTTTTAGGTTTGTTGGTAGGTTTATACATTTTCAATTTATTGCTTATTGTTTTAGGTTTGTTGGTAGGTTTATACATTTCCAATTTATTGCTTATTGTTTTAGGTTTGTTGTTAGGTTTATACATTTTCAATTTATTGCTTATTGTTTTAGATTTGTTGGTAGGTTTATACATTTGCAATTTTATAGAATCCTCATTGCAGCCATGTCTTATTTTTAAGACCACATAACTCATTTTGTATATGGTTTACACCTTTCATGATCAGCTTTGAAAAGTGCATTATGTACCAGGAAAAAGAATGAAGAGAATATATTTTTAGAAATATATATGAAGTATTTTCAAACATTTTACAAAAACAATACTCTTTGCTTGACATAATAGTGCACTTTTTGTGCAAAACTGCAAGATGCAGAATTGTTTGTTCCTCAAAATAACATGTCCAATGAAGATTATATAAAAATTCCAAACGTACACGCTTACCTAACTCACTAAATGTTATTCAGACTGTATATGACCCACGTCTGTCCCACATAAGACATATAGACGTCGATCCACCGCCGTTTCTATAATACATGTAATAGCACAGCAGATGAATCCACCATTATGATTTTGTATCGTTTTCTTCGCTTTCCGGATGTTTCCTCCGCTGATTTCTCAAATTTTCGAATTTTAGTCTTGTTGTTTTGTTATCATTTCGACTGTTTGAATAATTCAACTCGTGTTTCGAGTTGGTCGTGTACTTTTTCCGGCTCTTTTGAATAGGTTCTTTTTCGATATAAAAATTAAGGCAATTCCGTATGTTAAGAAAATTTAAATGGCTTCCCAATTGGAAGTCTATTTTCTATTTGGTGCTATTTTCAGGTACACATTTCTCATTCTGTATATGTTCTACATCTTTCAGTTTATCTTATGCATTAATAACCTTGATTATCAGCTACCCATGAACAAGAAAAACTCAATCTCCATTAAAACTTCTGAACGTAAGGAATTACCTTAAGGTGTATACAATTAGGCTATACACGTAAACGAAACCTATTGACCCGTAAGTTGACCGAGCTTTTCCTTTTGTTGCGTGTTGTAGTTGGCAGTGCCTGGAGACTGTTTATGTTTTGAATGGATGCTATAATGTGCTGCGCAGAGTTTGGCTTCATGTGGCTTCATATATGGCTTCATCAAGCTAATCAACCTTAATTATTATTATCGTTTATATTTTAGGTGAACCGAACTGATAAACGATATTTGGCTATATGTGTTTTCAATCATCGTGGTAAGCCACGCCCCCTCCATCTCTATCCTTCTGGAGATGCAACAGAGAGAGATGCTATGAGTATCAATTCAGAATGGTTTTCAATTGCTAACCTGAATTGACCGATACATCTCAAAAATTGATCACGGCAAGAATCATAGATTAGATCGTGTAAATTTATTTATATTTATTGTTTATAAAAACGCGTTTATAATCTTCGATTGCAGCCAATTATAACCAATAAAAGTGCATCGCTCACCAATCCGTTTCTGAACCATGAGCTCCTTACCCCACTTACCATTGCATGTTTCCAAGTCCTTTTACGTAGGAAACATATGTACACGTAAATGTTTTAACAATCCATCTCACAGTCTGTTGTGCACGTTGTCTTCTCCTATTTTTCTTTATTACTTTTTACTTGTAACTGGTGTAGTCTCTCCCAGACACAACATGTGCAATCGATTATATTTGTAACTTATATTTAGAGTTTGGTCTTCAGTAATTGATCTTTAAACTTTTACTTTTATTGTTTGACCTTAGATGTGTAAAAATGAAATCGGCACGATAACAGTCTGGGTCTTTGGATATCCTGCCATGGGAACTTATCAAACTGAGGGGCTGTAGAGTTGAAAGGGAATTTAGAGAGCATACATTCGTATAATAATTTGCAAAATTCATCTAATGAAATAAAATAACCTGAATACGTTCATGACCTCGCTTTTAAACCATATTATATAATCCTTAAATCCCCGCAACTGAATGGATCAGATTTGGAAAGCGCAATAAACTTACTATGTGAACTCAATACACGTACAATAATAAGCTTTAGCCAATACAAATTGCATAATTATTTATACACACTATTTTCCACTACGGAATCATACACAGCGTGATTATCAGGAGCAGGTTATTCCATGGATCGTAATATAACGATAATATGAATATTCCGTCAGGGGGAAAGGCAGTAAAACTCATGAGTACAGTTGGGGACATAAATAAATGACAGGTGGATTTGCTGAAGTGAGGATTTCCCATGTTAAAATAAGAGAATTTACAAGAGGCCATAAATCAGTGGATGAGATTATACAAAATGTAAAATATACAAATTTTAAGGGATATGTATCTAGACAATATTGGAAATTATGGGCTTTCAGACCACCATAATTAGGAAATGGTGATCGAAAATCGACCTGTCATTTATTTTTGTCCCCAACTGTAGGAGCAATTTTGACATTTTCCATATTTTTAATAGGTGATTTTCGAGTTGTCAAAGGAGTGATTCTTTATATTAAACTGGTAAACAAATTTTAGATGAACTTTAAACTCTGATGATCTTCACGAAGTTATCTCTTTAAAAATGAAATAAAATATTAATTTTGTGTTGTGCAGTGGATGATAAACCATTCTAAAGATAATTCAATTCGACATAAGTTGATTTATAAAATCATGGTATCACATCATAAGGAAAAGAAATGTGTTTTTGGGGTATGGCTCATTTCTGATCGTTAATATCACATGAAGAAGAATTAATATGATAATTAACAAATTAAACTATGTCTAGATGGAAGTGACATACGCCTATTAAGTTATTACTTGGGGAGCCAGTGCACATTTGACACTAAAATGACGAAGAATGTATTAAAGCTTTTGAACATTCATACAACACACTTTGAATTATAATTATTATTTTCATCTAATTTGCATTTTCATACAGGATGACATTTCTAAACAATTAATAGAAAACAACTAGACAATATGTATCAGCTGACCTTAGATACGGATTTGAATGTGGAAAACCTCAGATTTAGATGAGCAAAACCTCAAATTTGAATGTTTCTCAATGATCGGCGATTCTCAAATATCCAAGCATAAACAGGTGTCATCGACGGTAAGATCCTAGTTGCCAGACTTGAAGCGGAGTGTACCACAGAATTAAGTCTTTCAAATGATATATCATATTACGTTTGACAGTTTGCTGTGGAGGTGTATTCGTATATTAGCCATGAATATTTGATTCGACGATCTGTTATTCTTATAGTGATCTGGGTCTGGTGGCTTGCTTCTAATAGCTTGTCCTTAGATGTGTTAACATATTATAAATGTCTGCGAAGACGCATTAACACTTGCTGAAGTTCCGTACACACGTCACATCGCCGCATGTCATCGTCTGAAAAAATAACATGAATATATTTTTCGCACAAAGTAATATTTCATCAAGTGTACTGGTTGATCATTATGAATATTATTCCAGGGGCGGATCTGGGAACCAACAAGGGGGGGGGGCAAATATCAGGTCAGAGAAAAAACCTTTGGGCCCCTAAAACCACTTGTATACATTTCAGACATTATTCTAGCGTCATTCAGAGTTCTCGATCGTGCTATTTCAAAACAACAAACCTGTTGCATCGTATCGCCATCTATTGTTCGCACCACTTTTAAACCCTTTCCTTTACCATCAGCAGGCTTGGCCTCGACAACTAGACTTGACCCTTCCCAGAATGCCTTGGCCTGAAAGAAATACAATTTTAGTATAACCAAGAGATTTGGATCCGCCCAGTTCTTGCATTTGTAACTTTGTAAACACTTTTCGTGAGTTTTGTTTTAATAAACTGCGGTGTTCCTTTCGGGAAAAAATGAGCAGTACAAGATGTATTGATATGTCATGGGTAATTATACTTATATATATATATGGTTGGGCTTACGCGCTCAATGTATGCACGCGTTGTTTACGGATGTGTAGGCGTTAATTACGCTCGTACAGATGTAAAATTACGCCCGTGCAGACGTAAAATTACGCCGGTGTATGCATAAATTACGCCCATGAAGAAGTAAAGTCTACGGGTGTTCAAACAACCTTTACGGACGTAAACTTTCGGTGTTAAAATGATTAATTACGGTTATTTTACACGCGTCGAGAAACTTCTTCCCGCCCGTCGAGTTTATTTTAGCACCGTAAATTATGAACCAATCAGCACCTTACTTACATAAAGATTCAATGCATCCTTGCTAAAAGAGCAACTCAAAGATCCTTGCACAAGTAAAAAACAATCAGTAGCCCGCTTACATTTTAGTGTGTTGCATTGATGTCCTTACATATTAGGCTTAACTAAAAGAGTATTCAATTTTTAGAGCAAATTAAAAGGAAAATTGAAGATACTGTGTCGGCAGTTATCAATAGGGGTGGGACGGATAACCGAAATACCGAAAAACCGCGGTTCAGAGCCATCGGATCGGTTTTCGGATCGCTACCCTACTGTCGGTTCGCGTTTTCGGTTCATTTTCGGTTCAGTATTTGACCTACAAGTAAAAATAAAACACTGTTTTACAGTGTTTGTCAACATTTTTGATATTTCCCTACCTCGTCTGCTGCTAGCTCATTCGTTTACACTCGTTTCGTATCCAGGTGCTTAAAATAAAAATTAGCAGCCCATTTGGTTAGGAAGCCCGAGAAATGGTTAAATCTCCCTGATATATTGAACCCAACCTACTTAAATTACTTGCTTATTCCTTGGATATTCAATTACCTTAATTACACAACATAATTACAAGAGAACATGCATGAAATAATAGAGAAATAGGCATGAAATGGACCAACACAAAATTTCTATGTTCTAAGATCGGCAAAAATTGAACAAACTGACAACGCTCCATTTTACATTAATTCCTGCCAAGTCCACTCTAATTTTAAGTGATTATGAAACAAACAAGAACTATACATCTAAAACAATAACTTTTTGAAAGAAATATGTACTAATTATTGCAAAATCAGGAGTTTAATTTGACATTCTTAGCGATATTTTATTGGTCTGGTTGATATGGATATGGGTGTTCTCAGAAAATGCTATACAACAAGTCGCTTTAGCGAACAATATGCGGGAAATTCAAAAAATCAAAATCAAAAATCGTCACAATAATATTATAATGTTGGCATAATTGATTTGCGCAAATTTATATTTGTAGG
The DNA here is from genome assembly GCA_903813345.2 of Owenia fusiformis. NCBI lineage: Eukaryota > Metazoa > Annelida > Polychaeta > Sabellida > Oweniidae > Owenia > Owenia fusiformis. The sequence continues at coordinate 29,986,335 of CAIIXF020000004.1, read as the reverse complement.
GGTATTTGTTGTGATGTAGGGTATTAATTTGCGCGCACAAAGCATCCATATTTGAGCTCCTATATAGGAAATGCATCATAGATGTCACGACATCTGAAAAGACATCATCAGTGTAGCGTTTGCAAGATAGTAGGCCTATAAGAAAAAGGTTTCTTCTACAAGTAAAATAAGTTATTTTATTGTGGGTAATAAAATAAAGTGACAATCAGTAGTGTAGTCCGAGATAAAGGCATTCAATCTATAACAATCGCTAAATTGAATGAACCGAACCGAAAAAACCGAACCGACGGCCGGGGAACCGAAAAACCGAACCGAACTGAACCGAAACGAACCGTCCCATCCCTAGTTATCAACACCCATTGTAGAAACGACAAAATTGCAGAATTTGAGAATGACATGTTTTGTTTCTAAATATGATGATTTTTTCGGATAATTCTCCCAATCCTTCATTTGCACAAATAGTGCACCAAGATGCCTAGAAAAGAAATAATGTTCCTTATGCCATAACTTGCAATAGTTGTTCCTGGCACAATCGTGAGTAATAACTTGCACAATGATCTGGAGTTGCACTTTTAGCTAGAATGCATTGTATCATCATGTAAGCAAGATGCTGATTCAGTGATTGGTTCATAATTAACGGCGCTAAAATAAACTCGACGAGCGTATAGATGTTTCTCAATGCGTGTTAAATAACGTCTTAACGCCCGCTATCGAACATTTTAAGGCCGTTACTTTACGCCTGTATTTGTTTTAACGTGTATAGAACCCACTTCTTAACGGGCGTAATTAACGCCTACAAGGGCGTAAATTACGTCTGCATGGGCGTAATTTTGCGTCTACACGGGCGTAATTAACGCCTACACACCCGTAAACAACGCGTGCATACATAGGGTAGGTTGGCAACCCATATATTTATAAGATATTTCCTGAAATTATCATTCCTGCTTACAAGTTATATGCTCCAATATGAAATTATTCATATGTAAATGCAAGTATACTATCACACGTTCTAAAACGTTCACCAGGTACAAATCATAAATCAGATTACAGACCTCGATCGGCCTGATATAAATTATTACGCGGTAAACACGATACAAAAATATGTCATATTCCGCAACGAATATGCCATATTCACTTGCGGTGTATGACAGATTCACCTGCGGTATATGGCACACACACTAACCAATGAGAACGTGATACGGAAGTACGCAATTGTCAATAGCATCGATTGAACGAACAAGTAAAATTTTATTAATTATGATAATGATTACTGAATCAACAGTACTGTGTATCGAATATATTAACTTAGCAGAAGTATCAGTCACCAATCTCACGTAATAAACTTACTCAATCAATCGAGGATTCATATATTAGTACTCGACGCACTAACTATATTGGTAATCCAGCGTAGTTTTACATTTAGAGTCGACTCTCGCAACCAATCAAATCAAAGCTTTCTGTATCACGTTTTCACCTGCGGTATATGTCATATTCACCGGCGGTGTATGGCATATTCCGCAAGTGAGTATGACATATTCCGCAGGTGAGTATCGGGTATTCACTAAAATCAATGTATCGCATATTCACTGCGGAATATCGCATACTCACTTGCAGAATATGCCATATACCGCAGGTGAGTATGGCATATTCACCCGTATCACAAATACCGCGCAACCATGAATGTATGCCATATACCGCGTAACATAAATGACCAATTAGATTGCAGACCTTGATCGGCCTTATATAAATGACCAATCAGATTACAGACTTGATCAACTTATTTAGGCCTAAACGACCAATCAGATTACAAGCATTGATCAGCTGATATGAATGACCAATCAGATTACAAACCTAGATCACCTGATATAAATGATCAATCAGATTCCAGACCTTGATCACCTCGTATAAACGACCGATCCGATTACAAACCTTGTTCACATGATTTAAATAACCAATTAGACTACATACATTGATCACCTGATATGAAGGACCAATCAGATTACAGACTTTGATCAACTGATACAAATGACCAATCAAATTACAGACCTTGATCACCTGATATATAGGGTGGTCCAAAAAAATTGGAACATTTGATAATTGAACTAAAAATCATATTTTTCCTCTAAAATGCACCAACATTTTACTATGTAATTTTCAATTTATATTTATCTGATGTAGAGGTTATAGGTGCAAACAACAAAGTTAATGCATTAAACTAGACAATGTTTGATATGATCCCTCTTCTACTGAATTACAAGTTGAAGCCTGGGTCTCAATTTTGAAATGATTCATTCGCTTTGCTGTCCGTTTGATTTTGTCCAAGCCTTATTGTTTAAAAATTCAGCCTGAACAAACTTATATGTTTGCCTTCGGGAAGATCAAATACATGAAGACATGATCATATTTAACTTTTTTTTATGGATATCAAGCATATTTTGATGGCTATTGTTGTTGGGTGTATTTCTGATTGAATATTCTCCAGAAAGAGGCCAGGGCAGTCTGTTTTGATTGGTAAATGGAGCCTCCCCCTCCCCCCTTTATTGTTTTAATATGAATAATATTCATTGAATATATCAATATACTGTATGTATCAATATCATAAAGGAGTTTCCCAGAACACAAATGATATATTATATCATATCTGCTTAGAGGTGGTCTTTAATACAGCCTTGTGAATAACTAGTCAGTTTCCCCTTTACTGAAAAGTGGAAACAATGATTTAGTCAATTTATATAGTAGCTGTATAGGTTATGCAATCACTCACCCCTGACATGTACTTTCTTTCCTACTCTTAAATAAAAATAATGATTTTGGGTAATCTTAAGCTGACAATAACAAAATAGTTTTCTAGTAAACCATAGATGTTAATACCTCTTGTCAACTAAATATGATTTTATAAAATGTGTATATCAATCAACATACATATGTATTCATTACAGCTTTGAATTAAAGAATACTTGAAAAAGTAGCGGCGAAATTGACAAGTGTATATTGAAGAAAAGGGGGTCCTATGAAACATTGACTAGTTTAATGCATTAACTTTGTGGTTTGCACCAATGCTCAGTATGCGGAATTTTAAAGGAAAATAAAGGTTTTGTGTTCAATTAACAAACGTTCCAATTTCTTTTGACCACCCTGTAGATGAGCAATCAGATTACAGACCTTGATCACCTGATCTAAATGACCACTAAGATTACTGACTTTGACGGCCTTATATAAATGACCAATTAGATTACAGACCTTGATCACCTGATCTAAATGACCACTAAGATTACTGATTTTGGCGGCCTTATATAAATGACCAATTAGATAACAGACCTTGATCACCTGATATAAATGACCAATAAGATTACCAACCTTGATCACATGATCTAAATGACCACTAAGATTACTGACTTTGATAGGCCTTATATAAATGACCAATTAGATAACAGACCTTGATCACCTGATATAAATGACCAATAAGACTACTGACTTCGATCGGCCTTATATAAATAACCAATTAGATAACAGACCTTGATCACCTGATATAAATGACCAGTAAGATTACTGACTTCGATTGGCCTTATGTAAATGACCAATTAGATAACAGACCTTGATCACCCGATATAAAGGACCAATTAGATAACAGACCTTGATCACCTGATATAAATGACCAAATTACCGACCTTGACCGGCCTTCCATCTGGGGATTCATCATCGAAATCACCAGCTCCAACTTCAAATGTGCTTTTCCTGTTTCTACAATAAATTAGTTACGATTATTTACTTAGCATAAAAGGTGATTGATTACATTTTAATGTGTATTCATGGACGTCTATAAAAATAGATGGCGGGGATCAACAGTATTCGTAGCTTTATGTATTTTGGTTAGATACGAGACTTACATAACTTTAGGTTAGTCTTGGCCCAATGGATTTATTTTCGGGCGTTTACAGAGAGAAACGAGATCACAATTTGAATGGCCGTGGCATTCCTTGGGAATTCAGCTGACCCGGACTTAGGGGTCTTGAGATTATACCCGGTCAGAAAAAGCAAAAAGCAAACAAACAAACAAACAGACAAATGAATGAATGAGCCATTGTGCTGTAATGTTAAGGATATATATTATGTAAATAAGGGAGGTAATACACGGTGCATGTACCATAGGTTTGCTAATAAAATCTTAGATGAAATATAAAAGGTGCACTCTCTTATTGTATTCATTTTTTGAAAATGATCCAGTTAATGAATACGTACTTCACCGACTTTGCTTCTATGGTGATCTTCGAGCCATCTTGTGAGATAACCAGCGTTAACGGAGCGGCAGAAGCTATTTTCCGTTTCGCTATATTTACACCTATAAATCAAGAAATGAACTGTATTTAATACATGTACTGTATCTTATTATATAGTATAGGGATTACAAAAACATTGAAACACTAGGCGCCATCTATCGTGACTATTAAGAACGTTAAGAACGTCTCAATAAGAATTGTGTTACTGATTTCAAAATGATATCGCTATTTCTTCTTAATTGATTTAAAAGGGCATCACAATTCCCTTTTAATAAAAATTATATCACTGATCGTGATTTAAAAAAGGGTATCGCTATATAGATTATTTACTAATAGCCAACCTTATGTAACACTCTCTATAGCGAGTTGCTGGCAAGTCATGGTAAAGCATTTGGGAGGAACTCGAAACGAAGATACGTTCCTTTATCCTTCCAATATTTAGCAAGTATGTAGTTCCGGTTTCAAAATATGATTACAACTTAGAAATTGATAATGTAAGCCTAATTGCTGGGATATTCACAAATCAATTCCCTCAATTAGGAAACGAGGGGAAGAACGTTCCTCGTTTCATCCAGAAATGTTCCTCCCCAGTGGGATTTTCGTCATTTAAAAGTTTAAAAGTTGAAGTTTGCAATATAAGTTCGGCTGAAAACGTATACCGAAACCTCTCTAATAATAGGAAAATACATACCCTCGTTTCCTAATCGAGGGAATTGATTTGTGAATATCCCAGCAATAAAAATACCAATTTTAAGTTGTAATTATATTTTGAAACCGGAACTACATACTTGCTAAATATTGGAAGGATAAAGGAACGTATCTTCGTTTTGAGTTCCTCCCAAGTGCTTTACCATGACTTGCCCGCGACTCGCTGTAGAGGGTGTTACATAAGCTTCCCGGTCAACTCAACCCCAAGTCAACTCAACCCAAGTCAAGTCAACCCTTAGTCAACTCGACCCCAAGTCAAGTCAACCCTTAGTCACGTTTACGTATTTCTCTATTCACAGGCGCTTTATTTGCGATTCAGTTTTAGGGTAGTTAAGCGAAAGTCAAACCGAGACAGTTGTTCCCGGGAATCTTACGCCAGTTTTATTTGTGATGCTGATGGTAATTATAGTAATTAAATAGCAAAAATATCACCTTGCTGTATTACTACGAAATGTCTACAATTTATCAATAATAGCGCATGCACATGACTTACCCACAGCTGACAGGAATGCATCCAAGTTGTCACTTTTCCCAACCTTCCAGTTTCCACTAAGATCAATCGGTGCAGCCATCTTAGACTTAAATGATTTGTAAAGTCGTTATGATTACGCTTGTAGTGTTTTGCGGCTTAAATAGTCGTATAATTGTTGTATGATTCAACGTATAAACGGCAAACATGACGTTGCTTTGCACCAATGAATGCGGTCAACAAGTATTGCCAACAATTCTCTTCATAGTCCCAGATTTTGACCTATATTAGTTTAATATCGTTACATATCAAATGGGTAAAAACCCTATCGGCTTTGAATGGTACATTTTAACACATTGGATATTCAGATATTTGTACAACTTAACGGATGTGTTGGTTGTTCCAGTTTCTGACCCCAAAGTGTGTTCGCATATATTGACATCCTATATATTGACATCAAATAGGAATAGATCAATACTTTGATAACCTGTGAGTTTCGAAACTACACAAAGAACTTGTTACACATTTAAATATTAGATGTAGTGGGTGTGTGCTTATTCATTGCAGGTCGAGAGGATTGGTATAGCACATTGCCCAAATATTAAAAAGTAAAAAAACTGATAACCCTTCACTCGTTTTTCAATCTCATCCCTATTTTCTATTTCAGGATAACCCTTCGGTTTTCAAGGTTATCTGGTGAAATTAAAATCGGGATGTCCCCTTTTCAGTTCTGCATCTTAAAACTTCAGTCACTTTCGATAATTCAGATATATCTCAATTCATTTAAAAAAATGATTTAAGGTTTGTAAGAAATACAAAGAATTTTTTTGTATAGATTACGTCCAACACGTGTATCCGTTCTACCTAATCTCAAGGGTAACGTAAAGCTTCCCGTATAAAAACAATAGGGGGGGGGGGGGTGGAAAGTCTCTACTTTATCAGACTATTTCAAGAAATTAGAGGAGTTCATTAAAATTGTAGATAAAACAATCCGTCGAAATATTTACATTTCGTAGACATTGAGAGGGTGAAATATCGTTTCCTGGTCATCTCAACCCCAAGTCAATTCAACCCAGTAAAACTCAACCCCAGTAAAACTCAACCCCAAGTCAACTCAACCCTGTAAAACTTAACCCCAGTAAAACTCAACCCCTACTCAGTGTATATTTCTTTATTGAAAAACTTATATTCCACTGGCACATGCTATGAAAGCTTATTTCATAAAAAAGTTTTAATAAATTCTGAGTCAGTTTGTGATTTTCATTCTTAGACCTGCTAATACATAAATTGTTTTGTTGTAATCCCTCTGAGGTTGACACTCGTGATTATTTGGAAAACTGGAACACGAGCATTGCTTCCAGTCCATCTATTAGTAAATAATGCATGTACATATACATAACTTATGACTAATCTCTGAGCTAACTATTTTTGAATATTTTGACAACTTTCTAATCAAAGTATCATTCAAAATGCTAGATTCTCAAAAATTCTAAAATTAAATTAGACATCGTAGAAATGAATAGGGTTGGGTTTTACTGGGGTTGACTTGACTTGGGGTTGAGATGACCTGTGACCGAAATATCTAATGAATGCACGAGCCAATATAAATAGTTTTATATTTTGTTTTATTGTGTCAAACTAAAAAAATTCACTTTATAACGTGTGTTGATTTATACCACACTATTGCTAGATAAACAGACCGACGTCTTCATGTGTTGATTGAGTATTTTCCGGGATCGCACCTTTCATACTACTGTACCTTTTGCTTTATACTGAAATGTTGAGCAACACTAACTACGAATGTTCAATTTGCTAAACGTTATGCGTTACCTATGTAAAATGCACATTTTATCCTCAGCCGTGTTACCAGCTGGGAAAGCATTAGTGCTCCAGTTTATCAATGAATACAACCGACAATTCCACTTTTTGACACCACTACGCTGTGTTGACAGTAAGAGCTATAAAACTAGACCTGTATTTGCCGTGTTTGTCAACATTAGTGCACTACTACGTACACTCCCCTCCATAAGTTTGGCAACCTTTTTTCCCCCATTGAACTACGTGTTAAAGCCTCTTTACGTTTGAATTTTTATTTACTTAACCTGCGATGAAAATACTTATACTATTGATGGAAACGTAATTTCACTTTAATTCCAATACCTCCAAATTTTCTCAATTTTTTTCCTCAATTACAATAGGTCGAAAATTGATGATGAATTTGATGAATTTTTGAAAATCGACATTCCCATGTTAACCAATGGGAAATGGTAGGTTTGCCGCAAGTCATATGACAGAATATCCATCCATCCGAGTCCTTGCAAAAAATACGAGTTAGGCAGGTAATTGAATTTGCTAACTTTATTTAACAAAAAATTGATATGTTTCTTCAGGTTCAACAAAGTTATAGGGCTTTAAAGTCAAAATTGTTTGTCAAAAAACCTCTCCCATTGAAATAACACAGGAGGCGAAAAATTATTTTCAAAAATGACTTTGAAGCGCTGTAACTTTAATATTCATCAAATAAACTAAACACTTAGTGTTCAAAAAAGTTAGATAATTCAATTTTCTATATGAAAATATTTTTTGCTGAATCTTTTACTGAAAAGATATCCTGATTTCTGATTTGCCCCGAACCCTCCATTTCCCATTGGATTACATGGGAATGACGATTTTCAAAAACTAATCAAATTTATCATCAATTTTCGACCTATTGTAATTGAGGAAAAAAATGAGAAAATTTGGAGGTATTGGAAATAAAGTCAAGTTACGTTTCCATCAATATCATAAGTTATTTCAACGCCGGTTAAGTAAATAAAAATTCAAACGTAAAGAGGCTTTAACACGTAGTTCAATGGAGAAAAAATGTTGCCAAACTTATGGAGGGGAGTGTATCATGCGTTAGTATAGTACAGACTTAATAGAAGACGTGTCTACTTTTTGACCGACCTGTTCCTATTAAAAATAAATGAAAAATTAGTACCGTGGGTACTGGGCTCACATAATTTTTTGCAGATTTTTTGTGACAAAATTATTTCATACAACTACTCTTTACAAAGACATGACTTTTTACAATGCAGGACACCTGAACTTATTTGTAAAGCTAGGAAATGGGCCAAAAGTGAATTTCCAGGGACAAAAATGGTGGCCATTTTGAAAATAGGCGAGATTTTGAAGCAGGAGTCACAGTTTTTTTTTTCTTTATTGATGTTGAACAAAAATATTTTAAATCGGGAATCCTATCTACAGAGGATTTAAAAAGAGCCAAGTGTTGACAGACAGAGGTTTTAAAACTTGCCACTATTTTGGGCAGACTGAGAGACAGATGGATAAATCAATTATAACTAAAATGGCTGAAAATAAAAAAATAAAAAAAACGGATATAATATTTTGCCGATTTTTTTAACAAAATTATTTCATACAACTACTCTTTACAGTGACATGGCTTTTTACAATGCAGGACAGCTGAAATTATTTGTAAAGCTAGGAAATGGGCCAAAAGTGAATTTCGCGAGACAAGAATGGCGACCATTTTGAAAATAAGTGAGCTTTTGAACCAAGAGTCACAGGAGAGTTTTTTGTATTGATGTTGAACAAAATTAACTTAAAACAGGAATCCTATCGACAGAGGGTTTAAGGCAAATGGTCCAAAAGTGGATTTTGCGAGACAGATGGACAAATCAATGTTAACTAAAATGGCTGAAAATAAAAAAACGGATATAATTTTTTGCTGATTTTTCGTAACAAAATTATTTCATACATCTACTCTTTAAATTGACATGGATTTTTACAATGTAGGACACTTGAAATTATTTGTAAAGCTAGGGAATAGGTCAAAAGTGAATTTCGCGAGACAAAAATGGCGGCCATTTTGAAAATAGGCGAGCTTTTGAACCAGGAGTCATAGGGGAGTTTTCTGTATTGATGTTGAACAGAAATAACTTAAAACAGGAATCCTATCGACAGAGGTTTTAAAACGTGCCACTGTTGTTGACGGAAAAGTGGATTTCGCGAGTCAGATGGACAAATCAATGTTAACTAAAATGGCTGAAAATAAAAAAATGGATATAATTTTTCGCTGATTTTTTGTAACAAAATTGTTTCATATATCTACTCTTTACATTGACATGGAGATTTACAATGTAGGACACCTGAAATTATTTGTAAAGCTAGGAAATGGGTCAAAAGTGAATTTCGCGAGACAAAAATGGCAGCCATTTTGAAAATAGGTGAGCTTTTGAACCAGGAGTCATAGGGGAGTTTTCTGTATTGATGTTGAACAGAAAAAACTTAAAACAGGAATCCTATCGACAGAGATTTTAAAACGTGCCACTATTGTTGACGGACAGACAGACGGACGGACGGACGGACAGACAGACGGACAAGTGAGCGATTGCAAAAGCTCACCATGTGAGCTAAAAAGGTCAGCTGATAGACCCCGTGTTATAAAATCACAAAAGTGAAATATCTTTTCTAGTTTTGGACAGGTAAAATTTTATTTTTCTGGACATAGTTTAATTTGCATAACTATTGGATACATAAGGGTGAAAATCAATGAAAGTTGAACCATTGAACTATTAACTATATGCGCCATGCTATCTGACCCGAACGAGCGAAGATCTGATCAAACGAGACGTAATGAGAATTTAAAGTTGTACTAAAACCAATTGAAGAATCTCTTATTATCTTGTTTTTAGCACAAATAGCATCCCTTTTGTTACGTTGACTGCAAAGCTTGTGATATTGCCCCATACAACACGATTTATTAAGATAAGACTGCCAACCTCTGAAATGTTGTTATTTTTGCGCACTTTTTGAGGTCACCTGACAATGACGTGCCGTTATTCTGGCGCTAAATCGAAAAGTTGTTATTGCAAACTACTACATTTAATTTCACAAAAAGAAATTCTTGAGGAAAGAGGACTGCAATATTATTCATTACAAATACAAAGAATTGATTGAAAATTCATTTGTGAAACCTTATGAAATGTTAACCCAATGATTATATTTTGGCCTTACAACATTACATTCGGGCTAAATAGTTTAATTCCCAACCACTGGCAATGTTGCTGTTATATAACTTACATGCTTTCAATAGCGTTTCAGCTCGATTGATTTCGCACTCAATTGCAAGTGATATTATACCCTTTGCAAAATTGATGAGAATAGCCTCAATCATGCAATAATTGGCTCAACATTAGAGCGAATAACTCGTCTTTGAAAGCCAGGGTTTCATTTTTATCTAAGAAATCATATTTCGTGGCAAATTGTTTCAACCACACACGTCATGTCACGTGCCGTAAATTTTCTGTTCTGAAAATGAAATCGGGTTTGCCTCGAAAACAGACACGTGCTGACTTTTTATCGCCGATATCATGAAAAAATAAACTTTTAGAATTGTTGATGGTTCACCATCGTAAAGTGTGGTCTTTATACGGTTGGAATTCATAAGATTTGAAACGTCCACATGCCAGGAGATGGCCTACTTCAACACAATATACACCAGCGTTGATTTCAACAGAAGAGAATTTGACTATTTTGGATAATACAACGCTTTATTTTATTCTGCTTGTTAAGTTTCTGCATAACAAATGTCAACTAACATAATAACAGTTTTTCTGTGATTATCAAAGATTGAAAAATCACTCATGTAAACAGTGGATTAATTGCTTTTAAAAGGGAGTTTTGAAACTTGCTATGCTGCTTGTTGATAAGTAATTTGTAAAGCCATGATTCCCATTAAAATGGAAATAGTGCCTTTAAAATGGAAATATGGGATCGATTGCCTTTAAATGGAAATTGGAATTTTGTTTGCTGCTTGACAGCTTAAAGCTTTGATATCATCAGAAAAATAGTTTGTTTGAACATGGGTCTTTTTCATTAGCAGCAGATAACAGGCGATTTTCACCTGTTGTTTTCACAATCGGCATTTGTTTTTAGGGACTTTTCAACGTTTCCATTTCCATTGATTCTGCCTGTTGTTTTCATTTATTTAGCCTGCTGTGAGAAATTCTAGTGAAACCCCGAAGAGGCTCTAAAGTAATTGTACAATAACTGTAACTGTACAATAGTATTGCCCTTCAATATCATTTAACTGTACAATATTGTAATATGTTCAGACTACAACGTTTTTTTCTGTCAAAACATAAGAGTTTTGGTGAAGTAAAAAAATCTGTAAATTCTATAAGTTTCTCTCATGAGACAAACACTGCATTTAAAACCATCAATTTCGATGTGTACTTCCATCTGTGTGTTTTCAACTGTACATTTCATTAATTTGTTCTTGATAATAAGATTGTATTTGTTTGCGTTTTAATTTCAAAGCGTCTGTTACAAGTCCAGTCTCTGGCAGCCATACCAATTCACACACCTTGACTCTCTGGGGGATTTCAAACCTTTCTAGTTTAGCTGGAAAATAAAAAAATGTCCATATTAGAGGAGGGGGTAACTGTGATACTCGGGGTTTTCACATAGAAATACCTTTGGAATGAGGCTTTCAAATTATAAAGAGGGTGTTTACATAATTGGTTTTCCAGTAGTAAAAAGTCCATTATGATGCATGCCTTCACACTACATGATGGGGAATTTGGTTGGCCCACATGTTCAACGATTGGAGAATTAAATATGTCACTGAATTTATAGAACAAACACTTACATTTTTTGCCTTGCACTTGTATTTCTTTTAGATACTCTTTCACAATCTCAGGTTTTTCACAGAGCTCCTCCCACGACTGGTGTTCAATACCAAGTTTGGTGCCTAGGTCTGATAACTGAAATACAAAGGAATACAGAATGTTTCTAAAGACCCATACCAAGTTTAGTGGTGAGGTACGTGATTAGATGCCCACCATCTGCCAACCAAAAGTGTTTTGTTACATGTAATTTAAAGTAAAAGTGGATCTTAAACAAAATAGAAGTAATAAAACAAAGTGACTAATAAGATGCAAAGTATCTTTTTTGGTTGAGGAGGTCTTTATATTATGTTTATCAATGATTAACATATAACTACATGTATATAAGGAGTGAAAGTTTACCTGTTTCTGATTAGGTTTAACATATAAACAGGGGTTACTAGAGTATCCGCGTATATTGAGTATGACCGGTTCTAAGCTTACGAGTGTGACGTATTTTTGTTCCTATAAACAGACGAGGTGAGTACTTGCTTTTTATGAACACTTTCGAACTTTTTCTTTTTATCCTACTTGGTCAATGAATGATACTTGGTATACCTATGATGCCAGGCATATCACAAGGGGCATTAATCAAGAGAAAACGTATTAATATTAGATTGAAGCCGTAAAATCCTAGTTTCCAGCATCTTTGATCAGTTTTTGTGTAACACAACGCAACTCCGAAGAGGATGACACATCTAATGTACAATGTATAGCTAGATCTACGAATTAGTCATGAATATTTTAAATAATTTAGCCTGCTCTGTCCAAATATGATACATCTTTGAATTTTTGAGAATACGAATGTCACTGGTGCCCCATTATTGGAGAAAACGGTTGTGAAATGTCAGTGGGCCGTGTTACACTCGTTTCCATGACATTTCACAAGCGTATCATCTGGGAAAAGATAAATCCTTCTCTTGCTCACTCTACGGGGGATCATATAAACTGAGATTTGGAGATCTTGTTCAGGTTAGCCATAAAAAGGTTTGGGATTTGTTTTTTTCTACTGTGATATTAATGATTTGGCTCTAAGGCGAGAAATCTGTACTTTCTGATTGATATTCCATTATGAACAGTTACATTGCTAAAATACTAGTAGCTCATGTTTAACATTTTTTTGTTACATTACTATTAAATACAGCATAAACTATATTCAACAAACACAATTTCAAAAAGGATAATATAGAAGTTAACCTTTATTTTCCATTTTTAAGCAGCTGTGCCTCTCATGACTTTCCAAAACAGGTTATATTCGTAGCCTAAGAACCGGTCATACTCCATATACACGGAAACTCTAGTAGTCCGTGTATAAATATATAAGGTGAATGTTTACCTGTTTCTGATTGGGTATAACAAGACAGATAGCATACATGGCTGAGCTATCAGCATACACACAACAATTGTCAATGAGTGGACACATTTTCAAAGCAGTCTCAACCTTTGATAGTGACACATATTCACCAGCTTGAAGTTTCACTAAATCCTTCTTACGATCTGGAAATATAATGTTGCATGATGGGTAAAAGAGCAGTCTGAATCTTTGATAGGAACTCAAATTGCTTTTAAGTTAGCAAATATTATAATTTTGCATTCTGAGAAATACTCAATGTTCACATGTATAGTTGTACATATACAAGTATAAAGAATGTACTATTTTATTACTGCTATCTCTATTCTATTTACAATCTAATTAATGTAGTTGTCGTCATACTCCTTGTTCATAAGTATTCTTAACACATTTTTACAGGTACAACTGTACACATTCATGAATTCCTTTAATTGAAAATTGTGAAAAATTGAAAGTTTATTATCCAATAATTGATAGAAATGAAATTTGGATGAGGTTGAAACATCTTTCAACAGGCTTTCATTTATTCCAACTGCTGATCAAATATCCCATTCTCTTCTTACCGACAATTCTGAGCACGCCATCTGTTTGAAACTCTCCAATATCACCAGTAGAGAACCACCTCTGGCCATTCACAACGCTGAAATCCTCAGCAGTCTTTGATGGGTTCTTGTAATACCCAAGCGTCACATTTCCCCCTCCCACCATCACCTCTCCCCTCGGGAAAGGCTTATCTGTGTTCCGATAGTTGCCTAGATACATAATATATTTATAAATATGACTTACATAATACAAATGTCATTCAGTTTTTCTTAATTCTTTTAAAATGTAAATTTCTTTTAATACAAATGAGAATTCTGGGTAAAACATACCTTCTTCCCAGTCAATCAGCTTGAACTCACAGCAGGTCAAAGGAGCCCCAACTCTCCCAGTTGTTAAATCAGTAGCTGCAAATATATTGATATGTCAATGATTGGTAGAGACAGGTCAAAGGAGCCCCAACTCTCCCAGTTGTTAAATCAGTAGCTGCAAATATATTGATATGTCAATGATTGATAGAGACAGGTCAAAGGAGCCCCAACTCTCCCAGTTGTTAAATCAGTAGCTGCAAATATATTGACATGTCAATGATTGGTAGAGACAGGTCAAAGGAGCCCCAACTCTCCCAGTTGTTAAATCAGTAGCTGCAAATATATTGACTATGTCAATGATTGGTAGAGACAGGTCAAAGGAGCCCCAACTCTCCCAGTTGTTAAATCAGTAGCTGCAAATATATTGATATGTCAATGATTGGTAGAGACAGGTCAAAGGAGCCCCAACTCTCCCAGTTGTTAAATCAGTAGCTGCAAATATATTGATATGTCAATGATTGATAGAGACAGGTCAAAGGAGCCCCAACTCTCCCAGTTGTTAAATCAGTAGCTGCAAATATATTGACATGTCAATGATTGGTAGAGACAGGTCAAAGGAGCCCCAACTCTCCCAGTTGTTAAATCAGTAGCTGCAAATATATTGACTATGTCAATGATTGGTAGAGACAGGTCAAAGGAGCCCCAACTCTCCCAGTTGTTAAATCAGTAGCTGCAAATATATTGACATGTCAATGATTGGTAGAGACAGGTCAAAGGAGCCCCAACTCTCCCAGTTGTTAAATCAGTAGCTGCAAATATATTGACTATGTCAATGATTGATAGAGACAGGTCAAAGGAGCCCCAACTCTCCCAGTTGTTAAATCAGTAGCTGCAAATATATTGACTATGTCAATGATTGGTAGAGACAGGTCAAAGGAGCCCCAACTCTCCCAGTTGTTAAATCAGTAGCTGCAAATATATTGACTATGTCAATGATTGGTAGAGACAGGTCAAAGGAGCCCCAACTCTCCCAGTTGTTTAATCAGTAGCTGGAAATATATTGAATATGTCAATGATTGGTAGAGACAGGTCAAAGGAGCCCCAACTCTCCCAGTTGTTAAATCAGTAGCCGCAAATATATTGATATGTGAATGATTGGTAGAGACAGGTCAAAGGAGCCCCAACTCTCCCAGTTGTTAAATCAGTAGCTGCAAATATATTGATATGTCAATGATTGGTAGAGACAGGTCAAAGGAGCCCCAACTCTCCCAGTTGTTAAATCAGTAGCTGCAAATATATTGACTATGTCAATGATTGGTAGAGACAGGTCAAAGGAGCCCCAACTCTCCCAGTTGGTAAATCAGTAGCTGCAAATATATTGAATATGTCAATGATTGGTAGAGACAGGTCAAAGGAGCCCCAACTCTCCCAGTTGTTAAATCAGTAGCTACAAATATATTGATATGTCAATGATTGGTAGAGACAGGTCAAAGGAGCCCCAACTCTCCCAGTTGTTAAATCAGTAGCTGCAAATATATTGACTATGTCAATGATTGGTAGAGACAGGTCAAAGGAGCCCCAACTCTCCCAGTTGGTAAATCAGTAGCTGCAAATATATTGAATATGTCAATGATTGGTAGAGACAGGTCAAAGGAGCCCCAACTCTCCCAGTTGTTAAATCAGTAGCTGCAAATATATTGAATATGTCAATGATTGGTAGAGACAGGTCAAAGGAGCCCCAACTCTCCCAGTTGTTAAATTAGTAGCTGCAAATATTGATATGTCAATGATTGGTAGAGACAGGTCAAAGGAGCCCCAACTCTCCCAGTTGTTAAATCAGTAGCTGCAAATATATTGACATGTCAATGATTGGTAGAGACAGGTCAAAGGAGCCCCAACTCTCCCAGTTGTTAAATCAGTAGCTGCAAATATATTGACTATGTCAATGATTGGTAGAGACAGGTCAAAGGAGCCCCAACTCTCCCAGTTGTTAAATCAGTAGCTGCAAATATATTGACATGTCAATGATTGGTAGAGACAGGTCAAAGGAGCCCCAACTCTCCCAGTTGTTAAATCAGTAGCTGCAAATATATTGACTATGTCAATGATTGGTAGAGACAGGTCAAAGGAGCCCCAACTCTCCCAGTTGTTAAATCAGTAGCTGCAAATATATTGACATGTCAATGATTGGTAGAGACAGGTCAAAGGAGCCCCAACTCTCCCAGTTGTTAAATCAGTAGCTGCAAATATATTGACTATGTCAATGATTGATAGAGACAGGTCAAAGGAGCCCCAACTCTCCCAGTTGTTAAATCAGTAGCTGCAAATATATTGACATGTCAATGATTGGTAGAGACAGGTCAAAGGAGCCCCAACTCTCCCAGTTGTTAAATCAGTAGCTGCAAATATATTGACTATGTCAATGATTGATAGAGACAGGTCAAAGGAGCCCCAACTCTCCCAGTTGTTAAATCAGTAGCTGCAAATATATTGACTATGTCAATGATTGGTAGAGACAGGTCAAAGGAGCCCCAAATCTCCCAGTTGTTAAATCAGTAGCTGCAAATATATTGATATGTCAATGATTGGTAGAGACAGGTCAAAGGAGCCCCAACTCTCCCAGTTGTTAAATCAGTAGCTGCAAATATATTGATATGTCAATGATTGGTAGAGACAGGTCAAAGGAGCCCCAACTCTCCCAGTTGTTAAATCAGTAGCTGCAAATATATTGATATGTGAATGATTGGTAGAGACAGGTCAAAGGAGCCCCAACTCTCCCAGTTGTTAAATCAGTAGCTGCAAATATATTGATATGTCAATGATTGGTAGAGACAGGTCAAAGGAGCCCCAACTCTCCCAGTTGTTAAATCAGTAGCTGCAAATATATTGATATGTCAATGATTGGTAGAGACAGGTCAAAGGAGCCCCAACTCTCCCAGTTGTTAAATCAGTAGCTGCAAATATATTGACTATGTCAATGATTGGTAGAGACAGGTCAAAGGAGCCCCAACTCTCCCAGTTGTTAAATCAGTAGCTGCAAATATATTGACTATGTCAATGATTGGTAGAGACAGGTCAAAGGAGCCCCAACTCTCCCAGTTGTTAAATCAGTAGCTGCAAATATATTGACATGTCAATGATTGGTAGAGACAGGTCAAAGGAGCCCCAACTCTCCCAGTTGTTAAATCAGTAGCTGCAAATATATTGATATGTCAATGATTGGTAGAGACAGGTCAAAGGAGCCCCAACTCTCCCAGTTGTTAAATCAGTAGCTGCAAATATATTGAATATGTCAATGATTGGTAGAGACAGGTCAAAGGAGCCCCAACTCTCCCAGTTGTTAAATCAGTAGCTGCAAATATATTGACTATGTCAATGATTGATAGAGACAGGTCAAAGGAGCCCCAACTCTCCCAGTTGTTAAATCAGTAGCTGCAAATATATTGATATGTCAATGATTGGTAGAGACAGGTCAAAGGAGCCCCAACTCTCCCAGTTGTTAAATCAGTAGCTGCAAATATATTGAATATGTCAATGATTGGTAGAGACAGGTCAAAGGAGCCCCAACTCTCCCAGTTGTTAAATCAGTAGCTGCAAATATATTGACATGTCAATGATTGGTAGAGACAGGTCAAAGGAGCCCCAACTCTCCCAGTTGTTAAATCAGTAGCTGCAAATATATTGACTATGTCAATGATTGATAGAGACAGGTCAAAGGAGCCCCAACTCTCCCAGTTGTTAAATCAGTAGCTGCAAATATATTGACTATGTCAATGATTGGTAGAGACAGGTCAAAGGAGCCCCAACTCTCCCAGTTGTTAAATCAGTAGCTGCAAATATATTGAATATGTCAATGATTGGTAGAGACAGGTCAAAGGAGCCCCAACTCTCCCAGTTGTTAAATCAGTAGCTGCAAATATATTGACTATGTCAATGATTGGTAGAGACAGGTCAAAGAACCCCCAACTCTCCCAGTTGTTAAATCAGTAGCTGCAAATATATTGATATGTCAATGATTGGTAGAGACGGGTCAAAGGAGCCCCAACTCTCCCAGTTGTTAAATCAGTAGCTGCAAATATATTGATATGTCAATGATTGGTAGAGACAGGTCAAAGGAGCCCCAACTCTCCCAGTTGTTAAATCAGTAGCTGCAAATATATTGATATGTGAATGATTGGTAGAGACAGGTCAAAGGAGCCCCAACTCTCCCAGTTGTTAAATCAGTAGCTGCAAATATATTGACTATGTCAATGATTGGTAGAGACAGGTCAAAGGAGCCCCAACTCTCCCAGTTGTTAAATCAGTAGCTGCAAATATATTGACTATGTCAATGATTGATAGAGACAGGTCAAAGGAGCCCCAACTCTCCCAGTTGTTAAATCAGTAGCTGCAAATATATTGACTATGTCAATGATTGGTAGAGACAGGTCAAAGGAGCCCCAACTCTCCCAGTTGTTAAATCAGTAGCTGCAAATATATTGATATGTCAATGATTGGTAGAGACAGGTCAAAGGAGCCCCAACTCTCCCAGTTGTTAAATCAGTAGCTGCAAATATATTGAATATGTCAATGATTGGTAGAGACAGGTCAAAGGAGCCCCAACTCTCCCAGTTGTTAAATCAGTAGCTGCAAATATATTGACTATGTCAATGATTGATAGAGACAGGTCAAAGGAGCCCCAACTCTCCCAGTTGTTAAATCAGTAGCTACAAACATATTGATATGTCAATGATTGGTAGAGACAGGTCAAAGGAGCCCCAACTCTCCCAGTTGTTAAATCAGTAGCTACAAACATATTGACTATGTCAATGATTGGTAGAGACAGGTCAAAGGAGCCCCAACTCTCCCAGTTGTTAAATCAGTAGCTACAAACATATTGATATGTCAATGATTGGTAGAGACAGGTCAAAGGAGCCCCAACTCTCCCAGTTGTTAAATCAGTAGCTACAAACATATTGACTATGTCAATGATTGGTAGAGACAGGTCAAAGGAGCCCCAACTCTCCCAGTTGTTAAATCAGTAGCTGCAAATATATTGACTATGTCAATGATTGGTAGAGACAGGTCAAAGGAGCCCCAACTCTCCCAGTTGTTAAATCAGTAGCTGCAAATATATTGACTATGTCAATGATTGATAGAGACAGGTCAAAGGAGCCCCAACTCTCCCAGTTGTTAAATCAGTAGCTGCAAATATATTGAATATGTCAATGATTGGTAGAGACAGTATTCTTATATCAAAGTAATTTATTACATGTCATTTGAAGAATGTAATCCTGTTTTCTTTACTTTATTGCTATTTTTACTGTTAATAAAAATTGTATGTTGGACGTACGTTTGGCCCTAAAAGGGCATCAGAACAAACAAATCCTATTATATTTAGAGGTTATGTCACTATGACGTGAAATATGCCTGAGTTCTCCCAATATAGGCCGACCTTGGGAGGCTCTATATTTGGGCAAGAACGAAGGCATATTTCACGTCATAGTGACATAACTGATGTATTACATGCCTTTGTTCCCATGGTTACTTTGTATCAATGACGTGACGTCATGATATTATCATGGTTATTAAAGAAATCTAATATCAAAACGAGGTAAGCGGGCTATATCGGGGTAATCGGGCAATATCGGTGGATATAGCTCGCTTACTTTCCCATTGACTTCCATACAAATGCTTCGCTAGGTATGTAATACATATATATATAAGTATATGATTCATGAGTTTTTTATGTGTTGTATTTCTAAGGAGTTGATTCTAAGCATGCAAAAGTAATTATACACTGGAACAGAACAAAACACAAATAGCCTACATGTATATTAAAAAGACTCTAAACTTTTAAAGGCCAAAAATTAAAGCCTTTCCCTTACTTCTTCCCTTCTTTTAATTTCTTATTTTCTGCCTCAATTTAAAATTAAGTACATACCATCTGATATAGTTCCAGCACCACATGTCTCTGTCAAGCCATATCCCTGCCCAGTGTTCCCCACATGTCTCTGTCAAGCCATATCCCTGCCCAGTGTTCCCCACATGTCTCTGTCGAGCCATATCCCTGCCCAGTGTTCACTTCAAGAGTAAGTACATACCATCTGATATAGTTCCAGTCCCACATGTCTCTTTCAAGCCATATCCCTGCCCAGTGTTCCCAACATGTCTCTGTCAAGCCATATCCACGATGCCCATGTCAAACAGCGTGCCTACTAGGCACGCAGTTTGAAACTCTGACAAACTGCGCGCATATTTCAAAATGTGAGACGGGGAGGACACGACTCCCAAAAAGAGCCAAAATACGAAAAATACAAGGTTAGTCTCGTTCTAAAGATAGTACCATTCTGTGAAGATGAACTTAATTTACTCATAGTACTCAATGTTATTCCCGATGTAAACCTAGTTATCTCAATATAAGGGTCTTAAGTAACTTCTGTGTTCAAAATTTACAGTGTAAAGTTATATCTATGTATTTTTATCGTCATTTGCCGTTTATTCAGCCATTGTGTCTGTGTATGCTAGAATATAGAGGATCACTCCATCTGATTAAAACAGCAAATTTGTGTTCAAAACGATAATACGCCATAAACGTGATTTAAACATTTTTCTTGTCAAACTACGCGCCTATATTCACATGTATTTCCCAAACTGCGTGCCTAATATTTCAAAACTGCTTGCCTATCCAAGCTTGTTTTGTATTATTAGAAAACATAAGCGCCATACAAGGCACATATGTGTCTAATAGTAGAACCCCATAATTGAAACACTATGAGAGTCCATCCACCAAGATGGTGATCTGAAAATAAATGTTTTTTTCGTTCCCAACTTAACTGTCACTTCTATTATACATTTTGACTTTCAATATGAAAATCTCATAAAATCTGACGATTAAGCAAAATTTCCAAAGCTACATCGAAAACACCTACACGTACCTCTGTAGAAATTCCAATGATAATATGTAGTTTTAATAGTGTATGCGCACAGATTGTAATTTCTGGCTAAAATAGGCGCGCAGTTTGTGGTTAATTTCTTTTTAATCTCCTGATTATCTGTTTTATTTCGAAATATTTTGAATTAAACATGATAAATGTGTAAGGAATTAAATATAAAACGAGTCTAAAGTATTTGTCATTTATGTTTAAAGTGCTAGATCGATTTACGTATAAATTCCCATTAAATCAGTGACGAAAATGCCATTAATCTGCTTATGTTTTAAAACTAAGATTCATTTGCACACAGTTTTTGCTAGTATTTGCAAGATTCGTATATTCGCCACAGAATGAACGCATTGAACAAGAAAACAATGCAGGATAAATGTCTTTAAATAACGTTTCAAAATACAGACTCCAACTTAAATGATCCATTGTTCTTAGGCATGCAGTTTGTGATCGAAACAAACTGCATGCCTGAGTAGGCGCGCAGCTTGACATGGGCACCGTGATATCCCTGCCCAGTGTTCCCCACATGTCTCTATCGAGCCATATCCCTGCCCAGTGTTCACTTCAAGAGTAAGTACATACCATCTGATATAGTTCCAGCCCCACATGTCTCTGTCAAGCCATATCCCTGCCCAGTGTTTACTTCAAGAGTAAGTACATACCATCTGATATAGTTCCAGCCCCACATGTCTCTGTCAAGCCATATCCCTGCCCAGTGTTTACTTCAAGAGTAAGTACATACCATCTGATATAGTTCCAGCCCCACATGTCTCTGTCAAGCCATATCCCTGCCCAGTGTTTACTTCAAGAGTAAGTACATACCATCTGATATAGTTCCAGCCCCACATGTCTCTGTCAAGCCATATCCCTGCCCAGTGTTTACTTCAAGAGTAAGTACATACCATCTGATATAGTTCCAGCCCCACATGTCTCTGTCAAGCCATATCCCTGCCCAGTGTTTACTTCAAGAGTAAGTACATACCATCTGATATAGTTCCAGCACCACATGTCTCTGTCAAGCCATATCCCTGTCCAACAGGGCAACAGAATGAAATGTTCATGAAGCGCTGAGTCTCAGCAGAAAGAGGTGCTCCCCCACAAAGCATCATTCGTACATTGCCACCTAGGATTGCCTTTACCTTCTTAAAGATGAGCCTGCAAATAAAGATGGGATTGCTTTATAAATTGTGCAGTTTATCATTTCCATGGTTATAATAGTTAATGCATCAATTTCTTTAGAAGTGAAATTTATATTAATATAAATAAATATCCCAAGATACATGTACTAGCTTAAGTTCTTAGAAAACCTACTTATTAAGAATTGGAGTATCGCCACCTTTGATATATCGTTTTGCTTTATAGTTGTATGCCCAGTTAAATAGTGCCTTGGAAAACTTGCTTCCATTGTTGATTTTGTCCCATACATTCTTGTAGATACGATCCATTATCACCTAAAATAAATTTATGTCATCTGCTAAAGGTATATTGCATTATGGATCAACACATTTCTTTTATTGCAAATGGTATGGGGGACAATGTAAAGAAAAACATTTTGCAAGCTACAATTAATCATTTTGGAAAAATCCATTCACTTTATCATTTTGATCAATTTTTTGAGCATCAGTCAATCCTAAAAAAAGTAATTGAAGGACAAAGGTAGAATATTTTGCTTTAATATAGTGCTTTAATCTTTATTCATTTATTGGCTTGTTCATGTGAATGTGTAAAGGTATTATTAAGGATAGTTTTATGTGCATAAAACATGTGTGTGTAATTTAGAAAGATCCAGCAATGTTAATTGTTTTGAAACTAACATGTCCAAGTGCATCCAATTCAAGAGGCCACGCATTGTCCTACATAAAACCATAAGCAATCCGAGGTGGCCTTTTGATTATATTTTTAGGTTTGCTTGGCACACAACCTGATTAACTCTTATTGTATACTTATTAACTCTTATTGTATACTCACTGGAACAGATGCCATGAGTGTTGGTTTCAAGACGGAGACATCTCCCTTACATCCCCTCTTAATCTTAGTGGACTGGTCAGTTATTGTTAGAGGCTGTGAGTAGCCAATCCTTACACCATTTGCTAAACAGGACATCTCTGAAATAATAGAGTTGTTAGAGGCTGTGAGTAGCCAATCCTTACACCATTTGCTAAACAGGACATCTCTGAAATAATAGAGTTGTTAGAGGCTGTGAGTAGCCAATCCTTACACCATTTGCTAAACAGGACATCTCTAAAAAATAGTGTTGTTGCTTATTCAACTAGATAACGGCAACTCCGCGGAGTAGCAAATCCCAACGAACAAAATATCAATTACCGAATTCCAATCAATATCATTACTTTGGTTAAAATTGAAAAATCTAGATTTTAGAATTGCGAATTCCTGCAAAGCAGCCATTTTGAATTTTCTGAGGTACAAATCTGAAAAATAATACCATAATTGTGATCTACTCCAAAATTCCTTCAATTTGAGTATAATATAGCCATACTTTGAAGGGATCGACAAATTATTGCGAAATCGTACATTAGACGGCCATTTTGAATTTTACGAGGCTCGAATCAGAAAAAAGATACAATATTTGCAATCTACTCTTAATTGCCTTTAATTTGAGTATAATAAAGCTATACTTCAGAAAGATCTAAAAATAAGCAAAAATTTCTGTTTTCCTGACCCCCCATATACGGCCCCTGGGGGTCAGGATGAAAACACGGAATATATTTAAAATGAATAGATGTTGCAAATATACTACCAAAATTTCAAACAATAATATTTATTACTTTGGTTTAGAATGAAAAATTTATGATTTTTGCGAAAAAGTCCCATCATTTTTAAAGCGGCGGCCATCTTGAAAAAAATTTTTTTGCGCAAAACTATTCACCAATATACATCTTTCCACTAAATATGAAGAAAATCCGTCAACTAATATTTGAGTTATCTTCCGGACGGACAGACGGACGGACAGACGGACGGACAGACGGACGGATGGACGGACTGACTGACGGACGGAGGGCTTCACTATATCCCTACCGAACTTCGTTCGTTGGGATAATGATCCCTAACTAGTTACTTTGACAAAATTGAGGAACTGCCAAAGATAGAGCTTAGTAAGGTTTTCTTGTTTTCTATATTTATTAATGCATACATTGAATGTCATTTGTATTTATTCCTCTACATGAGCAAGAGGAAGGTATCCAATTTAATGTATGTATTATATCATACCTGCGCTTAATTCTAAGACATGAGCAAGAGGAAGGTATCCAATTCAATGTATGTATTATATCATACCTGCGCTTAATTCTAAGACATGAGCAAGAGGAAGGTATCCAATTTAATGTATGTATTATACCATACCTGCGCTTAATTCTAAGACATGAGCAAGAGGAAGGTATCCAATTTAATGTATGTATTATATCATATCTGCGCTTAATTCTAAGACATGAGCAAGAGGAAGGTATCCAATTTAATGTATGTATTATATCATACCTGCGCTTAATTCTAAGACATGAGCAAGAGGAAGGTATCCAATTTAATGTATGTATTATACCATACCTGCGCTTAATTCTAAGACATGAGCAAGAGGAAGGTATCCAATTTAATTTATGTATTATACCATACCTGCGCTTAATTCTAAGATATGAGCAAGAGGAAGGTATCCAATTCAATGTATGTATTATATCATACCTGCGCTTAATTCTAAGACATGAGCAAGAGGAAGGTATCCAATTTAATGTATGTTTTATATCATACCTGCGCTTAATTCTAAAACATAAGCAAGAGGAAGGTATCCCATTTAATGTATGTATTATATCCTACCTGCGCTTAATTCTAAGACATGAGCAAGAGGAAGGTATCCAATTTAATGTATGTATTATATCATACCTGCGCTTAATTCTAAGACATGAGCAAGAGGAAGGTATCCAATTTAATGTATGTATTATATCATACCTGCGCTTAATTCTAAGACATGAGCAAGAGGAAGGTATCCCATTTAATGTATGTATTATACCATACCTGCGCTTAATTCTAAGACATGAGCAAGAGGAAGGTATCCAATTTAATGTATGTATTATATCATACCTGCGCTTAATTCTAAGACATGAGCAAGAGGAAGGTATCCCATTTAATGTATGTATTATACCATACCTGCGCTTAATTCTAAGACATGAGCAAGAGGAAGGTATCCCATTTAATGTATGTATTATATCATACCTGCGCTTAATTCTAAAACATGAGGAAGAGGAAGGTATCCCATTTAATGTATGTTTTATATCATACCTGCGCTTAATTCTAAGACATGAGCAAGAGGAAGGTATCCAATTTAATGTATGTATTATATCATACCTGCGCTTAATTCTAAGACATGAGCAAGAGGAAGGTATCCAATTTAATGTATGTATTATATCATACCTGCGCTTAATTCTAAGACATGAGCAAGAGGAAGGTATCCAATTTAATGTATGTTTTATATCCTACCTGCGCTTAATTCTAAGACATGAACGGGAGGAAGGTATCCAATTCAATGTATGTATTATACCATACCTGCGCTTAATTCTAAGACATGAGCAAGAGAAAGGTATCCAATTTAATGTATGTATTATATCATACCTGCGCTTAATTCTAAGACATGAGCAAGAGGAAGGTATCCAATTTAATGTATGTATTATATCATACCTGCGCTTAATTCTAAGACATGAGCAAGAGGAAGGTATCCAATTCAATGTATGTATTATATCATACCTGCGCTTAATTCTAAGAAATGAGCAAGAGGAAGGTATCCAATTTAATGTATGTTTTATATCATACCTGCGCTTAATTCTAAAACATAAGCAAGAGGAAGGTATCCCATTTAATGTATGTATTATATCCTACCTGCGCTTAATTCTAAGACATGAGCAAGAGGAAGGTATCCAATTTAATGTATGTATTATATCATACCTGCGCTTAATTCTAAGACATGAGCAAGAGGAAGGTATCCCATTTAATGTATGTATTATATCATACCTGCGCTTAATTCTAAGACATGAGCAAGAGGAAGGTATCCAATTTAATGTATGTTCTATATCATACCTGCGCTTAATTCTAAGACATGAGAAAGAGGAAGGTATCCAATTTAATGTATGTTTTATATCATACCTGCGCTTAATTCTAAGACATGAGCAAGAGGAAGGTATCCAATTAAATGTATGTATTATATCATACCTGCGCTTAATTCTAAGACATGAGCAAGAGGAAGGTATCCAATTTAATGTATGTATTATACTATACCTGCGCTTAATTCTAAGACATGAGCAAGAGGAAGGTATCCAATTTTATGTATGTATTATACCTTACCTGCGCTTAATTCTAAGTCATGAGCAAGAGGAAGGTATCCAATTTAATGTATGTATTATACCATACCTGCGCTTAATTCTAAGACATGAGCAAGAGGAAGGTATCCAATTCAATGTATGTATTATATCATACCTGCGCTTAATTCTAAGACATGAGCAAGAGGAAGGTATCCAATTAAATGTACGTATTATATCATACCTGCGCTTAATTCTAAGACATGAGCAAGAGGAAGGTATCCAATTTAATGTATGTATTATATCATACCTGCGCTTAATTCTAAGACATGAGCAAGAGGAAGGTATCCAATTTAATGTATGTTTTATATAATACCTGCGCTTAATTCTAAGACATGAGCAAGAGGAAGGTATCCAATTTAATGTATGTATTATATCATACCTGCGCTTAATTCTAAGACATGAGCAAGAGGAAGGTATCCAATTTAATGTATGTATTATAACATACCTGCGCTAAATTCTAAGACATGAGCAAGAGGAAGGTATCCAATTTAATGTATGTATTATATCATACCTGCGCTTAATTCTAAGACATGAGCAAGAGGAAGGTATCCAATTTAATGTATGTATTATATCATACCTGCGCTTAATTCTAAGACATGAGCAAGAGGAAGGTATCCCATTTAATGTATGTTTTATACCATACCTGCGCTTAATTCTAAGACATGAGCAAGAGGAAGGTATCCAATTTAATGTATGTATTATACCATACCTGCGCTTAATTCTAAGACATGAGCAAGAGGAAGGTATCCAATTTAATGTATGTATTATATCATACCTGCGCTTAATTCTAAGACATGAGCAAGAGGAAGGTATCCAATTTAATGTACATATTATATCATACCTGCGCTTAATTCTAAGACATGAGCAAGAGGAAGGTATCCAATTTAATGTATTATTTATCATACCTGCACTTAATTCTAAGACATGAGCAAGAGGAAGGTATCCAATTTAATGTATGTATTATATCATACCTGCGCTTAATTCTAAGACATGAGCAAGAGGAAGGTATCCAATTTAATGTATGTATTATACCATACCTGCGCTTAATTCTAAGACATGAGCAAGAGGAAGGTATCCAATTTAATGTATGTATTATACCATACCTGCGCTTAATTCTAAGACATGAGCAAGAGGAAGGTATCCAATTCAATGTATGTTTTATATCATACCTGCGCTTAATTCTAAGACATGAGCAAGAGGAAGGTATCCAATTTAATGTATGTATTATACCATACCTGCGCTTAATTCTAAGACATGAGCAAGAGGAAGGTATCCAATTCAATGTATGTTTTATATCATACCTGCGCTTAATTCTAAGACATGAGCAAGAGGAAGGTATCCAATTTAATGTATGTATTATACCATACCTGCGCTTAATTCTAAGACATGAGCAAGAGGAAGGTATCCAATTTAATGTATGTATTAGACCATACCTGCGCTTAATTCTAAGACATGAGCAAGAGGAAGGTATCCAATTTAATGTATGTTTTATATCATACCTGCGCTTAATTCTAAGACATGAGCAAGAGGAAGGTATCCAATTTAATGTATGTTTGATACCATACCTGCGCTTAATTCTAAGTCATGAGCAAGAGGAAGGTATCCAATTTAATGTATGTATTATATCATACCTGCGCTTAATTCTAAGACATGAGCAAGAGGAAGGTATCCAATTTAATGTATGTTTTATATCATACCTGCACTTAATTCTAAGACATGAGCAAGAGGAAGGTATCCAATTTAATGTATGTATTATACCATACCTGCGCTTAATTCTATGACATGAGCAAGAGGAAGGTATCCAATTTAATGTATGTATTATATCATACCTGCGCGTAATTCTTAGATATGAGCAAAAGGAAGGTATCCCATTTAATGTATGTATTATATCATACCTGCGCTTAATTCTAAGACATGAGCAAGAGGAAGGTATCCAATTTAATGTAAGTATTATATCATACCTGCGCTTAATTCTAAGACATGAGCAAGAGGAAGGTATCCAATTTAATGTATGTATTATATCATACCTGCGCTTAGTTCTAAGACATGAGCAAGAGGAAGGTATCCAATTTAATGTATGTATTATACCATACCTGCGCTTAATTCTTAGACATGAGCAAGAGGAAGGTATCACATTTAATGTATGTATTATATCATACCTGCGCTTAGTTCTAAGACATGAGCAAGAGGAAGGTATCCAATTTAATATATGTATTATACCATACCTGCGCTTAATTCTAAGACATGAGCAAGAGGAAGGTATCCAATTTAATGTATGTATTATATCATACCTGCGCTTAATTCTAAGACATGAGCAAGAGGAAGGTATCCAATTCAATGTATGTATTATATCATACCTGCGCTTAATTCTAAGACATAAGCAAGAGGAAGGTATCCCATTTAATGTATGTATTATATCATACCTGCGCTTAATTCTAAGACATGAGCAAGAGGAAGGTATCCAATTTAATGTATGTATTATATCATACCTGCACTTAATTCTAAGACATGAGCAAGAGGAAGGTATCCAATTTAATGTATGTATTATATCATACCTGCGCTTAATTCTAAGACATGAGCAAGAGGAAGGTATCCAATTTAATGTATGTATTATACCATACCTGCACTTAATTCTAAGACATGAGCAAGAGGAAGGTATCCAATTTAATGTATGTATTATATCATACCTGCGCTTAATTCTAAGACATGAGCAAGAGGAAGGTATCCAATTTAATGTATGTTTTATGTCTTACCTGCGCTTAATTCTAAGACATGAGCAAGAGGAAGGTATCCAATTTAATGTATGTTTTATATCATACCTGCGCTTAATTCTAAGACATGAGCAAGAGGAAGGTATCCAATTCAATGTATGTATAATATCATACCTGCGCTTAATTCTAAGACATGAGCAAGAGGAAGGTATCCAATTTAATGTATGTATTATATCATACCTGCGCTTAATTCTAAGACATGAGCAAGAGGAAGGTATCCAATTTAATGTATGTATTATATCATACCTGCGCTTAATTCTAAGACATGAGCAAGAGGAAGATATCCAATTTAATGTATGTATTATATCATACCAGCGCTTAATTCTAAGACATGAGCAAGAGGAAGGTATCCAATTTAATGTATGTATTATACCATACCTGCGCTTAATTCTAAGACATGAGCAAGAGGAAGGTATCCAATTTAATGTATGTATTATATCATACCTGCGCTTAATTCTAAGACATGAGCAAGAGGAAGGTATCCAATTTAATGTATGTATTATATCATACCTGCGCTTAGTTCTAAGACATGAGCAAGAGGAAGGTATCCAATTTAATGTATGTATTATATCATACCTGCGCTTAATTCTTAGACATGAGCAAGAGGAAGGTATCCAATTTAATGTATGTATTATATCATACCTGCGCTTAATTCTAAGACATGAGCAAGAGGAAGGTATCCAATTTAATGTACGTATTATATCATACCTGCGCTTAATTCTAAGACATGAGCAAGAGGAAGGTATCCAATTTAATGTATGTATTATACCATACCTGCGCTTAATTCTAAGACATGAGCAAGAGGAAGGTATCCAATTTAATGTTTGTATTATATCATACCTGCGCTTTATTCTAAGACATGAGCAAGAGGAAGGTATCCAATTTAATGTATGTATTATATCATACCTGCGCTTAATTCTAAGACATGAGCAAGAGGAAGATATCCAATTTAATGTATGTATTATATCATACCTGCGCTTAATTCTAAGACATGAGCAAGAGGAAGGTATCCAATTTAATGTATGTATTATATCATACCTGCGCTTAATTCTAAGACATGAGCAAGAGGAAGGTATCCAATTTAATGTACGTATTATATCATACCTGCGCTTAATTCTAAGACATGAGCAAGAGGAAGGTATCCAATTTAATGTATGTATTATACCATACCTGCGCTTAATTCTAAGACATGAGCAAGAGGAAGGTATCCAATTTAATGTATGTATTATATCATACCTGCGCTTAATTCTAAGACATGAGCAAGAGGAAGGTATCCAATTTAATGTATGTATTATACCATACCTGCGCTTAATTCTAAGACATGAGCAAGAGGAAGGTATCCAATTTAATGTATGTATTATACCATACCTGCGCTTAATTCTAAGACATGAGCAAGAGGAAGGTATCCAATTTAATGTATGTATTATATCATACCTGCGCTTAATTCTAAGACATGAGCAAGAGGAAGGTATCCAATTTAATGTATGTATTATACCATACCTGCGCTTAATTCTAAGACATGAGCAAGAGGAAGGTATCCAATTTAATGTATGTATTATACCATACCTGCGCTTAATTCTAAGACATGAGCAAGAGGAAGGTATCCAATTTAATGTATGTATTATATCATACCTGCGCTTAATTCTAAGACATGAGCAAGAGGAAGGTATCCAATTTAATGTATGTATTATATCATACCTGCGCTTAATTCTAAGACATGAGCAAGAGGAAGATATCCAATTTAATGTATGTATTATATCATACCTGCGCTTAATTCTAAGACATGAGCAAGAGGAAGGTATCCAATTCAATGTATGTATTATACCATACCTGCGCTTAATTCTAAGACATGAGCAAGAGGAAGGTATCCAATTTAATGTACGTATTATATCATACCTGCGCTTAATTCTAAGACATGAGCAAGAGGAAGGTTTTTTTTTTCATGTTATCGATTTATTTCAAATAATAACATAGATGTACAAAGTTAGCTGATTGCCAAAGTTTTGCAACATTAGCGGCAATTAAATAATATAACATAAATGAAATAATAGATATAATGTAAAATACAAAAGGTTTACATATATTCTTAATTCCAAATCACTGAATCAAGGAAATCCCATGGGCGGGGATGATGACAAAAAGGAAAGAGCAGAAAAATGAAGAAACGGAACCTGTTGTCACAGACGTGATATGATAGTGAAACTCGTGTATATATAATAACTAACAATATGAATTAATTCTTCATTTGTTGATGCATCTAAATCATCTTTTCCAAAAAGTAAAAATTGTAATTTATCATTCAAATTGTAGCTGTTAAACAGGTTTCCTAAATTGTAAGTATGAAGGCCTGCAATGAGGTTGATTCTTTCATCATGGAGCAGTGGGCAATTTAAAAGAAAATGCAAGGTAGTCAATGGAACACCACATTTACACAAAGGGTCACTAATGTCATTAAAGTTATGTGCATAAAGGTGTGCTTTAAGTAAAAGGCCACACCTGAGTCTATTAAAAGGTATTTCAATATGTCTGGGTAAGGTCACATTCAATTTAGAAGTTGGAATTAAAGAGACTGGGCTCTTGTGTTCTCTTACTAATCTTTTAAACCTAGAAATAGGTTGACCCATTCTAATATCTGATGGCAAATTATTCCATAAAGTTATAGATTGGAAGATGGTAGTTTTTTTAAAAGAGAAGCTAAGGCGAGTTGGGAGAACATAATCTCTTTGATGTCTTAAGGGGCGGACCGGTATATGTTCATATTTCCGAAGTAAGTCACAAATAAATGGAGGATTAATGTTATACCTGCATTTAAAAGTAAACATGTTTAAGTGCTCAATTCTTCTGGTTGTTAGCTGTTTCCAGTTTAAAGAGTTTAAAACTTTGATAGTATTGGAACCATGTATAGCCCCAGAAACCAGGCAGGCTGCTCTGTAGTGAAGTCTTTCAAGAGCTTGTAATTTCATGTTAGATGCCTTGTTGTAAATGACATCACAATAGTCAAAATGAGGCATAATGTAAGTATTATATAATATCTCTAAGTGCTGACTATTTAGAATTTTACTCAGCTTTATCATCGGTCTCAAAAGAGAAGTAACTCTTTTTATTATCTGGTCAATGTGATAATTAAAGTTAAGGTGAATGTCAAAATTAAGGCCAAGATGTTTGTGATTCTCACAGCTAGGAATAAAATCAGCACCTAATCTCAAAGGTGGTGGATGAGATAAAATGTTCCTTCTAGAAAAAATCATATCTGCACTTTTTTGAGCTTTGAATTGCATCTTCCAGGTGGCAGCCCAGAGAGCAAGCTTGTCTAGATCACTTTGGATTGGCTCGTGAATATTGAAAAACACTTCATTTTTTTCGTATGGACAATAAATTGAGGTGTCATCAGCAAAAATGAACGATTTTGAAACAAGCTCATTAGGCAGATCGTTGATATATATTAGAAATAGCAGGGGTCCAAGGACAGACCCCTGTGGTACACCAGCATTGATGACAAAATTATCGGTCTGCATATTAGGCTCATTTTGATTATTCATACTATTGGAAGACCATTTTGAAAGTGTACCGTTTACTTTGACTCGAACTCTCCTATTTTCTAAGTATGACGTCATTAATTTGACAAAGTTCAGGTTACATCCATAACCCTTAAGTTTGGATATTAATAATTTGTGTGGGACTAAATCAAATGCAGAAGTTAAATCTAAAAATACTGATCTGACATTTTTGTTATCATCGATGTTTTCATGAATATCATGCACTATGTTAATAAGTTGGTTGACAGTATTATGTTTAGGTAGAAAACCACTTTGAAGCCGATAAATAAGATTTTGCTGCAGAAGGTGAGTCAAAAGTCTTTTGTGGATTATTGATTCTAGGATTTTGGAGATTGAGCTAAGCAGGGTCACTGGTCTGTAATTAGAAGCTAGTCCTCTATCTCCTTTTTTGAAAATTGGGACAATTGTACCTTCCTTCCAAATATCAGGAAAAGTGTTTTCTTGAAATATTCTATTAAAAAGTAAGGAAAGTGGTTCGGCGATAGAATGTGCACATAATTTGAGCATTTTGTTTGATATTTCATCAGGACCATGTGCTTTTGTAATATCGATATCATTAATTAGATTTAGAACTTCTTCAGATGAGGTTGACATGTCAGGCAAGATACTTTGAGTTCTTGGTCTAAAATAAGGAATATAGTTGTCATTGATGTTCACAATGTTCTTATTGACAAAATATTTCATGAGGACATTTGCTTTATCAAAACTATTGACTGCTGATGAATTTGATGTTGGGTCAAAAAGAATAGGTATGGATGAGACTTGGTTTTTACCAAGAAGTTCTTTAATCAGTGACCAATAGTCCACAGAACCTTTAGATAAATTATCTATTTTATTTCTAATATTAAATTCATGTTCTGCTTTAGCTTCTTGGATTAATTGATTAACTTTTTGATTTTGAACAACATATTTTTCTCTGAACACAGGATTATTCGAAGCTTTAAATTTATGATGAAATTTGTTTCTTTTATATATTTCTTTTTTGATTTTGCTTGTGAAC
Organism: Owenia fusiformis; assembly: GCA_903813345.2. NCBI lineage: Eukaryota > Metazoa > Annelida > Polychaeta > Sabellida > Oweniidae > Owenia > Owenia fusiformis. Next base: position 29,952,403 of record CAIIXF020000004.1, on the reverse strand, counting down.
CAAGGCTGATCATCAAACCGTGAGGAAATTGTTCTATTAGGAACAACTTCCTTGACTATTGAGAGAAAGGTATTTGCAAATCTAATAGCAGCATCGTTAACTTGAAAATCAAAGACAAAATTCCAATCAACTTCGGCAATTTTGAGATTTAGCAGGTTGGTATCGGCATCATCATAATACCACACGTTTTTTTTAATTGATGGTTCTCTTGGAATGCTGACTCTTATTTTAGTAATAAGTGTACAGTGATCAGAATTTCCTATTGGAGGTTCAACTGAGCTTGATAGAAGATGTTCAGAATCTGTAATCAGTAGGTCAATACAAGATTTGGAATTCATAGTAATCCTTGTTGGTTCAAAAATAAGTTGTTGAAGACCAAGATCAGTCAGAACATTGTTTAATTCAATACCAGCCATATTATTAATGTCACTATCATACCAGGCATTGTTTCTGGCATTGAAATCTCCTTTGATAATGACCCCATCATTTGGTTGCATTAACACATTGGAGATATTCTCCTTAAATTTTGATAAATATTGTCTAGTCTCATTCGCAGTTAAGGATGGTGACCGATAAAAAAATCCATACTTGAAAGTCTTATGTTCAGCCTTAATTGATATCCAGCAATTTGCTAGATCTTTAGACATGTCCAACTCACATACGTTAGTCTGAACAGTATCATGAACCCATAGAATAAGGCCTCTTCCCTCGTTCGTTGAATACTTTGGTTTGCCAAAACCTCTTATATTAAACATATTTGATTCTAGATCATCCGTGGTAACACTGCCTGTTTCACAAAGTGATATTATGTGACAATTCTCTCTTGATGCATATTCTTTAAGATACTCTAGCCTAGCAAATGAATCTGCCTTGATACTATTAACATTACTAAATAAAATCTTTAAATTATCCATTGGACCAGGATTGCTCTCAACATCTCCTGACATGAGAAGAAGCAGTTGACATATGATACTAGGATTAAAAAAGAGCAATGTTGTTCCAGGAACAAAACTTAAAGTTGCAACTACTACAGCAGTTTTGGCAATAACTAAAGATAAATTTCGTATTTCCCTAACAATTTCTTGAATATACCGTATAGCATCATGGAACAAAGGCATATGTTGGCAACATGGCTTGTAAAGATTGTGGCAAACACTAAATATTTCAATAAAACAGGGTAATTATTTGTCAATAAGCAATATAACCCTACACAGATTAGTATGAGGGTTAAAATAAACATTTGGATATCAAAGACATAATTTGGTGATTTCTGCTCTGGATGGAAAGCTGAAATACTATATGAGTTGAAGAGCCCCACTGCTGATCTCCAAATTTGTAAACTAACAGGCATTATCCAATGCCATCTCTTGCAGGACTACAACCAACAATTAATTCATTCTGCAACAAAAACAACAAGAAATGCCCATGAGAAAACAATTCAAGACAAACTGATTTAGAGTTAAGTGTCCTGCCAGAAGTTCTAAGAGTCACATAAACTGTAATATTCAGAAAACTAATCCAGGCAGATCTGACATTGGTATTAAGTCTAGATGATGTCATAAATGCAACAAGCTATTAATCAGCAAGGAAAGACCCACTATAGTTCAATGGGAAAAAGAACTCAATTTCTTGGTCAGTCCATATACTAAGTAACAGTTCAAGTAACATTACATAATGCAAACTGCTTCATTATAATTGTAGATGATATAAGAGAGAACAACAAAAAATAAGATAGATATTCAATGTTAAATTTGAACAAAATACTACCCTCTCATGTTTAGCAACTATCCCGTCACTCTGCAAACAAGTAATAACCTTCATACGCCAGCCAAACACTAATTAGCGTTATGTTTTCAAAACCTCGAAGGCCCGATAGCTCCTATAAGGACGCCACCAAGTGTGTGCAGGGTAATCGATCACAATATTACGCATACGTGTATGTAGTCTTATAGCTGTATGTAACCTAATTATATTATAAACATTGCAGTACACTGTGCAAGTAGTTGAACATAAAAATAGATCTAAAAACACACGCATAAAACATTATCCATAGGCCCTGTTTGTATACAAATGCTGGTATTTTACTGCCTTTCGATGTAACAGAATAATTTGGCTCTGGCTTTTCAGCAAGTCAAAAACGGTGTACTGGTTAGAAAGCTCATGACACATGGCGAGTTCACATTCACTGTTCAGTTAAAAAATTAAAAAGCTACAGTGACTAAACTTGAATATAGATGGATAACGTACCTTAAAATTACTGCAATGAATTTATCCCATATCTTTCCGAATTCCCGAAATGTAATAACAACGACAATCATGTGAAACTTTGGCACGGTAACCTAACTGTACTGTACAGTAAATGTGTCATTGCGCATGCGCACTTGCGTGACCTTACTGTTTATCAACAAATGCATGTGGTCCTACCAGATCAGCTGTAATGAAAAAGATATGTTCTCTGTTGATGCACACTTTGAATACTTATATTTAGACACCACAAGAATGTTCAGTATATGCAGTACTAGAAAAGTAAAAAAATTAATAGGCACTAGATGAAACCATTGGATCGACTCAATTAAATCAGTCAATGAAATGCATGAATGTATGTACATGTATCATGCATATGGTAATAGAAAACATTCATACTACCACTCGCGTGAAAGTTTTTGACGACAAAGTCATTTATAAACCATTCTGACAAGCTAGTTTAAGTCCTTTGTCTTCCTCTGGCTCCGCCGCGATGGGCAGAAGTTTGTGGTCTGCTGGTATTTGCGTCAGGTGCACTGGCCCTGCTACGACGGTGCTGTGTAATCGTATCACTGACCTCGCTGCCAACGTTAAATAGGACAATGTCCCCACTCCTTAGCCTTCCAAGGATTTTCCCGTTTGTTGACCATTGTTGTTCGATATCTGGGTGCTCTTTGACCTCTTGTAGTAACTTCCTGTTCATGGGACTCAGGTCCTCATACACGATAATGTTCGACCCCTTAAGCTTTTTCCTGTTCGATATGATATTATCCTTTCCGCCCCTCCATTTAAGTTTAGCGATTACAGGTCTCGGATATCTATCATCCTGTTTGTAAGGCCTTAGTCTGTGACTGACCTCTATGTCATCTGAGGTGATAACACCAGGCATGTATGGCAAGATGGCTTCACAAATGGATTCATTACAGTTTTCATTGTCTCTATCAGCCTTTGTTTCTTTTTCAGGGATTCCGAGGAATCTCACCGTGTTTTTTCTAGAGTATTGGGCATTGTGGTTAACGTCTAATACTAATTTATCCAATTTTGTTGTTAGGTTGAGGACTTCAGTCTTCAGTTTAGTATTCTCACTTTCAATATTCGAGAGTCTAGCATTCGACTTTTCCAGAGCTTTAGTCACTGCCTTATCAATACTTTGTTCCATTTTGTGATCAATAGATCGCATCAACTGGTCCATATAGTTCATCATCCAGCCTTGGGTTACCGGTGCTGCAGTATTATCAGATTTCAACATTACTGGGGTTTCAGAACTGCTTGGCTTACCAACAGTAGTTTCTACGTGTTTCTCTTTCTCAAGAGTAGTCTCAGCGAAGGCATCATCATAGTGATCTTCATCTAAGTCACCCTCGTACTCACTATACTTTCCTGAAGATTTTCTGTCTCCGTGTTCATCATCTTTAGCTCTCCTTTTCACTGGTTGTCGGTCGCCATCTTGTTTTTCAGTGCTCAAAGAATTTTCATGAAAAAAGTTTGTGATCGGTTTTTGCGCCGTACACATGATTATCTCGTAATCCAATGGTTTGGTTTTGTGCTAAGAACGTTTATAATCCACAACTGCTCAGAAAATTTGCACTACGAATGTTTATATTCTCAATATAGTGGATCTTTCCTCGCTCAAAAATGTACAAGTCACTGTTCTATGAACGCCATCTATTTTCAAGAGGAAGGTATCCAATTTAATGTATGTATTATACCAGACCTGCGCTTAATTCTAAAACATGAGCAAGAGGAAGGTATCCAATTTAATGTATGTTTTATATCATACCTGCGCTTAGTTCTAAGACATGAGCAAGAGGAAGGTATCCAATTTAATGTATGTATTATATCATACCGGCGCTTAATTCTAAGACATGAGCAAGAGGAAGGTATCCCATTTAATGTATGTTGTTTTTCAGTGCTCAAAGAATTTTCATGAAAAAAGTTTGTGATCGGTTTTTGCGCCGTACACATGATTATCTCGTAATCCAATGGTTTGGTTTTGTGCTAAGAACGTTTATAATCCACAACTGCTCAGAAAATTTGCACTACGAATGTTTATATTCTCAATATAGTGGATCTTTCCTCGCTCAAAAATGTACAAGTCACTGTTCTATGAACGCCATCTATTTTCAAGAGGAAGGTATCCAATTTAATGTATGTATTATACCATACCTGCGCTTAATTCTAAGACATGAGCAAGAGGAAGGTATCCAATTTAATGTATGTTTTATATCATACCTTCGCTTAATTCTAAGACATGAGCAAGAGGAAGATATCCAATTTAATGTACGTATTATATCATACCTGCGCTTAATTCTAAGACATGAGCAAGAGGAAAGTATCCAATTTAATGTATGTATTATATCATACCTGCGCTTAGTTCTAAGACATGAGCAAGAGGAAGGTATCCAATTTAATGTATGTATTATATCATACCGGCGCTTAATTCTAAGACATGAGCAAGAGGAAGGTATCCAATTTAATGTATGTATTATACCATACCTGCGCTTAATTCTAAGACATGAGCAAGAGGAAGGTATCCAATTTAATGTATGTATTATATCATACCTGCGCTTAATTCTAAGACATGAGCAAGAGGAAGGTATCCAATTTAATGTATGTATTATACCATACCTGCGCTTAATTCTAAGACATGAGCAAGAGGAAGGTATCCAATTTAATATATGTATTATACCATACCTGCGCTTAATTCTAAGATATGAGCAAGAGGAAGGTATCCAATTTAATGTATGTATTATACCATACCTGCGCTTAATTCTAAGACATGAGCAAGAGGAAGGTATCCAATTTGATGTATGTATTATATCATACCTGCGCTTAATTCTAAGACATGAGCAAGAGGAAGGTATCCAATTTAATGTATGTATTATACCATACCTGCGCTTAATTCTAAGACATGAGCAAGAGGAAGGTATCCAATTTAATGTATGTATTATATCATACCTGCGCTTAATTCTAAGACATGAGCAAGAGGAAGGTATCCAATTTAATGTATGTATTATATCATACCTGCGCTTAATTCTAAGACATGAGCAAGAGGAAGGTATCCCATTTAATGTATGTATTATATCATACCTGCGCTTAATTCTAAGACATGAGCAAGAGGAAGGTATCCAATTTAATGTATGTATTATATCATACCTGCGCTTAATTCTAAGACATGAGCAAGAGGAAGGTATCCAATTTAATGTATGTATTATACCATACCTGCGCTTAATTCTAAGACATGAGCAAGAGGAAGGTATCCAATTTAATGTATGTATTATATCATACCTGCGCTTAATTCTAAGACATGAGCAAGAGGAAGGTATCCCATTTAATGTATGTATTATATCATACCTGCGCTTAATTCTAAGACATGAGCAAGAGGAAGGTATCCAATTTAATGTATGTATTATATCATACCTGCGCTTAATTCTAAGACATGAGCAAGAGGAAGGTATCCAATTTAATGTATGTATTATACCATACCTGCGCTTAATTCTAAGACATGAGCAAGAGGAAGGTATCCAATTTGATGTATGTATTATATCATACCTGCGCTAATTCTAAGACATGAGCAAGAGGAAGCTATCCAATTTAATGTATGTATTATACCATACCTGCGCTTAATTCTAAGACATGAGCAAGAGGAAGGTATCCAATTTAATGTATGTATTATATCATACCTGCACTTAATTCTAAGACATGAGCAAGAGGAAGGTATCCAATTTAATGTATGTATTATATCATACCTGCGCTTAATTCTAAGACATGAGCAAGAGGAAGGTATCCCATTTAATGTATGTATTATATCATACCTGCGCTTAATTCTAAGATATGAGCAAGAGGAAGGTATCCAATTTAATGTATGTATTATATCATACCTGCGCTTAATTCTAAGACATGAGCAAGAGGAAGGTATCCAATTTAATGTATGTATTATACCATACCTGCGCTTAATTCTAAGACATGAGCAAGAGGAAGGTATCCAATTTAATGTATGTATTATATCATACCTGCGCTTAATTCTAAGACATGAGCAAGAGGAAGGTATCCCATTTAATGTATGTATTATATCATACCTGCGCTTAATTCTAAGACATGAGCAAGAGGAAGGTATCCAATTTAATGTATGTATTATATCATACCTGCGCTTAGTTCTAAGACATGAGCAAGAGGAAGGTATCCAATTTAATGTATGTATTATATCATACCTGCGCTTAATTCTAAGACATGAGCAAGAGGAAGGTATCCAATATAGGTGTCTGCCATTTGTCTGGAAAATAAAATAAACATTATTAATCAAATTTTGTGATTTTTTAGCGATGAACAAAGTTAATTTCATAAGGGGAAGGTTGTAAATGACACTTCCATTAGTGGAGAATAAGATTTCAGATTTTGTTAGGGGGTAGGGTAGGGAGGGTTAATGTTAGGGGGTAGGGGGAGGGAGGGTTAAACCAGAATGAAATTATCTTCATTATCTTCAACCAATCATCATATCAGTTCAAACCATGTGGCTCTTTTCTTGCATTAGCTAATATTATAGCAAATATATATCTATTAAACCACTTAACAATTGATGTAGTTGTAATACTGCAATAAATATTTGGACTTACCCTAGTTTTGGAATTCTTGAACATTGTCCAGCCATGCCACACATCAGGTTGCCATGGCTAATCATAACACCTAGAAATAAATTCATATAATATAAATACAACTACCATGCCACACATCAAGTTGCCATGGCTGATCATAACACCTAGAAATAAATTCATATAATATAAATACAACTACCATGCCACACATCAAGTTGCCATGGCTAATCATAACACCTAGAAATAAATTCATATAATATAAATACAACTACCATGCCACACATCAAGTTGCCATGGCTGATCATAACACCTAGAAATAAATTCATATAATATAAATACAACTACCATGCCACACATCAGGTTGCCATGGCTAATCATAACACCTAGAAATAAATTCATATAATATAAATACAACTACCATGCCACACATCAGGTTGCCATGGCTAATCATAACACCTAGAAATAAATTCATATAATATAAATACAACTACCATGCCACACATCAAGTTGCCATGGCTAATCATAACACCTAGAAATAAATTCATATAATATAAATACAACTACCATGCCACACATCAGGTTGCCATGGCTAATCATAACACCTAGAAATAAATTCATATAATATAAATACAACTACCATGCCACACATCAAGTTGCCATGGCTGATCATAACACCTAGAAATAAATTCATATAATATAAATACAACTACCATACCACACATCAAGTTGCCATGGCTAATCATAACACCTAGAAATAAATTCATATAATATAAAAACAATTGCCATGCCCCACATCAGGTTGCCATGGCTAATCATAACACCTGGAAATAAATTCATACAATATAAATACAATTGCCATGCCACACATCAAGTTGCCATGGCTAATCATAACACCTGGAAATAAATTCATTCAATATAAATACAATTGCCATGCCACACATCAAGTTGCCATGGCTAATCATAACACCTGGAAATAAATTCATATAATATAAATACAACTACCATGCCACACATCAGGTTGCCATGGCTAATCATAACACCTAGAAATAAATTCATATAATATAAATACAATTGCCATGCCACACATCAAGTTGCCATGGCTAATCATAACACCTGGAAATAAATTCATATAATATAAATACAACTACCATGCCACACATCAGGTTGCCATAGCTAATCATAACACCTGGAAATAAATTCATATAATATAAATACAATTGCCATGCCACACATCAAGTTGCCATGGCTAATCATAACACCTGGAAATAAATTCATATAATATAAATACAACTACCATGCCACACATCAGGTTGCCATAGCTAATCATAACACCTAGAAATAAATTCATATAATATAAATACAACTACCATGCCACACATCAAGTTGCCATGGCTGATCATAACACCTAGAAATAAATTCATATAATATAAATACAACTACCATGCCACACATCAGGTTGCCATAGCTAATCATAACACCTGGAAATAAATTCATATAATATAAATACAATTGCCATGCCACACATCAAGTTGCCATGGCTGATCATAACACCTAGAAATAAATTCATATAATATAAATACAACTACCATGCCACACATCAAGTTGCCATGGCTAATCATAACACCTAGAAATAAATTCATATAATATAAAAACAATTGCCATGCCCCACATCAGGTTGCCATGGCTAATCATAACACCTAGAAATAAATTCATATAATATAAATACAACTACCATGCCACACATCAAGTTGCCATGGCTAATCATAACACCTAGAAATAAATTCATATAATATAAAAACAATTACCATGCCCCACATCAGGTTGCCATGGCTAATCATAACACCTGGAAATAAATTCATACAATATAAATACAATTGCCATGCCACACATCAAGTTGCCATGGCTAATCATAACACCTGGAAATAAATTCATACAATATAAATACAATTGCCATGCCACACATCAAGTTGCCATGGCTAATCATAACACCTGGAAATAAATTCATATAATATAAATACAACTACCATGCCACACATCAAGTTGCCATGGCTAATCACAACACCTAGAAATAAATTCATATAATATAAATACAATTGCCATGCCACACATCAAGTTGCCATGGCTAATCATAACACCTAGAAATAAATTCATATAATATAAAAACAATTACCATGCCACACATCAGGTTGCCATGGCTAATCATAACACCTGGAAATAAATTCATATAATATAAATACAACTACCATGCCACACATCAGGTTGCCATGGCTAATCATAACACCTGGAAATAAATTCATATAATATAAATACAATTGCCATGCCACACATCAGGTTGCCATGGCTAATCATAACACCTGGAAATAAATTCATATAATATAAATACAACTACCATGCCACACATCAAGTTGCCATGGCTAATCATAACACCTGGAAATAAATTCATATAATATAAATACAACTACCATGCCACACATCAGGTTGCCATGGCTAATCATAACACCTAGAAATAAATTCATATAATATAAATACAATTGCCATGCCACACATCAGGTTGCCATGGCTAATCATTACACCTGGAAATAAATTCATATAATATAAATACAATTGCCATGCCACACATCAAGTTGCCATGGCTAATCATAACACCTAGAAATAAATTCATATAATATAAAAACAATTACCATGCCACACATCAGGTTGCCATGGCTAATCATAACACCTGGAAATAAATTCATATAATATAAATACAACTACCATGCCACACATCAGGTTGCCATGGCTAATCATAACACCTGGAAATAAATTCATATAATATAAATACAATTGCCATGCCACACATCAGGTTGCCATGGCTAATCATAACACCTGGAAATAAATTCATATAATATAAATACAACTACCATGCCACACATCAAGTTGCCATGGCTAATCATAACACCTAGAAATAAATTCATATAATATAAAAACAATTGCCATACCACACATCAAGTTGCCATGGCTGATCATAACACCTGGAAATAAATTCATATAATATAAATACAACTACCATGCCACACATCAGGTTGCCATGGCTAATCATAACACCTGGAAATAAATTCATATAATATAAATACAATTGCCATGCCACACATCAAGTTGCCATGGCTAATCATAACACCTGGAAATAAATTCATATAATATAAATACAACTACCATGCCACACATCAAGTTGCCATGGCTAATCACAACACCTAGAAATAAATTCATATAATATAAATACAATTGCCTAGCAACCACACTGCTGTCTGCTGAAATCTATTGCATTATCAGAAACATGAATCTGTCCAACAATAAAACACAAGTTACCATGACCAATCCTAACACTTGAAAGTATTTCATATTATATAATTACTATTGCCTAGCAACCACACTGTCTGCTGAAATCTATTGCATTATGGGAAATGTAAAATGCTTAAGATTACAGAGTACTATACATAGACCAACCTTTAGGCATTCCAGTGGAACCACTCGTATACATTATAACTGCAAGGTCATCCCTGGTTGGCTTCTGTGGTACTACACTCTCTGCAAATAACAGAAATCAAGTAAGGCAGTGACATTTGCTATCGAGTTTGTCTATTATTATGAAATTTGAAAGCTTTTTAATGTACTTACTATTTTCTGCACGTGAGCCCAGTTCTTCTACTCTGGACATGGAATGTAATTTGACATTTTCAGGAAAGCCACTAACATCTGGCTTATTGAGACCATAGTCGAAGTATATGATATGTTCAACATTCGGCATTTGTGGGAGAATTTTCTAGAAAAGAAAAGGATTTTATGATTAGTAAATTTGATTTCCTTAAAGTCCCCGTCTAAAATTTGAAAATATTTTTTTATCATTCATTTACTATTTGTCAGGACTTAAAAAGTGATTTTAGAGATTTTTGAACAAAAATTTTTTTTTGAAAAAAAAGTTGTGAGCATTTCATTTCTCAAATATTCAAATTTCCCGCCATTTTTCAAAAAAATTTGAAATTTCTTAATCATCAAATATTTCTTAATGCATTTCAAAAAAGATTATCTTTTTAACACCAATGCAAAGATTGAACAAAAGACACACTATTTCAATAATAAAATGTCATATTTAATGGGCCACTTCAATGTTTTAGCTTATCAAAAATATTTTGAAACATTAGTGATGTCACTAAGGTAACAAAAACTTTTTGAAAAAAATTTAATTTTTTTTTCGATGTCAATCTTTTCTAAATATGCTAGACTTTCATAAAAAACAATGTTGATTGTCTAACCAGGTTAAAAGGAAGAATAAATTATGTTTTAGATATCATTGTACCATTGGTTTCTATGAGAACTAAAATTTTGAAATGCATTTTTCTCAGAACCATTTTCATGCACTGATAAGTTCATTTCTCGCTTGTTTATCAACCGATTTTCTTAATTTTTTCGGCAAAAAACATGGGAGGATGAATGCTATGCATTGGTATGAATTATGGCTAATTAGAAGATAAATGTGGCCTCTAAAAGTTGGTTTTAAATAAATTCACAAATTTTGGAACAAAAAGTCTATCAAAAACCACTTTTTGAAATTTAAAAAAAAAGTTTCACATGTCACACTTTGATAACATTGGGTAAGACTACAATATAAGCCAAAGTGGTTTAAACTTTACATGGGGCCTTTAAAAAGGAAACTGCTACCATTCAACTATTAGTGGTAGTATGGGTACAGAATATGCTTTGATAAAGTCATGGGCTTTCAATAGACTGTGTTCTTAATCATTCTTAAAAACAATTGATTAAAGGGAGGATGGTCAATTGATTAAAGGGAGGATGGACAATTGATAAAGGGAGAAATGTCAATTTAAAGGGAGGATGGTCAATTGTTTAAAGGGAGGATGGTCAATTGATAAAGGGAGAAATGTCAATTGTCTTCATTGTAGAATATTTTTTTCTAAATGGAGACATTTGTAATTTAGGGTTTACATACAAGCCAAGTTCAAAATACAAATAGACAAGCACATAGGCCTATAGATGAACATGAATCACAAATCCCAATGCAAATATATCAAAAGTTTGTCCAGCTAACTGATAACTGCATCTTAATCCACTAACCTTAAATTTTTCTATGAGTTCATTACTAGTTATTAGATGTGTAACTTCTGATTCATTGACCCCATGGATTATGGCATCTTCTCCAAGTGTAGCATACAGGGTCACAACTACAATGTAAGCAAACATAAGTTATAATATAGCATCTTCTGCGTGTGTCGCATACAGGGTCACAACTACAATGTAAGCAAACATAAGTTATAATATAGCATCTTCTGCGTGTGTCGCATACAGGGTCACAACTACAATGTAAGCAAACATAAGTTATAATATAGCATCTTCTGCGTGTGTCGCATACAGGGTCACAACTACAATGTAAGCAAACATAAGTTATAATATAGCATCTTCTGCGTGTGTCGCATACAGGGTCACAACTACAATGTAAGCAAACATAAGTTATAATATAGCATCTTCTGCGTGTGTCGCATACAGGGTCACAACTACAATGTAAGCAAACATAAGTTATAATATAACATCTTCTCCGAGAGTCACATACAGGGTCACAACTACAATGTAAGCAAACATAAGTTATAATATAGCATCTTCTCCGAGAGTCACATACAGGATCACAACTACAATATAAGCAAACATAAGTTAAAATATAGCATCTTTTCCGAGAGTCAAAACTACAATGTAAGCAAACATAAGTTCTAATACAGCATCTTCTCAGAGAGTCCCATACAGGGCCACAACTACAATATAAGCAAACATAAGTTAAAATATAGCATCTTTTCCGAGAGTCACAACTACAATGTAAGCAAACATAAGTTATAATACAGCATCTTCGAGAGTCACATACAGGGCCACAACTACAATGTAAGCAAACATAAGTTATAATACAGCATCTTCTCCGAGAGTCACAACTACAATGTAAGCAAACATAAGTTCTAATACAGCATCTTCTCAGAGAGTCCCATACAGGGCCACAACTACAATGTAAGCAAACATAAGTTATAATACAGCATCTTCTCCGAGAGTTGCATACGTGGTCACAACTACAATGTTATTAAACATAGACAGCAGATTTGTTTCAATGCAAGAAAACATGCATTACAATGTAGCAAATATACATATAGATAGCACAAATGAGCTTCAAAATGCACATTCCAATCAAAATATAACATGAATTTAGATATATGACAGCAATGAATAATAACAAATATATAATATTTGACATGCAGTGAAGCATGCTAAAATGATTTAAGATAAAGGGCAATATAAAATTAATAAATTAGACATTTCAAACCTATTGGTATAGTTCAAATATCATCATTATAAATCAATGAGACTATAGAGGCACTATATATATATACTAGGCAGGCAATTGACCATGAACTGCAGAAAGCAAAGGAATATGGGAGGAGCTATAATTTCATAAGGGGCTACAAATCCATACTGCCATATACAGGATGTTGTAGTCATGCAAATATGAACTGCATAAATTTACTGCTGCACATCCTATCTATTGACTGTATGATATACTGTAAAACTCGAGAACTTTTACATGTTTTTGAATTTTGCAATTTACATCGGGAAACAAGTAGTCAAGGAATGAACATTCCATTTTTTAAGTCAACAGACAACTGACATGTGATAGTGTCATGGGTATAGTAAATACCAGTAAATGCAATTATTGATCTTTACAAAGATTAACTCTCAAAACATGCCAATTCTGTCAAAATATGCTAACCTATCAAAATATTCCAATTCTGTCAAAATATGACAACAATGTCAAATATTCCAGCATTGTCAAATTATGCCAATTCTGTCAAAATATGCCAGCATTGTCAGAATATGTAAAATATTCCATTTCTGTCAAAATATGACAACACTGTCAAAATATGACAACACTGTCAAATACTCCAGCATTCTCAAAATATGCCAATTCTGTCAAAAATATGCCAATTCTGTCAAAATATGCCAGCATTCTCAAAATACACCAATTCTGTCAAAATATGCCATTCTATCAAAATATGCAAATTTTGTCAAAATATGCCAATTCTGTCAAAATATTCAAACATTATTTGATGAGACAACAAGTAAGAACAGGGATATCACTTTCATACCTACTTGAGGGATATCATTTTCATACCTACTTGAGAATTTTTTATAAACTGTTTGTTATTATATTTTTCTATTTACAAATCTTCAATGTAATTTAAATTTAAAAAATTACCTGGGAAGTTATATTTGAGACACGCTTGCATTGAGATCATCCATTCTGCCCGAGTCTCAGCAAAAATAAGAATGTTCTGTCTTGGTTGCTGACCCAAAGATGCGAGACCACTTCCTAGATTCTCTGCTCTTGTGTCAACATCTTTGAATGTCTGCCAAGTGTAGTCCCCAAGTATAAACTAAAAGTAAAGAATACAGTAATTAGTCTCCAGATTCTCTGCTCTTGTATCTACATCTTTGAATGTCTGCCAAGTGTAGTCTCCAAGTATAAACTAAAAGTAAAGAATACAGTAATTAGTCTCCAGATTCTCTACTCTTGTATCTACATCTTTGAATGTCTGCCAAGTGTAGTCTCCAAGTATAAACTAAAAGTAAAGAAAACAAAAATTAGTTGTGTCAACATCTTTGAATGTCTGCCAAGTGTAGTCTCCAAGTATAAACTAAAAGTAAAGAATACAGTAATTAGTCTCCAAATTCTCTACTCTTGTATCAACATCTTTAAATGTCTGCCAAGTGTAGTCCCCAAGTATAAACTAAAAGTAAAGAATACAGTTATTAGTCTCCAGATTCTCTGCTCTTGTATCTACATCTTTGAATGTCTGCCAAGTGTAGTCTCCAAGTATAAACTAAAAGTAAAGAATACAGTAATTAGTCTCCAGATTCTCTACTCTTGTATCTACATCTTTGAATGTCTGCCAAGTGTAGTCTCCAAGTATAAACTAAAAGTAAAGAAAACAAAAATTAGTTGTGTCAACATCTTTGAATGTCTGCCAAGTGTAGTCGCCAAGTATGAACTAAAAGTAAAGAATACAGTAATTAGTCTCCAGATTCTCTACTCTTGTATCTACATCTTTGAATGTCTGCCAAGTGTAGTCTCCAAGTATAAACTAAAAGTAAAGAAAACAAAAATTAGTTGTGCCAACATCTTTGAATATCTGCCAAGTGTAGTCCCCAAGTATAAACTAAAAGTAAAGAAAACAAAAATTAGTTGTGTCAACATCTTTGAATGTCTGCCAAGTGTAGTCCCCATATATAAACTAAAAGTAAAGAATACCAAACTTAGTCTCCAGATTCTCTGCTTTTGTGTCAACATCTTTAAAGTTCCCATATAAAGTTTTCAAAAAGTTGTTTTTGATGGACTTTTTGTTCCAAAATTTGTGAATTTATTTAGAACTAACTTTTAGAGGTCTCACATATCTTTTAATTAGCCACAGTTCATACCAATGCATAGCATTCATCCTCACATGTTTTTTGCCGAAAAAATTAAGAAAATCGGTTCATAAATAAGCGAGAAATGAACTTATCAGTGCATGAAAATGGTTCCGAGAAAAATGCATTTCAAAATTTTAGTTCTAATAGAAACCAATGGTACAATGATATCTAAAACATAATATATTCTTCCATTTAACCTGGTTAGACAATCAACATTGGTTGATTATTGAAGTGTAGCATATTTAGAAAATATGACATCAAAAAAAATTCAATTTTTTTCAAAAGTTTTTGCTACCTTAGTGACATCACTAATGTTTCAAAATATTTTTGATGTGCTAAAACATTGAAGTGGCCCATTAAATATGGAATTTTATTATTGAAATAGTGTGTCCTTTGTTCAATCTTTGCATTGGTGTTAAAAAGATAATCTTTTTTGAAATGCATTAAGAAATATTTGATGATTAAAAAATTTCAACTTTTTTTGAAAAATGGCGGGAAATTTGAATATTTGAGAAATGAAATGCTCACAACTTTTTTTCAAAAAACATAAAACATATTATTGGTACCATATTGGTATAATAGACCAAATTCGGCTTTGGTCTAAATATCATATTTACAATTATTGGTACAATAGACTAAGTTAGTCCATAGTCTAAATATTATCTTTACAATTATTGGTAAAATAGACTTTGTTAGTCTATATTGTCTGAATATCATCTTTACAATTTTTGGTATAACAGCAAAGTTAGTCTGTATTAGAGGTGTAACTCCCGAGTCAGTAACTCGAGTACAGCTCGTCAGAGCTGCCTATACATTGGCTCGAGTTGTCCTCTAGAAACTCGCAATCTATTTCAACTCGCGAGGTGGCTATAACTCGAGTCAACTCGCGAGTTTCGCCTATCTTGCAAGCATGTAATATGAATACCATACTCAATAGAGAGAGTGGCAAATCTTCCCTTACATGTTATAAATTGCAGGTCATGATGTTACCATACTCAATAGAGAGAGTGGCAAATCTTCCCTTAAATGTTATAAATTGCAGGTCATGATGTTACCATACTAAATAGAGAGAGTGGCAAATCTTCCCTTAAATGTTATAAATTGCAGGTCATGATGTTACCATACTCAATAGAGAGAGTGGCAAATCTTCCCTTAAATGTTATAAATTGCAGGTCATGATGTTACCATACTAAATAGAGAGAGTGGCAAATCTTCCCTAACATGTTATAAATTGCAGGTCAAGATGTTACCATACTAAATAGAGAGAGTGGCAAATCTTCCCTTACATGTTATAAATTGCAGGTCATGATGTTACCATACTCAATAGAGAGAGTGGCAAATCTTCCCTTACATGTTATAAATTGCAGGTCATGATGTTACCATACTAAATAGAGAGAGTGGCAATGCATACAATTTCTTCTACTGGAAAGAAGATGGAACTCCAATAAAGGTAAAAAAGTTAATGCTAAGACACAACATATGCCGGAAAATTTGAAGTAGAAAACAAAACAAAGCTGCAGTACTTTTTCCACTGATTATAAATTCACCAAAAATAATATAATGGTAAAAATAGTAATATTAATAAAGTACTATGTTGGTAAAGCAAAAGCATGTTGATGACTCCAATTAGTATATATAAGCGCAAATACCAAAGGGAAGGGTGACTAAAAACTTTAAAGAAACCCAACAAGAAAAGCAAACTGTAAGTGTAAATCTGTCATAAGAAAAGTAGACCCTATATATCCCAAAACCATGATCTAACATGAAAAGAAACAATGTCTAACACCCCCCCCCCTCCAATCAAGAACCAATATCACAATCCAGGACCAGAACACCAAGGGACATTTCATTCATACTGAAGTCATTACAATACATGTTCAAGAAACTAGAGAGTGAATCACTGTTCCACAACTGGATGACTCTAACTGCAGTTAGCTTCATTCAAGATGGTTGCCGAGATCATTTCGTTTTCGATAAACCTCCGATTTCAGCTAAAATAAGTTGAATCTGGATTCCAAATGTTTCGCCATGCAAATTAATAAAGCTACGATGGTAAATAACCACAAATAAATGCTCAAACAACCGCGATATTGGAGAATTTTAAAGAAAACGGCTTCACTTAGAATGACTCTAACTGAAGTTGATGATGACGTCATGATGGCGTAGATCATCAACTTCAGTTAGAGTCATTCTAAGTGAAGTTGTTTTCTTTAAAATTCTCTAATATTATGGGTGTTAGAGCATTCATTTGTGGTTGAATACAATCATAGTTTTATTAATTTGCATGGCGAAACTTTTGGAATCAAGATTCAACTTAGTTTAGCTGAAATCGGAGGTTTATCGAAAACGAAAGAATCTCGGCAACCATCTTGAATGAAGCTAACTGCAGTTAGAGTCATCCAGTTGTGGAACAGTGTGAATGTGTCAATAAGTATATAAGTATACAAGGCATTAACTATTAAAAATGGGCAATGTGAAGCAAGTTGAAAAATGACCTTTTTTGAACTTGAGAAGGATATTAAAGGTCAAATGTCAAATCCAAAGTACGTTTTGAACTTCTGCGAACTTGTAGATGATTTATGAAACAATTTAGTCAATTTGAAGTAAGTTGAAAAAGAGCTTATAGATTTCTTACCTTGAGGAGGTAATTGAAGGTCATATCTCAAATTTAAAGTCAGAATTTGTTACAGATGCCAACTGCAAGACACCAACCACCATCACAAAAAATGGAGACCATAACAATGTCTCCACTTTTTGGTGGTGACATAATTTCAAGTAAATCATAGATTTACAACCTGCTTTTAAGGAAATATCACTGTTTCAGATTGGTAGCTCAGGCTCCGATGGTAAATCCTTTGAAGCAGATGATAATAAATTTCCAATGGGTTATTACGACCTTTTGCCACAGTCTGAATGTCCAGGTATGTACATGGCGAGGTCAGGGGGCTTACTTATATTGCAATACATGTATGTAAGGCCTTGAGTCACTCATATTTTGTTCTATTTCGCTTCACTTGCATTAAATCTAATCATGGTGCTTTAGATGTATGTGGCTACTACTGTAAAAGATGTAAGCTACGTAGAAAGGAGAAACTGGTCACAAAGTGTTCAGAGTGTCAACTGATGAGGAATGAAGGATACACAAAATGTGATGCATGTGTCGTGTCTGGGAGCAAATATCAATGTTTCAACTGCAAGGAATAAAGGAGTTTTACTGTACAATGAGACAAAATAGACTACAACAATAACAAACTTTTAGAGAAACATCCCTATTTATAATAATATGCTGTCAAATAATTCTTGAATAAATGACAATTATCCAGAGTAATGAAAAATCTTAAAACAATCATTATTAAGGTAATGGGGATATATATACAAGCTACCATATTTGGCGTAAAAAGCACCCAGGGTGCTTTTGAAATTGAAATTTAGATTAAAACCCATTACAAAGAGTGCTCATATATGAAAGAAAAAATGGCTGCCTTAACATATACCAAGAATGCCGAAAAACTAATTAGTTCTAGATTTTCATATTATAAATCATCCCTTAAAATTTGAAATTGATCCGTCAAACTGATATCCTGAAAATGGGTAGACAAGCCTTCACAGACGATTTTAGGACGGAAAAGCCAGAATGGCCAACTTAAAATTTATGCAGAATGACGAAAAAGTAATTAGTTTTAGATTTTCATACTAAGAATCATTCCTAAAAATTTGAAATTGATCCCTCAATCAGTTGAGACAAGCCTTCACAGACACGATTTTAGGACGGAAAATCCAAAATGGCCGCCTTAACATTTATCCAGAATGCCAAAAAACTAATCAGATC
This sequence comes from Owenia fusiformis, assembly GCA_903813345.2. NCBI lineage: Eukaryota > Metazoa > Annelida > Polychaeta > Sabellida > Oweniidae > Owenia > Owenia fusiformis. The sequence goes on along the minus strand of CAIIXF020000004.1, from coordinate 29,933,245 downwards.
TAGCTTTTCATACTAAAAATCATCCCTGAAAATTTGAAATTGATCAATCACATGGTTATCCTGAAAATGAGTAGACGAGGCTTATCCAGCACAATTTAAAATTGATCAACCAAACGGTTCACCTGAAAAAGCGTAGCTAAGACTTTACAGACAAGATTTTAGGACAGAAAATACAAGATGGCTGCCTTGACATTTACCGGGAATGCCAAAAAACTAATCAGATCAAGATTTTTATACTAAAAATCATCCCTGAATGATCTACCAAACAGTTCACCTGAAAACGCGCATACAAGACTTTACAGACAAGATTTTAGGATGGAAAAATCCAAAATTGCTGACAATAAAATATTCAGATTTCTTTTTACAAAAATTATCACATATAACTACTGTTAACATTAACATAGGCTTTGACAACAAAGTACACCTGAAATTATTTACTACTAAGCTACTAAATAGTATCTACTAAAGTATCAAAACTCAAAAACACCATTCAAAATGATACAAAGTATTATCGCGTGCCAACTTTTCTTAAGACATTAAAAATGGCTGCCATGACTGAGCTAACAGGTCCAAAACCTAATCAGATGTAGAATGAAGTGAGTTGAACAAGTTTTTCTTAATGTTTGCAGATAAGGATTTTAGCATTTGACATCAAAATGGCTGAGAGGAAGTAGGTGTTGAGTCGAAATTTTTTGTACCTCACCTGTATGTACTCATTAGTTATCCCTGAAAATTTGAAGATAGTATCTCTAGCAGTTAAGGAAAAACTGTCGGACATACAGATGGACAGACTGACAGACATACAGACGCAGCTAAGCCGACAATATGGCCCCAAACTATGTGGTGGGGACATAAAAAGGTTGCATTTTTGTTGAAAATTAGGTCAACAATTTTGAAAAAGTATGTTGATTGGTCCAATGCCCCTTCAATATCACTAAGGTTTGATTAACTAAATTATCATTATATATTCTTTTCTTGAAGATAATGAATAGATCTTAAAAATACACTCATGTTGAACTTCATGATCAGAAAATATTCATAATTCAAGTTAGAATCGTTTGAAATTGTTTGCGATAACCTACGTGCTCCTTTCATCCTATATGACCAGTGAAGCGTGAGCCCCTTGTGTTTATTCAAAGTGGGAGTATCATAACCTCCATATATGGCATAGATACATGTGTCAGTTGTTGTACATCAAACATATTAAAATGTTCATTTTATTGTATGTTCACTCGTCATATCCTGGCTAGAGTGTTAAGAAAATCAGAGAAGTTGCTTCATCTCCAGATGTTTTCTATAAATATAGTATAAATAGGTAAGATACAGTATCTGATTTTTGATAGTACGATTCAAAATGATTTGCATATTTTAGAGAATAAACAAAAAAATTTCATTTGTTGAACAGTAAGTTGGGTATATTCAAAATAAAAATTTCTATAAAAATGATATTCACATATCTTAAATGTAATATTTTGATAAATTTCATAAAAATGACACTGCAAAAATGGAAAGTGTCTTAAATATTGGTGAGTTCGCAATAATAACTGAAAACACAATATTTCTATGTATATATTTATACAAACATGCCACATTAATCACTATAAATGATCTGTGCAAAAAGGCTGATATGATTAATCATTCATTTCTCTTATTAAAGGAAGTTGTCAGAAATCATGAGGAGAGACGTACTCACTTCACTGGTCACAATTTTGTCCATGACCATTGCTGACCCACCCCAACCTAATCCTACCTATGTTGTAATAGATGGTGATTTGTATATTGTGGTAATGCTGGGCCTTACATGGGGAGGATGTAAAGGCATAAGATACATATATGGCTACCAATATATGGAAGCAGTTGACCTGGCTCTAACAGAAATTAACAAGCATAAAGGTCAATTTGCAGATCTTGGTATCAAAATTGGAGCAATTATTATGGATGACTGTTCATCTGCTGATCGTGGTCTGAACTTAACTAAAGAATTTTATGGAGGTATTTTGTTGGTCAATGATTCAACTGGTGCCCTTATCAACCCTGATCGAGTTGTTGGATTTGTTGGTTCTGCTAACAGTGACAAAACTATGAAAGTTGCTGAATATTTGAAGACTACAAAGACAGTATTAGTAGCACCACAGGCTACAAGCCCACAGTTAAGTGACAGAACTAGGTTCCCATATTTTGTGAGGACTTTACCATCAGATAACATGCAGGTCAGCTTTCACTATTCATTATATTTCAAACACAACTAAATTTTGAAATCTTTTTAATTTTTCATAAAATAGGATATTCTCATGAGGTAAAAAAGTAAAAATGAAATTAATGGAGCTTTTTATTTTTTGAGTTTGAACCATATTTTCAAGAGGCATTGCTCCGCCTCATTACTATATTAAAGGTGAATTACATGAATTACAAGAGCGTTGAAAATGAACAAATACAGGAATGCATTTCGAGAATAAACCCTTTGAATGTTTCCATTTGTAGGGCCCTGCTCTTGCAGCCCTGTTGATTAGTCATGGCTGGATGAATGTGCACATTGTCATTGAAGATGAGTTAACTTATCCCAGAGACTTGGCAAGGCTGTTCAGAGAAACATTTGAAAAAGAGGGAGGATGTGTATCATCCACATTTATTCTGAAATCAGACACACATACTATTAATGTAGGTGCATTTGTTTATTCAATTTTACTCACCATTCTATGAATTACATTAAACCTACAACTATTTTCAAGCAAAATAGAGTCAATGTTGAGGAATTACTGTTTAGTAAGAATTATTCCTGCATTTTAGAAAACTAAGTCAAACGAAGAGGACATCATTTTAGAAATCATGGAAAGTACTTTGAAGTCAGATATAGTTTTAGTTTTGGGAGGTGGAATCGTTAAACCATTACTGGCAGCTAAGCAGAAGTTTATGAAAGATATAAGTGCCAAACGTGAGTAAAATTGTGAAATAATCAAAATGTACAACTGTGAAATTGTAGATTTAAAGGGGTTACCTTTAAAAAACAGTTCGTCTTTTTATGATGTTTAATGTTGTTTAAAGAACAAGTGTTTGTTTTCCAAGGTTTGAAGAGAGAAACAATATGGTTAATGTCTTAATGTTTTAACATAATAGTTGGTCAAAATGGCACAAGTAAAATGGCAATTCAACGTTACAGGTCTGGTATTCATTGGGACAGAGACATGGGGAAAAACAGAGTTCATGGTTGATGGCTTTGAAAAAGCAGCAGCTGGATCAATAACAATAGCCTTATATGGGGATACTGTCAAAGCATTTGATACACATATGTCAAAACTCAGGTAGGCAACAACTATAGCCTTATATGGGGATACTGTCAAAGCATTTGATACACATATGTCAAAACTCAGGTAGGCAACAACTATAGCCTTATATGGGGATACTGTCAAAGCATTTGATACACATATGTCAAAACTCAGGTAGGCAACAACTATAGCCTTATATGGGGATACTGTCAAAGCATTTGATACACATATGTCAAAACTCAGGTAGGCAACAACTATAGCCTTATATGGTGATACTGTCAAAGCATTTGATACACATATGTCAAAACTCAGGTAGGCAACAACTATAGCCTTATATGGTGATACTGTCAAAGCATTTGATACACATATGTCAAAACTCAGGTAGGCAACAACTATAGCCTTATATGGTGATACTGTCAAAGCATTTGATACACTATGTCAAAACTCAGGTAGGCAACAATTATAGCCTTATATGGTGATACTGTCAAAGCATTTGATGCACATATGTCAAAACTCAGGTAGGCAACAACTATAGCCTTATATGGTGATACTGTCGAGACATTTGATACACATATGTCAAAACTCAGGTAGGCAACAACTATAGCCTTATATGGGGATACTGTCAAAGCATTTGATACACATATGTCAAAACTCAGGTAGGCAACGACTATAGCCTTATATGGGGATACTGTAAAAGCATTTGATACACATATGTCAAAACTCAGGTAGGCAACAACTATAGCCTTATATGGGGATACTGTCAAAGCATTTGATACACATATGTCAAAACTCAGGTAGGCAACAACTATAGCCTTATATGGGGATACTGTCAAAGCATTTGATACACTATGTCAAAACTTAGGTAGGCAACAACTATAGCCTTATATGGTGATACTGTAAAAGCATTTGATACACATATGTCAAAACTTAGGTAGGCAACAACTATAGCCTTATATGGTGATACTGTCAAAGCATTTGATACACATATGTCAAAACTCAGGTAGGCAACAACTAAAGCCTTATATGGTGATACTGTCAAAGCATTTGATACACATATGTCAAAACTTAGGTAGGCAACGACTATAGCCTTATATGGTGATACTGTCAAGACATTTGATACACATATGTCAAAACTTAGGTAGGCAACAACTATAGCCTTATATGGGGATACTGTCAAAGCATTTAATACACATATGTCAAAACTTAGGTAGGCAACGACTATAGCCTTATATGGGGATACTGTCGAGACATTTGATACACATATGTCAAAACTTAGGTAGGCAACAACTATAGCCTTATATGGTGATACTGTCAAAGCATTTAATACACATATGTCAAAACTTAGGTAGGCAACGACTATAGCCTTATATGGTGATACTGTCGAGACATTTGATACACATATGTCAAAACTCAGGTAGGCAACAACTATAGCCTTATATGGGGATACTGTCAAAGCATTTGATACACATATGTCAAAACTCAGGTAGGCAACGACTATAGCCTTATATGGGGATACTGTAAAAGCATTTGATACACATATGTCAAAACTCAGGTAGGCAACAACTATAGCCTTATATGGGGATACTGTCAAAGCATTTGATACACATATGTCAAAACTCAGGTAGGCAACAACTATAGCCTTATATGGGGATACTGTCAAAGCATTTGATACACTATGTCAAAACTTAGGTAGGCAACAACTATAGCCTTATATGGTGATACTGTAAAAGCATTTGATACACATATGTCAAAACTTAGGTAGGCAACAACTATAGCCTTATATGGTGATACTGTCAAAGCATTTGATACACATATGTCAAAACTCAGGTAGGCAACAACTAAAGCCTTATATGGTGATACTGTCAAAGCATTTGATACACATATGTCAAAACTCAGGTAGGCAACAACTATAGCCTTATATGGGGATACTGTCAAAGCATTTGATACACATATGTCAAAACTCAGGTAGGCAACAACTATAGCCTTATATGGTGATACTGTCGAGACATTTGATACACATATGTCAAAACTCAGGTAGGCAACAACTATAGCCTTATATGGTGAAACTGTCAAAGCATTTAATACAAATATGTCAAAACTTAGGTAGGCAACGACTATAGCCTTATATGGTGATACTGGCGAAGCATTTGATACACTATGTCAAAACTCAGGTAGGCAACAACTATAGCCTTATATGGTGATACTGTAAAAGCATTTGATACACATATGTCAAAACTCAGGTAGGCAACAACTATAGCCTTATATGGGGATACTGTAAAAGCATTTGATACACATATGTCAAAACTCAGGTAGGCAACAACTATAGCCTTATATGGTGATACTGTCAGAGCATTTGATATATTCACATGTCAAAACTTTGGTAGGCAGCAACTATAGCCTTATATGGTGGAACTGCCAAATCATTTGATATATACACATGTAAAAACTCAGGTAAGCAACAACTATATCCTTATGTGGTGATACTGTCAGAGCATTTGATATATTCACATGTCAAAACTTTGGTAGGCAACAACTATAGCCTTATATGGTGGAACTGCCAAATCATTTGATATATAAACATGTAAAAACTCAGGTAGGCAACAACTATAGCATTATATGGTGATAATTCCAAAGCATTTGATACCAACATGTCAAAACTTAGGTTGGACAAACATGTATGTAGTTTCTTTCAATAGACTTCTCATTCTCCCGCAGATTTGGTCAACCTTCTGCCAGCAGTGTTCATACTGAGATGTACTTCAAAGCTATGTTCAATTGCAATACCAACTGTACAACTGACATGATTGTAACAGAACTCCCAACTTATAGCCAAGACACTTTCATACTGCAGACAATTCATGCAGTATATGCTCTTAGTATAGCTACAACTGAGAGACTAACAAAGAAATGTGGGAAAGGAACCAAAACTGTATGTGAAGCACTTGGCACAGCATTTGGAAAAAACTTCACTGACATTTTGGGAAATATGTCTTTCAAGGATATTGACGGTACTATTTTTTGAATCTATCACATATTAAGATTTAGAGATCATTCTTTCCCAGTTCAGGACAATGTATACACATTTATATACAGTTCTAAATTAAAACAAATAATTATGCCATACACAGTGAAATTTAAAACATACTGGAAGTATGTGCTCATGTTAACATCATTATGTTAGTCACTATTAGGCACTGCAGATAGTTACAGTCAGGCAAATCTTCCCTTACATGTTATAAAATGCAGGTCATAATACACAGTAGAGAGAATGGCAAATCTTCCCTAACATGTTATAAATTGCAGGTCATGATTTACCATACTCAATAGAGAGAGTGGTAAATCTTCCCTTACATGTTATAAATTGCAGGTCATGATGTTACCATACTCAATAGAGAGAATGGCAAATCTTCCCTTAAATGTTATAAATTGCAGGTCATAATGTTACCATACTCAATAGAGAGAGTGGCAAATCTTCCCTTAAATGTTATAAATTCATGTCATGATGTTACCATACTCAATAGAGAGAGTGGCAAATCTTCCCTTACATGTTATAAATTGCAGGTCATGATGTTACCATACTCAATAGAGAGAGTGGCAAATCTTCCCTTAAATGTTATAAATTGCAGGTCATAATGTTACCATACTCAATAGAGAGAGTGGCAATGCATACAATTTCTTCTACTGGAAAAAAGATGGAACTCCAATGAAGGTAATACTACAATGCATTTGCTTCAACACTGTAGCAGTGAGAATTGAACAGCAAAGTGCTGGTACAATATTGAATTCAAATGATACTTAAACTTCATGCAGAAAACAGCACACGTTTGCTCCTCTTTGTTGTCACTGAAAGTGTACCAAATTCTCATTCCATCCTCAACTAGAAAAACAGCAACTCCACGGAGTAGCAAATCCCACCGAACAAAACATATTATGCTTATTATAGCTAGTGTAAATGTTGAAATGTTTGTGCACTTTGAGAGAGAAGCATGAAATTTGGCACAAAGTTAGTTTATACCATTGTGAACTCGGCATCATCATATAAAATTTGAACCAAATCTGTTCACTGGTATATGAGTTATCAAAGATTATGTTTTTTACGAATATGGGCCGCCATCTTGAAATTCAGCCGCCATCTTGAAAATTATTTCTTGAACAGAGAAACTGTGTCCCTAGGCATATTAATATAAAATTTCAATCAAATCTGTTCACTGGTATTTGAGTTATCAAAGATTATGTTTTTTACGAAAAATTGACGCCATTTTGAAATTAAGCGGCCATCTTGAAAATGTTTTGTCGAACATAGCTACTGTGTCCCTAATAATCATCATATAAAATTTGAACCAAATCCGTTCACTGGTATTTGAGTTATCAAAGATTACATATTTTTACGAAAAATGGCCGCTACTTTGAAATTAAGCGGCCATCTTGAAAATCTCTTTTTGTGCGAAACTCCTTTGTCCCTAGGCATCAGCATATAAAATTTGAACCAAATCCGTTCACTGGTATATGAGTTATCAAAGATTACGTTTTTTAAGGAATTTGGGCTGCCATCTTGAAATTCAGCCGCCATCTTGAAAATTATTTATTGAACAGAGCTACTGTGTCCCTAGGCATAATCATATAAAATTTCTACCAAATCTGTTCACTGGTATTTGAGTTATCAAAGATTACGTTTTTTACGAAAAATTGCCGCCATTTTGAAATTAAGCGGCCATCTTGAAAATGTTTTGTCGAACATAGCTACTGTGTCCCTAAGCATCATCATATAAAATTTGAACCAAATCCGTTCACTGGTATTTGAGTTATCAAAGATTACATATTTTTACGAAAAATGGCCGCCATTTTGAAATTAAGTGGCCATCTTGAAAATCTCTTTTTGTGCGAAACTCCTTTGTCCCTAGGCATCAGCCTATAAAATTTGAACCAAATCCGTTCACTGGTATATGAGTTATCAAAGATTACGTTTTTTAAGGAATTTGGGCCGCCATCTTAAAAATTCAGCCGCCATCTTGAAAATTATTTCTTGAACAGAGCTACTGTGTCCCTAGGCATAATCATATAAAATTTCAACCAAATCTGTTCACTGGTATTTGAGTTATCAAAGATTACGTTTTTTACGAAAAATTGCCGCCATTTTGAAATTAAGCGGCCATCTTGAAAATGTTTTGTCGAACATAGCTACTGTGTCCCTAAGCATCATCATATAAAATTTGAACCAAATCCGTTCACTGGTATTTAAGTTATCAAAGATTACATATTTTTACGAAAAATGGCCGCCATTTTGAAATTAAGCGGCCATCTTAAAAATCTCTTTTTGTGCGAAACTCCTTTGTCCCTAGGCATCAGCATATAAAATTTGAACCAAATCCGCAAACTAGTATTTGAGTTATTAAAGATTACATTTTTTACGAAAAATGGCGGCCATTTTGAATTCAGTGGCCATATTGAAAATTCCTTCTCGAGCAGAGGTCCTACACCCATAAGGCATAAGCCTATAAAATTTGAATCAAATCCGTGATTCGGTATTTGAGTTATCGCCCGGACAAACAGATGGACGACAAGCGGGGTAGGTGTGACCTGACAAGGGACGCCTACCCCACCACCGGGGTATTTGCGACTTGAGATGGGGTAGATGTGACCTAAACTGGGGTAGGCGCAACCTGAGTAATATACATGGGGTAAATGCGACTTGATGGGGTAGATGTGACTTGCACTTTTAAAAATGATTTTGGGGTATATGCGACTTAAGGTGAAAATATCTGCTAACTGTATTATAAGTGCTAATATTATCAAATAAGCATTGTAATATCAATTCTCTTCAAAATTAACATAATAGGCATATAATTTTGCTAGTTTGGCACAATTTTAGTTAATAAATTAAGCTAATTACGCCAATGGGTATAAGGGGGGGGGGTACAAAGTAACCCCTTAGTAAAATGTGGCAATAAAAGATCCTAATCTACCAAATGAGTTCTAATGGAATGCCTACTGGCAACTTGTTTTATTGGGAATGTAATGTTAATGATATTTAATATGATAATTAATTATAGGTGATGATCATTGCTCTACAAAATAGAGAAAAATATTTTTTCTTTCACTAACCCATCATTGCTTTCCACTGGGTCAAGAGTTAGACACGATGGATATTGAAACCATGTAAAAAAGATGACATTTACAATATCTTAAAGGTAGAATCAGATCTATAGGGAGTGACAAAATTTCAGACAATATGTACAATTGATGTACCAATGTATTCCTTAGAAGCTCAAATGTAAAATCTGCCAAAAGATCTGTGATATGTTATCAATTGGTGTCAATCAAAAGTTATTTAAGATTCAAAGTGCAAAAAGGGGTAAAATATTTAAATTCTCCCAAATAATAAGAATTCTTATAGTAGACAAATGATTGTGTTATTGTAAAAATCTTTACTGTATTGTAGTTTGGGGTAGCAACTATACCACTGCTCTGGATCCACAACTGTTGAAAACTTCAAAAAAACATTTTTAAGATTATTATCTTTGAAAAAGTGAAAAATAGCATTCATCTTCTTTATTTAAACAATTTAAATTGTGAGCAAATTGTGAATACAACGTTTGCCAATTTGTATATAATTGGTACAATAACTTGACAAGTTATCCTCAGCTTTCAGTGACTATTATTATCGAAATGATCAAAGTCATCAAAATTCAAGGACAGATAATTGTATTTGGAATATAATCTACTGAAAATTAATAATTATCAGAAATAGCCCTTCTCTGAGTATTTTAAAATCAAGACTAAAAAGTTTCTTAATCAGCAAAATTCTGAATAACTAATATTATATCACTTCACTCTCTGATTGGTCTTTGTCCAGCACTTGACTAAAAATAACTAGCAATAATCAATAAATGATATCTACCAGTCACAACTTAGTCCAGTGTAATTTTTATTTTATACATCCCCAGGATTGAATTAGTCCAATGCCATTTGTATTATACACTTAGTATAATTTAATATTATAGAAGACATTATGACAGTGATATAATAAAACAAATATTCTATTTTTGGTGAATACCTGTGACAGTTTCACAAGATGATATTCCACTAGCCCTCTGGGCATCATCATGTACATGTCTTATAAATGAAAGTTTATCCTTCATCAGAATTGCGAAATTGAAATGCTCGATCACCATGTATTTTTTATTCTTATTTTCAAGAAAGTCACTATATTGCCACATTGAGATGGCATTACAACCTTGTCTTTATGGGTGTACTACTCCCCCATCATTCAATTTTGAACCAGATAGTGAATCATCTGGGGAATTATCATCTATCTGTCTTTAATGCTATCTTTGATTAGACAAATATATGTATCACATCTATAAATAAATACTATGAGTACATCATGTCTAAGTTAGCGAAAACTAGAATTGAATACTTCAAAGACTGTATCATGACCCATGTACATGGGTACGAGGCTTTTTATACAAAGCCTTGTTTTCTGTATATTTGGGGCTAGAATGAGATTGGCCAAATATTGAACTCAAGTAATAGGTAACAGATCACAATTAGTATATTTTCCTTTGTTTATACTTGTATATATTGTATGTTTAGCATTTCATGTTGAAAAGAATAATGAGAAGTGCCCACAAAAAAACTTTTTCATCTAATTTACTTCAGCACCCTAGCACCTGAAGTAACCTGTAGACTGAAACATTGAATTTAACATTATTGGGGCTAAAATAAATTTTTTATCTGAGAATATTGGGAACTTAATTTTAATAGTTAAAAATTACATTTTTATTAATGCCATGCTATTTAAAAAAAACACCTTTTGGCATAAAACTGTTGGTAGAGTAAATAATCCAGGGATTAATTCCAAGACCTAGTTAGTTCAATATAACCTTGCAAGAGCACTTCTTCAACTCCAATGTAAACTGGCCACAAATGATCTTTTAATTAATTACAATGGAATCAATTTATCTACAACTACATCTTTCACTTTGCTTTGTTTAGAAACATTTTTAGACATGTTGAAACATTTTTAGTATACACAAAAGTAAAACAAATGAGCAAATCCATGAAGGACAAATCAAATCAACTGATGACAATTACAATGATTACAATGATAAAACAAATGAGCCATCCCATGGAGAACAAATCAAATCAACTGATGACAATTACAATGATAAAAATGAGCCATTCCATGAAGAACAAATCAAATCAACTGATGACAATTACAATGATTACAATGATAAAAATGAGCCATTCCATGAAGAACAAATCAATTAACTCATGACAATTACAATGGTTACAATGATAAAAATGAGCCATTCCATGAAGAACAAATCAAATCAACTGATGACAATTACAATGATTACAATGATAAAAATGAGCCATTCCATGAAGAACAAATCAATTAACTCATGACAATTACAATGATTACAATGATAAAACAAATGAGCCATTCCATGAAGGACAGATCAATTAACTGATGACAATTACAATGATAAAACAAGTGACGAAAATAAAAAATAAAAAAACAAAGAAAGTTCAAATGTTAAATATGCAAGCAAAAGCTAAGTGGTAGAAAATCTAAGTGGTAGTAAAAGACATCAGTCTAAATGTACCATTTAAGAACATCCCCCTTAGATTAGGTAAAACTCTCCCACACTTGTACTTTCGGATTTTTCAGCATTTAACAACATTTTTAATCTTCAAATTCATTTTATCTTTGTCAGTTGCTTATCTCCCCTGTTATTTTCATTATATGTTAATGAAATGGAAAACAATATTTTAAATAGCCAAGGATTATGGAATGTTTTCTACTTCATTATTTCCATTTAAAAATATGCAGTGTCCTCCCCAGGATTTTTCCTCAAGTGGCCGGGTGCAAAATTCTTATGTTCACAATTAAGTCCAGAATTGGTAAAAAATATGCCTATTTTACATGATTTTTCTCATTTTCAAGTGGGTGCAAATGAAATCTCAGGTGGGTGCAAGCCTGTTTTAAAATCTCAGGTGGATGCTGCACCTACTTGCTTTAATGCTGGGGAGATCACTGATATGTATTCGTAAATTGAACATTTGTATTTGTTAAATGCACATTAATGTTCATAACCTGAGTATTTATTATTCATTGTTCATATTTTTTGTTCGTTAATCTATTTTGTTTCATTTTAACGTTTATGTACATGTTTTAAACTGAAATACTTTTAAAAGTCCTTAAAAGCATTTGTTAGTGACACATTGTATATCCATATTCAAATAAATTTGAGTTCATTTTGTACCTATATCCTTGTTTCCGCAAATATATTACTTTAATATTGTGATTATATGGGCTTTAGGTATGCGAATGATATCAATTCTTGAAATGTTCCTAAGTTGTCCAAGTCAAGTCCTTTAAGAATTTACTCTGTTCTTGATTAGTGTTTAATAAGTTCAAGACCTGTTTAGGTATATTTAATGATTATAAAAGATACCAGGAACAAAATGACAAAGATAATTATAAAGGGAAATCAGTTTTAGATTATGTAACTATATTATTTAGATTAAGTCATAAAGTATACATGGCCATGCTTAAAAGTGCATTATGTAGATTTTTGGTGGCTATGATCCCAATTTATTTTTGTTAAAATACCAGTGCTTACCATGGAATCAACTATCTTTCGTAAATTTCAAGTTAAGTGATTTTTTCAAGCACTGGTATTTCAACATTAGAGGTTGAGATCATAACCATTCTTTTGGGCAGGTTTGAGGCTAGGCACCAACAATTTTTTTGATTTTTTGCAGTTTATTATCCATAAATGCAGCTAATGCACCTCTAAACTATATAATAATGATATAACGTAAGTTACGCCTGGTGATCAGACAAAATATGAACAGAGGGAATGCAGCATTTCTGCAAAATTCAACAAATCTGGAAGATTTATTTTTCAAAAGAAAGTTTACATTATTGAATTGCTAAATGAATGGGGCATAGTACATGGTAAAATATGTGAGGTCTTCTAAAAAAGGATTTTTTTAACTAATACACTTCTAAGATATGAGATCTATTAAAAGAGGCCCATCGTTGCTTACATGTCAAACTCAATGTTTTTGCTATAAATCACGACCTGTAATAAATACTTATAAGCAGGCACATTATTATCACAAAACTAATGTCATTGTTGGCTTTTTAAGTTAGTTATAAAAAATATCTTAAGTTAATATATAAAATATAATTTAAAAAAATTAAAACTGAACTAAGGGGGGGGGGATTGAACGGGGATTCATATGTCTATGAGATATGATAAGAGCTGTTACTTGACTTTATTTCCTAAAAAAACTAAACAATAGTCTACTTAAAGACAAAAATATATTATTACAACTAATATATTTTCTCAGCCAGATGTTTCTCTTGACTGTGGAGATCAATGGGAGGTATTTAAAGTAAAAATAAGGGAGGAATCTATCAAGTATGCTAAGCATAAAGCAAAAACACGTGAAACACTGAAACAATTTTTACTTAGTAAGATTAGTAATTATGATGAAAATGATATATATCAACTTCGTTATAATACTTTACTTGAGCTGCCCAAATACGGTCACGTGTACAGTGGATAGAGGAAGGTGGACGTAATACAAATTTTTTCCTTGGCCTTAAAAAACACCAACAGAAGAGTCAAACAATATATAATTTAAAACACCCTGATGGAACTGTAGTTAGTAATCAGAACGAAATATTACAAATGCAGGAGAATTTCTATAAAACCCTTTATACTTCAAAAAATATACAAAAGGATAAAATCAAAAATTATTTAGATAATTTATAATATTAAACGAGCATTAACTAAAGAGGAAGCAGATCTCTGTGAAGGAGGGCTTACTTATGAAAATTCTATTTTTAGCATGAAGCTTAATTAATCTCCAGGGCAAGATGGATTAACTGTTGAATTCTATCAAACATTTTGGCCATTAATTGGTAAAATGGTAACTGATGTTTTAAATTATGGTTACAGTAAAGGACAATTAATTTTCTCTCAGAGATTAGCTAGGCATTATAAAGTTGTTACATAAGAAAAATGATAACCAAATATTAAGTAACTGCGGAGACCCTTAACTATGCTTAATGTAGACTACAAATTATGTGCCCACATTTTAGCTCAGAGACTTCATAAAATATTACCACTAATTATAAATCAAGATCAACAGGGCTATATTAAAGCAAGATTTATTGGATATAATATAAGGCTAATAAATGACGTAATCAAATATGCTAATAAATATAGAAAAACATTAGATTCTGCTATTATTTTTGCAGATTTTTCAAAATGTTTTGATTGTTTGGAAATTGACTTCACTCTAGAAGCATTAAAGAAATTCAATTTTGGTACTAGTTTTATTAAGTGGATCAAAACTTTGTATAATGGAATACAAAGCTGTGTAGCTAATATATTTTGATGTATCTCGGGGCATTCGGCAGGGATGTCCCATTTCTGCTTTGATTTATCTCATTGCGGCAGAAACAATGGCAATCAATATAAGAAATAATTCTAGAATCAAAGGTATCAAAGTAAGAAACAAAGAAGTCAAAATATGTCAACTTGCAGATGACACCACTCTCTTTGTTCATGGAAAAAACTCTATTAATATAGCTATCAAAGAAATACAGCGTTTCGGAACTGTTTCTTGTTTAGAGCTTAACTTAGAAAAAACAGAAGGTATAAAACTTGGTAACTTTAAAAATGACAATAATACTACATTTTGTAATATTTCCTGGAAAGGAAGTAAAATCATTAGGCGTCTACTTTGGAATAGATCAAACTAAATTGCATGATCTTAATTGGAATAGTATAAAATGAGAAAGTCATTGTCTTTGTGGAAAAAACGCAAGATAACTCTTTATGGGAAAATAGTTATAATTAAAACACATGCATTATCTAAACTGATGTATTTAGCAAAATGTATTGACACTCCAAATGAAACTTTTTTGAAAGAAATTACTTCAGAACTTTATTCATTCCTGTGGGATGGAAAAAGAGATAAAATTAAAAGATCTGTCTTAATTAATACTTGGTCTAAAGGTGGACTCTCAATGCCTGACTTAAAATCTAAATTCAGGGCCTTTAAGATTAAATGGATATTAGACATTGAGTATGGGAATAAAAACGCAAGTTGGAATATTCTAGCAAGAGAGATATTAAGTAAAACTGGACTCCCAGATACTTTGATATTTAAATCTACTTATGGAAAACCAGAACAATTTTACAAAGATTTACTCCATGCTTGGAGTATTCTTGGAGGCTCAGAATCCAAAATTCATAACATAACATTTGCAGAAATTAGACAAATGGTGATTTGGCACAATAACAAATATTTGTATTTTGAAAACTGGATAAATTCAAATATATTATATGTTAATGATTTAATGTGTACCCAAGATGAAATTCTTGATAAGCTTAAATCTAGGGTCAATTAGATGGCAGAATATGTAACTGTTAAGCAATCTTTGCCATTTCAATATAGAGTTAAAATATTTAGTGAGGCAAGCAGATGTACATATGTGAATACAAATGTAAGTTTAAGGTTTTATGACAGTAAATTGAAGCATTATAGACTTTTGGATAAACATGCAAGTTCTAGAGACATATATTCAATCTTGTTGGAACATATAGCAACTAAAACATATTTGGAATCATTTTGGATTAATCTTTGTGAAATTCAAAATAGTCAAATGCTGTTTCAACAGACTTGGATACTTTTAAAGCAATCCAAAAATAAAAAAAAAGTGGCCAATTTTAAATACAAACTTTTACATTACATTTTACCATGCAAACAATTACATGTACTTCTAAGATGGAAAATAAGTGTTAATGACATGTGTGATATTTGCGGACAAGTAGAAGATTATAAACATTTGTTCTTTCAATGTCATAGAGTACTTAATGTAATAGACCAACTAGAAAATTATATTTTAGATCATTTTAAAATTGAATTAAGCTTGAAAAAGTATAAAACTCTTGTTTTTGGCTATAAGGTACAAGAAACTAACTATACTTATTTTAATGAATGTTTAAACAACTTATGGTACATTATATTTGTAAACTATTGTAATAATGTTCAAGAATTGAAATTGTATCATTTTTCACAAATATTGTAAAATGACTTGATGTATACAAAGTTATAAAATGAGAAATATATACATGATAAAAAATATATATATATATATATATATATATGTTGCCAACAATTTTGATTTTTCTACATAGTGTAGATTGAAATGTGATCTTTTGAATATTTAAGATTTAATTATGGTAATATTTTTATTGCTTTCATAAAACAAAATATTATTTTTCCTAGATGACATCGTCAATGGGACTTTAACAAGTGAAATATTGGGGGGGGGGTAGCTAATATTTGTTTTGTGAAAGAAATAAAAACATTAACATAATTAAATCTTACATATTCAAAAGATCATATTTCAATCTACACTATGTAAAAAATCAAAATCGTTGGTGACATTGATAACATCAGAATATGCCTATGAACTTCATTCTCCAAACCGAGATTGGTCCTTTCCCCAATTTTTCATTCTTCAGAGATGTAACATCCTGTTTTTTTTACTTGCAAGAATATGTTAAAAATGTGACAACTATAATGTACATAAATTATTGTTGAAATAATATACCTTTTTCTGCATAATGCATACATCAGCATGGTTATGTGAGTTAGAATAGAATAAAAAATATGTTTACATGCTACTGAATCAACCCAAAATTCCATTTATTTTACCTCTCAAGAGCAACAGTTTTGAGTCATTGGAAAAAGTCCTGTTCACTGAATGAGTTTGAAGAAAATATCATTGAGGTTAATGCAAGTTAAAATACACATGAAAAATATATTGACGTCAGTTATTGAAAGAAGTGGTAAACTATTTTGGCTTTGATAAAGTTTATGACAAATTCACTTCTTGATAAAATACTTATAGAAACACCTTCATCAAGAGGCCGGAAATAATGCTAAAATTGACATTATTACAGTTAATCTTATCTTAAAATTCTTTTATTGACTTCTGAATTAATTAATAAGACCCAATATCACATTCAAGGACTGAAACGAGGGACATTTCAGTCATTACAACAAAAATTGTTCCCCAATAATACTCATAACATTAAATATAGTAATGTAGATAAAGTTGTAATAATATCTTTCTCATTTCTTATTTTTCAATATAATCTAATGAAATTTTCACAGAATGTGAAGCATATAATGCTCATTAAGCTAGCAAAAAATGTTTAGTATCACACATATACAGTATTAGACAATTACAATTACCATAGTTACCAGAAATCAAGGCGGCAACTGGGGCAAATAAAATTTTTGAGAATGAGACTAATTAACCATGTTAAACATACATAATAAACTCTCATAAATAATGTAACACATTATAATGTTAACTTAAATATTGTTCAGGGCTTTTACTTTTAAAGAAATTGATCATGTGAATTGTATGATGTCATATGGGAAGTTTACATGACTTATTTGATGACAGACTCTGAGACTCAAAACTTATGATCAGGAATGACTGGGTAAGAGATGCAATAGGTGCAGAAATCATAGAAAAATAGAATTAATACTGATAAAAAGTTATATTCAACTTGTAAAATCCTTTGCTCAAACCAAAGATGGTTCAAACAAATATACTGCAAAGATATGAACAAAAGTAGACCCTGTGTGAGATCGGAACGTATTAGAAATGAACTAGAGGGGCAAATTCAAATTTCCTCGGGATATTTAACAAAACAGTTGCAGGGTCTAACATCACTTCTAACGAATGCATTTCAATCATTCATTATGCAGTTATGCATGTGCATGTAGCATAAAACCATTCGGTAAATCACGTGACCAGTGACGTAGAAATTATTTCAAAATGGATGAAATAAGCGAGGAAAAAGAATTTGAACACAATTCATATTCACAATTCAGAGGGGAATTTGAGAAGTTATTAGACCATTGCAACAGGCATGGGGCTTCAAGCGATCCTTTCTTAATAGAAGATACGTGTTCACGAATCACACCAGAGCTCTTTGAATATATAGATGGCGCAAGTCACGTGGCCGAAGTCACGTGACTTACCCCACATCAAAACAGTGAACGTTGGTTTATATAAAATCATTCGGTAAGTCACGTGACTTACCCCACAAATGAATATGTTTACCACAAATGAATATGTTTACCCAATACGAATGGTACTTTTGATATAATGAAACATATGAGTTTAAAAATAAATTGTGAAGTATTCTTAGTGTTTTTATGAACAATAGCATGATCCATCACAGCGCACAAATCTTTCGATAATAGCCTGTGATAACAAATCACCAAAAAATATTCAATATACAGAATACAATTGACGTCAAATGGCAAAATTGTATGCAGAGACTAATTATTCATACTAAATCGCTACAAAATAGTATACCCTCTGTAAAGAAAAAAGGTGCATTGGTCTGGTATTTTGTTACTGTTAGTATTGGTCCAAATATGAAAATTTATGAGCATTTCTGAATTGATTTATTTAAAGATATCAGTTCTACCATTAGATTGGTTGATAATATGGTTACCATAGCAACCAAGAGTACTACAGGGTGTTATACCCTCAATATTCTATTCATATTTATTTGCTGATACATTGTATATCATACAATAAAACAAAATGCCAGACCTATTCATGATATTTACTGAACACCCTGTATAATAAAATGCATAATTAATATCCTTATGTCACACACCCCAGATCCACCATATATATATATCATCCTATTTCTACATACTACAAATTCCTAGCTTCAAGTTGGTACCATCTATGTAACTTTTGGAATGAATTTATATCAAACAATATCTTAAACTAGATATAAAATAACAGTCTGTTTAATTAAAAGTCAACTCCCATTAATTCAATGCTGTGGTATCAATTTTTAGGCACAGTAGCTATATTTAACAAGATACATTACGTGAACGAGATCACACCACCAAATAGCCAGACAATGTATGAACCAGGAAAACTTTTCTCCTATTATTTTTAAAAACTTTGAAGAAAAAATGTTGACTGTGGTCATATTAATCAATAGCTCACATATTGAACTAAAATCTAAGGCAATATAACAGAGTGGAGATAATTGTAGAGATCTTTTGCAGTTCTGTTACAAACAGTTGTGTGGATTTGGAGAAAACTGAACAAGGGGTTTTCCTGAAATGACAATGACAAGATTTAACAAAAAACCTTCAAATTGGCCGCCAGAAAACAATTCAGCCACCTAAAAGATAATAATCAGCTGAATCCCGAAATTGGGATGACAAAAAAGTGGGACAATCACCGTAATGAAAACATAGTCATCACGACGACCATATACTACCGATGGTGTGAAAACAGATAATGAACAGACAAAGACAAGCACAAGAAACAATTATTTCAATCTTATTACATTTTGGGCTCATATCTTTAGTCTTTACCAATTGATTGGATATCATAGATCTTATGGGATTTTGTATTTGAGATCACCAGTACCACATTAATATGTTATTTGTACATGTTGCTTGCAATTTTGTCAATGCTTTAGATCAGATTCTGCCTTGAAGGAAACTATACTCATATGATATGTTGGTAATCAATGTTTAAATGCATATTATCTAGTATCTTAATGTATGAAAATATGATTTAAAATGATACCATGGGTGATCTAAATGGGCTATTTTTATTTGTTAACATTTCAGAGAAGGTAACAATGAAATAAGTATTAAAATTACCATCAACTTTTGAAGGGAAGAGGATTTATTGAAAATTTTCATATTTTTACATGAGCTGGGGTATGTGCGACTTGGGGCAAAACATAATATTTAAACAAGTATTGAAAATAAATATTGAAATTAAGTACTCTAGATACTTGACATAAATGTGTTTATCCTTTTCTTATGTAGGAATTTATCACATCTACCTATTACAAGAAAATATTATTGATGAACAAATATTTTTTATGATGGTGGACGCATGGGGTAGATGTGACCTAGAGAAAAAGGACAAAATATCAATTTATTCATATCTGAGTAAAAAGATTTCAACATGTTTCACAGTGTATATTTAATAAGCCAAAATAAAGCTTTTCACCAACTTTTGAGAGATTTGATCAAGAGAACATTGACTTAAAAAATGTTTTCTTTTTTTGTCACTTGTTCAAAATTATACTGTAGTATTCTATGTACTATTGACTAATATTTTTGAAAAATCTGTTTTACCCTAAAATCTTCATGGCAAATTTTGAGAACTTCATTGCTATTTTAAAATAACCCAAAAAATCATGTTTTGAGGTATAGATTACATTGAAAACTGACTGCTAGAAAGTCGTTTTGTGTCAAGTCGCGCCTACCCCACTGCCAAGGTTAATGTGACCTCAATTTTTTTTAATTAGCTACTAAATTAATGAACTCTGTATTGAATAGAACCCTTATTGATAATTATAACATGTTATGAATTTATAACAAATATAAGCTACAAATTTTGAAATTATATTAAAATTCATCTCAGGTCACATTTTGACCGGGGTCGGAGGCGGATGGACGGACGGACGGACGGACGAACGGACGGACGGACAGACGGACGGACGGACGGCTTTCCTATATCCCTCTCGAACTTCGTTCGGTGGGATAACAAAAAGCATTGACGTTTAGTAGAATATCTCAGGTGTGTACTATGTTCATTATTTTAAATTGCATGAATCCACACATATATGTCAAATAGCGAATATCAAGAATATAACAGCTGATGAATATATCTTTTCTCTTTTTTTTACAAAATATTTGTATTTCAGATTGGTAGTTCAGGCTCCAATGGTAAATCCTTTGAAGCAGATGATAATAATTTTCCAAAAGGTTATTATGACCTTTTGCCACAGTCTGAATGTCCAGGTATGTACAAGGCGAGGTCAGGGGGCTTACTTATATTGGAATACATGTATGTAAGGCCTTGAGTCACTCATATTTTGTTCCATTTCGCTTCACTTGCATTAAATCTAATCATGGTGCTTTAGATGTATGTGGCTACTACTGTAAAAGATGTAAGTTACATAGAAAGGAGAAACTGGTCACAAAGTGTTCAGAGTGTCAACTGATGAGGAATGAAGGATACACAAAATGTGATGCATGTGTCGTGTCTGGGAGTAAATATCAATGTTTCAACTGCAAGGAATAAAGGAATTCTGGTGAATTTAGTGTACAAATTGGGAAGATCATAATACAAGAATAATTTATATATATATATATTACATTTCACATGTACGTTTTTGTTAAAGATGCTTTTGGACAAAGGAAATGATTCTTTATATTCATTTTAGCGCACATCCTGCCATGTTGCAATTCATATCTTCTGTTGCAGAGAGCAAAGTAATTAAAGAAAAGGTAAAGGTATTCAGTTTAATTGGAAGTTTTTATTAAAAGTATGTTTGTATATGAGGGTTTTCCTACATATATCCCCAACAAAAGAATCTAATAAAGCTAAGAGTTTTTCTTGTTCAAGACTGGGATTTCCTACAATTTGGAGCCAACTTCTACTTAAATATATAATTTCAAAAGAAAATATATTCTCAATTATAATATAATATGTAAACTTTAGTGAGACGATCATATAGTTGATTAACAGGCCATAAAAACATGGAAGATATACATGACAGTATACAGGTATAGTAGTGGTATATCATTCAGATATTCTCTTACATTATAATGTTTAAACATCAGCATTGAAGTATAATGAGAGCTCATAGTTCTAGAATAATTAAATTCAAATATCATACATATGGCTTACCTTTTTGAAAACTTTCCCATTGGGTTGAGTTTCATCTTCTTCAGCTAGTACCTCCCTTGTCCCTAAACATGGAGATTCACTGTGTATTTGAGCAGCTCTTTTGAATAGTTCATCTAACGTTTTGCAGTCAGGGGAGATTGTTGTTGCAAGTTCCCCTAATGACTCTAAAGCTCTCCATGGTGCTGATGGTTCATTACTAGTCTGTTGGGCCTATAAGTACATGTATAAGTGTCATTATCATAATTCTTTGTTTAAGAAAGTTCATTACTGGTCTGGTGGGCCTACAAGTAAAAGTGTCATTATCATAATATTGTGTTTCAGATGGTTCATTACTAGTCTGTTGGGCCTTAAGGTGTCACTATCATACAGTTGCGTTGGGCATATGGGGAAATCTAGTGTACTGTCAATACATATTATCAAAGAGCAATTAATACATAAAAAATAGGAAGACTGCAAAAGATGGCAGTCTCAGTCCCAGTGTTGAGGTTTCAAGTGTTGAGGTTTCCAGTGTTGAGGAAAATTCTTTGTACACCAAATTTTTTCCATTAGACAAATTAATACACCCTTATTTAAAAAATTTATTTAAAAAGTTTATAAATTTTTGTAACTAAGATGAAGTAAACCCCATTGAAAAGTTCAACAAGAGGCACCTATATACAGGCTTTAACATTTATTTGACCATGGTAGTGATTTTCATTACTTGAAATTTTTCCAGGTGGTAGTGATGAATTTAGCCATTCAATGCATTCATATTGTGAAAATAACTTTTATGTTTTAAATAGATGTCTCTCTTTACAAAGAACTGGAAGTGATTTTTCCTACTATAAAATGTTTATTGTTTGGTATTTATCTGAAAGTTACTGGTTATGGAGGTTATTTAAGAAAAATAAATAAAAATCTGTTTGGAAATTGAATACTTCAGGTTTTGTGAAGTTGATGATCATAACATCATAAAAAATTGTCAAATTTACTCATTCAAGGTAGCGATAATAGCAACTTGGGGTAATATACCAGTGTTTTGGTTGGATAAAGATAGCAAAATCGCACCCTCACAACACTAAATTCAAAAGCTGATATATAGTAATATATTATTCCCCAAATTTTCAGAATTGTTAACACTTCCAAATCAAAACCATCCATGCTTTCATTTTTCAGTTATTGTCAAAAAGTCAACCTGTCTCTGAATTACTGGATTACAAATGCGAATTTCAATCTTTGGGGAATAGAAATTACATATTTCTATTAATCAACTTCAACACAACATCTGAGCTTTTTTCTTACAGGCACTCAGCTGGTTCTATTTATAGTGATATCTAGTCTACCTTAAATTAGATCTAATACTGTAGCTGAACTGGGAGAAGAGCTCGGAGACCCTTATTTATCTATACATAGTTCCCTCACAAACTGACAGTTGGCTCAGACAATAATTCACTTGATTTAGGTTTTTGACCCATTTTCTTACTTAAGAACTTAGATGAATATTTCTGCCTAAAACTATCAAGTGATCCTAGAAGCTTTCACTTGAAGGTGATCTGGGAGTAAACATCAACATAAATAACACTGACCTTAAGATAGTACTTCACAGTGTATCAGCTTTTTGGAGTTAATTTTTGGTATATATACAATATTGATTCTCTAAAATTCACAAAGTGAGATTCATTGTATCATTCATTGAACAGCACCCTACTGCCCCCACCCCAACACCTAGCACCCTACTTCCCCCCTTCTTACAAGAAGACAAAATGAGACATCATATGGTTGAACATTTGCAAACTACAAATGTTGATAAATGTTTAATACTGACATTGTATGTCAATGTCAAATTATGAATTATCTGGGCCATAACTAACATAATGTGGTAACACCAAGTTAAAAATATAAAATACTGACTTACATAATATTTCTCTGTTTCAACTTTTGTCATTCTGTAGTTAAAATATTGTTTCTCCTGAAGATCAACTCGCTTAAAACTGTTTCCTTTTAAAATGATATCATTGAGCAGTCACAGATGTTAATATTGTTTCCACATTTTAATATTGAAAATCAAGAACAAATTCATTGTTAAATTGGTTACGTTTTTTAATTTCCCTTAAACACATGTATTTGCCTTTACATAATTGAACTTCAGTCATCCTTATTCATGCTATTTCACACTATTTCATGTTATTTCTCTCTAGAATTTGATGAACTGGCAAAGAACTACAGTTTAGAGTTTTCACTATGTGCATTTTTATTCCACTAATTTCCACTCTGTTTTGCATTTTAGAATGTGACCCCATGACATTTCTATCTCATTATTCATTAAAGGTGAGATCTCATTATTTTTTAATCCAATTGTTCTTTATATATAATGTAATGCTGTTATTATTATAATATTGTCATATTTTACAAATTCTTGAGATAATTCATTTTAATCCAAAATTAAGTTGTAATCCAATGAATCATTTATTTCCAATTAAACTCTGATTTCTAAATAACTCAATTATGAATCCAACACGTATAGTCAGAGCCATAGTTCCTCCAAAACAACATTTTGCTACTGTTATTTACATGGGCATTACCCGGCCCTATTCATCAGACCAGTGTGCTATACTGAAAAATACAAGATCATCATTGCTGAACACTGTAAACATGTTCTCAGTTAGGGTACTCACAAATTATTGAATTTTGGCAATCAATATTTGCTGTACAATTGTTTCTATGGAGCTACAATCAATTAAATCTGGCGAAGATTGCATTCAAATTGAATGTTTCTTTTTATGAGAATAATTGTTTCAGCATTAATCAACACAGTAAAACCAAAATATGGAAACATAACCAGGACCATCATGCAGAAGATATGTGTGCTTCAAACTTATTTCCTCTATTTAAAGAATCTTTAAAAAGTGAATTTCATGGTTTTCTGTTAAATCTGAGTATTGACGACAAGCCTTTCTGTACAGAGAGTTGACTACAGTATGTGCTAATTATTATTAACTTTATTTCCTAACGATTCCATTCTTTCCCAGTCTATTTCTTTTTTTTAAATATGACTGAAAATTTAATTTTCTTTGATTTCTATAGAGTGTCAACTCAGTACATGCTAATAACACAAAACAAAAGAATAAAGAAAACAAAAACAAAATACATCCTGATGTGCAGACTTTGAACATCATGCCACTGAATGAAAATAAATAGAGACCCGTAAATAAATAAGCACTTGGCAGATACAATGAACTGGAACTCAGCTCATTGCCATTTAAAATCCATAGTCCAAAAGGCATGCAAGGGGTTGTATAGCTTGCCCATAAGGGGTTGTAAAGCTTGCCTGCAAGGGGTTGTTATATAGCTTGCCTGCAAGGGGTTCTATAGCTTGTCTGCAAGGGGTTGTATAGCTTGCCATAAGGGATTGTAAAGCTTGCCTGCAAGGGATTGTTGTATAGCTTGCCTGCAAGGGGTTGTAAAGCTTGCCTGCAAGGGGTTGTTATATAGCTTGCCTGCAAGGGGTTCTATAGCTTGTCTGCAAGGGGTTGTATAGCTTGCCCATAAGGGATTGTAAAGCTTGCCTGCAAGGGATTGTTGTATAGCTTGCCTGCAAGGGGTTGTATAGCTTGTCTGCAAGGGGTTGTATAGCTTGCCCATGAGGGGTTGTACAGCTTGCCTGAAAGGGGTTGTACAGCTTGCCTGAAAGGGGTTGTACAGCTTGCCTGCAAGGGGTTGTATAGCTTGCCTGCAAGGGGTTGTATAGCTTGTCTGCAAGGGGTTGTATAGCTTGCCCATGAGGGGTTGTAAAGCTTGCCTGCAAGGGGTTGTTGTATAGCTTGCCTACAAGGGGTTGTACAGCTTGCCTGAAAGGGGTTGTATAGCTTGCCTGCAAGGGGTTGTATAGCTTGCCTGCAATTGTATAGCTTGCCTGCAAGGGGTTGTATAGCTTGAAAATCTATCTTGGTCAATGTTTCCCTCTCCCCATCAGAGAGTATCACAATGGTTCCCTGTATAAAACACGTATTCACTGCCTCCCATCAAGTAAATACCCTATATTCATGTATATTACATGGTTCCCTGTATAAAACACATATTCACTGCCTCTCATCCTGTAAATAACCTCTATTTGTGTATATTACAGCACTCCTTGAATTGCAATGATATTGTCATGACTTGAAAATTACATGTTTATACATCTATCACACTATGACTTCATAAGTTGCAGATAATCTGAAAGAAAACATTCAACTTTTTCTTCATTTATCATGTAAACATTCCACAGGACTATTGCCAATATTTATTTTAAATTGAAATTTAAAAAGATCCTTCCTCCTACATACTGTAGATAGACTACACACATTCCTTTTAGGTGACAGTAGACCAAGTGAAGCTGTCTTTTAAAATGCAAAATTGAATTTGTTGGAAAGGATAAAATCATTGCAACCTTAACAATTTTAGCAAAAGAAGCAGGATTTCTTTTCTTGATTCTATGTTTCACATTTTACTAGTCTAAACAAAGCCCGGATGACAAAACAAAGCCTGGATGTTAAACGATGTCATATTTCAGAAGTTCCAGACCACACTGATTAGTTTTAGTTTGAACAATTTAAGATAAAATAAACCACCGAAAAATACATTTATGAACTTAAGTAAAATTTTATCAAATGTTTTTGTTCTCTCAAAATATTCAGAGATATGGCTTGGTTTTCAATGATTATTGCGGTTTCTTAACTTGGTGATTGGTTGGGGTCTTAATACCTGTTGGCGTCTCCTCCTCTTTTTACTTGTGATTTTTTGTATCAGAATGAATTTACATTTTGTTCAGGATGTTTACAATCAGGAGGATTTTTCAAATCCTGTATCTGATACATCAAAACAAGAAAGGACATGATGCGTACATGCACTTAGAACAATTTGGGATCAATGAATAACAGATCAGTATTGATTGCATTCTTCAAATTAATTAATGGAAAACGTTAATTTCCATCACATATACAACATTGGGTGTTGCATTAAAACACAATAGTCTCTGATTGTCCTTAGCAACTCTTATATGTTGCACCCTAATGAACATGTGAAAAAATCAAAGCAACACAATGCTGCGCTCTGTTGAAAATCAGAGCCATATTTGAAACAAGCACCCTGTTGAGAAAATAATCTGGCGAGGATGTTATGTATCTTCAAAATATATTGATTCTTCTTATATACTTTAATATCTTCATTCTCTGCAATACTGTTTATTTAAATCACTTTGAAGAGCCTTGAAGCAAACATGAACTTCGTATGGTGTTTTCTTATTAACAAAATCACATGGAAATTCAAATAAAAAGAGAATGGTCAAATTGAAAAGTAATGTTGACATAAGGATATTAACAAGAGTCAATGCAAAGCATACAATATTATTTGGGACCTATCTTGTACAAAAAAACAGCAACTCTGTGCAAAGAAGCAAATCCCGCCGAACTAAACATGTTTTTATAAATAGCAGCCAACTTGAAAATTTCTTCTTGAACAGAGCTCCATAGTTTCAATTTAAATTTCAGTTATCAAAGATTACGTTTTATCATGAAAAATGGCGGCCCTTTAAAAATTTGGGTTAGCGATCATTCTTTTTTGGGGTTGAGATTTTATTTGCATAATATTAGCACATTTAGTCTTATACCAACAGGCCCTTTATACAGGCTATGAACATTGAACTTCATAATAAGTGACCTTAAGCAGGGCATGCTGCCATAATTGCTTTTACAGAAATCAATACAAAATCCTTTGCAAATTAAGTATCTGGTTAATGATAATGATATATGCCTTCTCATATTCCTCTTCATTATCTTTAGCTTGCTTTTCAAAGGGAATATTTCAAATCAAAGCTACTAAGGCTCCCCTGCTCAATCCCCCTTGACTCTTTGTCTTTTTTGTCATTTAAAAGTATAAAACTTAATCACTTGGTCATTTATTAAATATCCTGATGAGCAGACAATTAGCCTTGAAGACCTAATACCACTTGTCCTTCATAGGGCTACTGGATATCACATGCAGAATATATCATAAAAGGTCAGACAATAAACCTTGAAGACCTAATACCATTTGTCCTTCATTGGGCTACTGGATATCGCATGCAGAGTATATCATAAAAGGTCAGAAAAACACTCTATATAATCCTTTACTAAAAACCTGTGTTTACATAGAATTCTTATTAGTTAATATTTCAGAGAGCATGTGAGATCTGAAGTAAACAAAATCAATAAAGAAACTGGCCGATTTCCAACTTAAATATGTATACATTTAAAAAACATATCCTCCCCAATCCAAAAGTATTCCTCCTCATGCCATCCTTGAGAATTCTACCCATGTGTGGAGAGCATTACACAAGGGCAAATAGATAACTGAAGCAAAGTAGCAATCTAAATGAAGGTAGCACACCACCATCACCTCATGCATCAACTGATTATTGGGAATTGCTAGGTGCATCTGCACTCAAAATCAGCATATAAACAAAGCAATTGCACCATGTGGAGATATTGATTCAGTATGAGCTCATATTACGCATCAGCTTGCTACAAGAATATATTAATAAAGTGGATTTTTTGCAAGAATTTCAAATCATTAATGTGAATAGTTACACAATTGGAACAATTTGTTAAAAGCTGTATTCTAATGTTGAAACAATATGAAAAATAAATGTCTACATGAACTCTTTAATATTACTAAGATCCTAAACTATGACTGGACTAATCATTTTATATTATTATGTCTTAAATCATTAACACAAGATTTCATTAACAAAAGGTGAACTTATCATGTTAATAGTACAGTGTATGTCTTAAATCATTAACACAAGAAATGCAATATGATGTCATTTAAAACGGTAAACTAATAATGTTAATATTATGTCTTAAATCATTAACACAAGAAATGCAATATGATGTCATTTAAAACGGTAAACTAATAATGTTAATATTATGTCTTAAATCATAAACACAAGAAATGCACTATGATGTCATGTAAAATGGTGAACTAATCATGTTAATATTATGTCTTACACCATTAACACAATAAATGCACTATGATGTCATGTAAAATGGTGAACTAGTCATGTTAATATTATGTCTTACACCATTAACACAATAAATGCACTATGATGTCATGTAAAATGGTGAACTAATCATGTTAATATTATGTCTTACACCATTAACACAATAAATGCACTATGATGTCATGTAAAATGGTGAACTAGTCATGTTAATATTATGTCTTAAATCACTGACATGAGAAATTCACTATGATGTCATGTAAAAAGGTGAACTTATCATATTACTATTTAGAGGTTATGTCACTATCATTGCATATATGCCAGAGGGTTTCAGTTACATATGGCCCGACCTTGGGAGGGACAATGATCACTGAGAACCGAGGACATATGTGCAACTATAGTGAAATGAACAATTTATAACATACCTATGATGATCTAGTCTGGTTAGAGAGTACCGTTTTCTTATCTAAGTAAATATCAATGGTTCGGAAATGATGATTTATTCCCATGTTTGTATCTTACGAATGTACGAGTCAATTTGACTTAGGCCTAATGTATGACGTAGTCCCAGCGCTTGACCAATCAGAAAGTTAGCGGTCGCGGGCTTTTCAAAAGTTATATTGGCCCACTGTCTTGTGAACAGTTTACACGATACATCATCATAGGTATGTTATAATATGTCTTAATGACTGGACTAATCATATTATTATTATGTCTTAAACCATTAACACAATAAATGCACTACGATGTCATGTAAAATGGTGAACTAATCATGTTAATATTATGTCTTACACCATTAACACAATAAATGCACTATGATGTCATGTAAAAAGGTGAACTAATCATATTAATAGTATGTCTTAAATCACTGACATGAGAAATTTGAGTGAAAAATGGAAATCAAGTCAATCAAGTCAGCTTTTACATGCAATATCTAAGAAATTAAGTGATTCTTGCATGATTTGCCACTGTTTAGATTGTGGATAAAAAGGTATAACGAGATGTGATAAGCCTAAATTTACAATCAGTTTACAAACTTAATGAATGACAAGAACAAACTATTTTGATCAAATTGATTCATATTCAGCATCACTCGGGAGGAAAATCAGTACATGTTCACAGAAAACCAAAACAAAAAAGATGATATGAATCTCAAATTCCATGTTGTGCCACACTATTAAGACTGATTTATCTCATCACCAAAAATCCCCTAATGAGTGAAAATTGCCCAAATATGTGAAAATATCCTCATGTACTCACAAAAGCCCTCTCATCCTGCAGCGCTTTATATCCAGTGTTTCCCATGTTTTTGTAGCATTTGGCAAAGGTACTTTATTCCTGTTTTGCTTGTGTATAATACTAAAATATCCAGCTATAAATCAGGAGTAGTAATACGTTAAGTATAGCGGCTAGAAAGCATGCTTTGCTATATGCTAATACTATGAATGAACTGTATTGAGAAGACTCATGTTGGTTAAATATCAATATTATTGGTTAGTTTGTCCATGTAAATACAATTGGTTTACAACGATGTGGTACTGTGGTATAATGACATGAGCCAAAGACAAGGAATTGAATCCATCTGAAATTTAATTAAAATTACATATCTTCACAATATATGTGGAAAATGGATATAAAATGAGTATTAGTTTCCCATATTGCTTTTCAATGTTGAAATGTTAAAGGCAGTATTGTACTGATACTCCTGTATTGTATACTATATTAAGGCAGTACCATATGTACAAGGATTACTGATACCCAAAGGGTAAGAACATTATGCTGTACCTAATGCCTGGGTCACATTTGCTCCCATTCATTGGCTGGCACCCGGCAGATTGAGTATCCTGTTCACAGTTATATTCAGTTATGACCAGAATACTCAATCGGCCGAAGCAATTGAAGCAAACGTGACCCAGGCATAATACCATGTCACATTTGCTTCAATCTTCAACAATGGAAACTGGGCAATGAATATTTTGTACTAAAATTTGGATGAAAGGTACCACAGCAGTGAAACAATCAACATCCAAAATTTATGGCAACCTCATTGTTGATAGCCAAGCAATTATGGCCAATTTACATGAAAGCTGCTAAGAACTATGAATCATTTAACAGAGTTGCATGTTGTAATTCCTTTGTATCCACATCAGTTGTAATTTGTGGAATGTCAATACTGATTTATTCCCTTTTATGAGTGTCTGTAATTATCATTCATTGTGTTCATTTTGTTTTCAAATGATTGAGTTCTTCGATGTTTTGCCTACAAATGTACATTGTGACCTCATCACTAGAATTAGTTCAATTCTTTTAATCAATGTTTACATCTGAGACTGACTACCATGGCAACTAGAAAAGAACCAATCAGAATCTGTAAAATTGCATTGGAGGGAACATCAGACATAATCAATATTACAAGAGAAGAGAAGGAAGTTCCCATAGTTCATAGCTAAATCTTGAGTAGCTTCATGGAAATGTCTGATTATTTAAATATTACAAATTAAAAAGATGGTATTCCATTAAAGCCATTTCGACCATGGGTTTCATATAAAAACCTGTCTCAGGATATACCCCATATCCAAATCCTCCCTTAACATAAGTCACATGTATTCTGTGCATTAAACTTTGAAGCCATTTCAAACATGGGTTTCATATAATAACTTGTCTCAGGATATACCCCATATCCAAAACCTCCCATAACACAGATAACCCTAATGTATTCCATTAAACTTTAAAACCATTTCAACAGTAGGTTCCATTAGCAGGCAACATACTATTTTCAGATACTTCTTTTTCAAAAAGGGCTTGTTTTGAGAGTTTTCAACTGCTCACTCGTTAAAATTGGAATTTCAAATAATTTAGCCAAATGTTTTCATTTGTTTTGAGAGAAGTTTTAATGAAATTATTTCATATGAACCAAAATCTGAATTATCATAATACATACCCGAACTTTTGATTTGTCCATTTTCTCCATTTCCAGTGTGTTAACTAAATCAAGTTATAGATTTCTGTTAAATAAAAACTGCAAACTTTATTTGACCAAACCGCCTTAATCAAACACAGGATTCCAATGGCTTCAACCTCTTCCACATTATAAATATGTGCTGTGCCTATATACTGAATAGATTGCAATTACATGTACTTAAAGTAGGATACTTAAAAGTCAATTTAATGCAACTTAGCTATGCCACCATGCTGGTTAAGACACTAGCAGGCAATAAAGCCATTAAAAATCTGTTGATTCATAAAATGTTTTCTATCAATATGTAGTCCATAAAATAAATGAGTAACAATAAGAGTGAAATTAAATGAAATATTTAAACCAAAGGCAAATACTCTCTCTGTGTATAGAATATTGTCAAACCAATATATTCCTGAATTCATCAACTGGCATTCTTGGTCTGAGATTTATGTAAAAAAGTATGTCATTGTGTGTCATTAGGCATTAGTTGAGAAATTAAATTAAATAAATTAAATAAGAAATTAGTTGTCATGGTTTATCACGATGGTCATTCTGACCATGTAACGGTTTTTGGTATGGCATTAGGGGCATTGATCAGTGTTTGATGTGTCATTAGGACATGGAACAGTATTGGGATGTCATTAGGGGCATGGAACAATATTTGGTGTGTCATTAGGGGCATGGAACAGTATTTGGTGTGTCATAGTGACCATGGCACTGTATTTGGTGTGTCATTAGGGGCATGGAACAATATTTGGTGTGTCATTAGGGACATGGAACAATAGTTGGTGTGTCATTAGGGGCATGGAACAATAGTTGGTATGTCATTAGGGGCATGGAACAGTATTGGGATGTCATTAGGGGCATGTAACAATATTTGGTGTGTCATTAGGAACATAGAACAATAGTTGGTGTGTCATTAGGGGCATGGAACAATAGTTGGTGTGTCATTAGGGGCATGGAACAATAGTTGGTGTGTCATTAGGGGCATGGAACAATAGTTGGTGTGTCATTAGGGGCATGGAACAATATTTGGTGTGTCATTAGGGACATGGAACAATAGTTGGTGTGTCATTAGGGGTATGGAACAATAGTTGGTGTGTCATTAGGAGCATGGTACAGTATTTGGTGTGTCATAGTGACCATGGCACTGTATTTGGTGTGTCATTAGGGGCATGGAATGGGCTATGGCACAGTATTTGATGTGTCATTAGGGCATATATAATGCACAGGGGTGACATCTTTACATTAATTCAACACTAAAACACAATATAAGAAAATGCAGAGACTAGAATCACCTAAGAATATAAAAACATCTTTATTTTGTTGTCAGTGAAACTTCAGAAACACTTCAGAAACACTTCAGAAACACTTCAGAAACACTTCAGAAACATGTTAATTTCAAAGTAAATTTGAACTTTTCCATTCAGATATGAAGCCAGCAAAAGCATTGAATTTGTTCTGAGGAAAGCTGGTATTTTGTCAAAAATAAGAATACATGATTTTGCAAATTCTTAAGTGAAACATTTGGCCACTATTTTTCCAAAGTCGTGAATCGGCCTAAATTTATTCAGATTCATCCTCTCCCAATTGAACTACTCCTACCTGTAGCAAGGTTAACTGTACTTACATATGGTGAAGAGCTCTTTTTCTCAGATCCCCCAGTGAGCAATTCTGGTAAATACAACACAAAATCCACAATTGTCGCAACAATGTTGATGAAACCAATCACGATTGTAACGCCTACATCTTCCATCTTGCCAGTTAAGACTAGCTAATCAGCTTGGGAGAAGCTTTCTGCAACATAAAAAAATAATGAGACGATTAATTATTTTGAACGCATTGAAGCAAGTGAAGAAAGAGTTTGCAAATGCTAGGTGAAGGTAACCTGGTCAGTGTGACATTTTAAGAAAGACTTTCATTTAAAGTAAATAAACATGCATGTCACATGCACATGCCACATGAGCATGTCAAGTAAACATTTAAATTCATTCTCATTTTTAATGGGACTCAGTCTGTAACTAATAATATAGATTCTAATCCTAATATTAACCATTATTATATCACTATCTAGCTAGCGACAGTATGATTGGTCAAAACCGGGTCACATGTCGTGGGATATCTGGCGATATTCAATGGCAATGCTAATCAGATAAGACAACCGTGAGATATCTAGCGATATCCCACGCTCCCGGGAATTTTCAAAGATTTTTTTTTTGTTCAGTGTAAATAATTTAGTTCAGTGTAAGTCAAAATGACAGACGAACCGAGTAGAAATATGTATTTCAATGTTGTTAACCTATGACTTAATAATATTAGGGATGTTTAGCTAGACAGTGATATAATAAAACAAATATTTCACTCTATTTTCGGTGAATACCTTTAGCACTTTCACAAGGTGATATTCCACTTGCCCTTCGGGCTTCGTGGAATATCACTTGTGAAAGATGTACAGGTATTCACCTCAATAGAGTGAAATATTTGTTCAATATTCATTTCAAGGCTTATTAATGTGTGAGTCAATGAAATGTGTTCACATTGAAAGGTGTTCAGATTAGAAGGTGTTCAGATATACACAGATAGTGACGGCTACAAAATCAAAGGAAAAACTATATATTTGGTTAACATGAAAAAATTCTCTTTCTGAAAGTTCTTAAAAGTGAAAAAAATGGTGGCTAAGAAAATGTAGTTTTGTTATCTGTCAGTATTACTGTTTTAGAAAAGACTTTGAAGGGCAAAATGTGGATTTTAAAAGTACCACCAAGTAATAAATAAAATCAGATTGATTGAACTGCCCTCTTTGTTTAAAAACCATATTGCCCTTTTGGCTTTGGTCATAAAGAATTTAAGGTTCAGCTGGAAAGTAACATTTTGGTAAAAAATTGCAATACCTGCACCTGCTATTTTCTGGTACAAAATTAAGTATGAAGGCATGTGTATATCTCCTTGCTTTTTTCAGGAAAGTATCATTACATTGTCTACTTTTAGTAAACCTGGAAACAGGTCAATTGTAGCTCCTGTGTTGTCTGGAAAATTTGCAAGAAAATTTGGAAAATAGAAAGTGTGAAATATCTAAATTTCCTGGAGTTCCCATTGAACTCTTACCAGATATTCTAAAAGCCTTCATACTTTATAGTGTACCTGAAAATAACATGTGCAGGTATAGCAATTTCTTACCAAAATGTTATGTAATGACCTTCGATAGCAAGTCGCTACTATAGTCTCAGCTGTAGTGGCTAGCCTTTATGGCTCAGGGGTAGAGCGTCTGACTCTGAGAGTGGAAGGTCCTGGGTTCGATTCCTGTACGGGGCGTTGAATTTAGCACATTCTCTTTCGAGTCTAGTATCTGGCTCGGTACACTACAGCTCCCCGACAAGCGTGCCCAAGGGTCGTTACAGTTATTTTCAAGCTGTACCAGAGAGAATCAGATCTAGCGAGCAGCCCAACAAAAAAATGTTTCAATTTTAGAATATTTCTGGCTCATGTCATTCCTTTTCATGTCTATTTTCTTAAAATCACCAAAGTTCATACTTTATTTCAGGAAAACTAAAGATATTTACAATAACTTATTATTTTTCTATAAGAATGGTTACCATTCTTATTATTTGGGAGAATTTTTTGCTCACTCATTTTTGCACTTTGAATCCATTATAACTTCACCAATTTATAACATAGCTTGAATCTTTCATCTTGCTTCATCAAGCTTCGGACCTATCCTCACCTTGATTCACCGCAAATTATTAGATATACACTAAATAAACAAACCCCAGCTGATGCGCTATCTTGAATATCATTATCCATAGGAAGGGCTCCACAATGATAATAATCTGGTTTAAAATTTTGCCCTTGTAATAACTGACTTCTATCAAACTTTGATACATCAAACTCTTTCCCTGTTCAGTTTTCTGGGACACGAATACATCCCTGCCTTCCGTTATCGCCTATATCGCTTCTTTTTGATAGGGTTGTAAAGAATTCAGACGAAATTTGCCGCAAATCTTTTCAAACAGTTCCTCCATTTTATTTTCTGAATGCTGATTTAGGGGCCTAATTTAAATAATTCCCTCAACTGTGATTGGCGCACGGACTATCCCGCGCACTCCGCGAAGCATTTCTACTAATGAGACGCCACATATTACCTGGGTCTCAAGTTTGTCATATGAACCCACGGGATAGAACGTAGTGATTGAGCGTGGGAATCGACGATGTGAATCTTTTGGGAGATATTGTATATGAGATTGTAAAGAATAGATTGGTAGGTCAATTGTACACATTGCTTGTAATGTTTTCACCCCTATAGATCTGATTCCGCCTTTAACTTCCATATTTTCAGAATAAAGATGTACTGATTGAATCTTTAAGTAATCTGCCCTTACTCTAAGTATAACTGAAATCTTCACTTACCTTGCAGTGTTCAGATAAACACTAGAAGTGAAGTTCTTTATTGACATGCTATCATATATACTCAAATAAACTCTAAATGTCTTAAAGTGCACATTGATATACAGTAAAACCTGTTATAAGTTGATTTTAACTTGGATTTTCACACTGACGGGAAAACAGTGAATTAAATAAGAAACGATGCAATGACAGACAATAAACGTGCATTTATAGACAGGATTTCAACTTAGACAAGTTTCTACTTAAGACATGATTTAAACTTAGACAGGTTCAAGGATTTCAATTAAGACAGTTTTTTAGTTAAGACAGCCATATGACATAAGAGAGTTATTCATATTGGACATTATCTAACTTTAAACAATGTTTAACTTACAGAACTTTAAGACACGAGACAATTCTCAATTTGGAAAGCTATTGAACAATTGACAGTTATTCATATCAGATTTAGATGGTTGTTCTTAGTGAGTATTCAGATGAGACTGAGACTGCCTGCTCCCCCCCCCTCCGTCCCATATTCACGATCACCGGGCGTGGTTCATCCTTTATTAGTATTCAACATAGTTGGGCATTCAACTGACATGATGGTGTTTATCCTTTATTAGTATTCAACATAGTTGGGTATTCAATTGACATGATGGTGTTTATCCTTTATTGGTATTCAACATAGACAGGTATTCAATTGACATGATGGTGTTCATCCTTTATTGGTATTCAACATAGTTGGGTATTCAACTGACATGATGGTGTTTATCCTTTATTGTTATTCAACATAGTTGGGTATTCAACTGACATGTTGGTGTTCATCCTTTATTGGTATTCAACATAGTTGGGTATTCAATTGACATGATGGTGTTTATCCTTTATTGGTATTCAACATAGACAGGTATTCAATTGACATGATGGTGTTCATCCTTTATTGGTATTCAACATAGTTGGGTATTCAACTGACATGTTGGTGTTCATCCTTTATTGGTATTCAACATAGACAGGTATTCAATTGACATGATGGTGTTCATCCTTTATTGGTATTCAACATAGTTGGGTATTCAACTGACATGTTGGTGTTCATCCTTTATTGGTATTCAACATAGACAGGTATTCAACTGACATGATGGTGTTCATCCTTTATTGGTATTCAACATAGTTGGGTATTCAACTGACATGTTGGTGTTCATCCTTTATTGGTATTCAACATAGTTGGGTATTCAATTGACATGATGGTGTTTATCCTTTATTGGTATTCAACATAGACAGGTATTCAACTGACATGATGGTGTTCATCCTTTATTGGTATTCAACATAGTTGGGTATTCAATTAACATGATGGTGTTCATCCTTTATTGGTATTCAACATAGTTGGGTATTCAACTGACATGATGGTGTTCATCCTTTATTGGTATTCAACATAGTTGGGTATTCAACTGACATGATGGTGTTCATCCTTTATTGGTATTCAACATAGACAGGTATTCAGCTGACATGATGGTGTTCATCCTATATTGGTATTCAACATAGTTGGGTATTCAACTGACATGATGGTGTTCATCCTATATTGGTATTCAACATAGTTGGGTATTCAGCTGACATGATGGTGTTCATCCTTTATTGGTATTCAACATAGTTGGGTATTCAACTGACATGATGGTGTTCATCCTTTATTGGTATTCAACATAGACAGGTATTCAACTGACAAGTTGGTGTTCATCCTATATTGGTATTCAACATAGTTGGGTATTCAACTGACATGATGGTGTTCATCCTGTATTGTTATTCAACATAGTTGGGTATTCAACTGACATGATGTTGTTCATCCTTTATTGGTATTCAACATAGTTGGGTATTCAACTGACATGTTGGTGTTCATCCTTTATTGGTATTCAACATAGTTGGGTATTCAGCTGACATGATGGTGTTCATCCTTTATTGGTATTCAACATAGTTGGGTATTCAATTGACATGATGGTGTTCATCCTTTATTGGTATTCAACATAGTTGGGTATTCAACTGACATGTTGGTGTTCATCCTTTATTGGTATTCAACATAGTTGGGTATTCAACTGACATGTTGGTGTTCATCCTTTATTGGTATTCAACATAGTTGGGTATTCAACTGACATAATGGTGTTCATCCTTTATTGGTATTCAACATAGTTGGGTATTCAACTGACATGTTGGTGTTCATCCTTTATTGGTGTTCAACATAGTTGGGTATTCAACTGACATGTTGGTGTTCATCCTTTATTGGTATTCAACATAGTTGGGTATTCAACTGACATAATGGTGTTCATCCTTTATTAGTATTCAACATAGACAGGTATTCAACTGACATAATGGTGTTTATCCTTTATTGGTATTCAACATAGTTGGGTATTCAATTGACATGTTGGTGTTCATCCTTTATTGGTATTCAACATAGTTAGGTTTTCAACTGACATGATGGTGTTCATCCTGCATTGGTATTCAACACAGTTGGGTATTCAACTGACATGTTGGTATTCATCCTATATTGGTATTCAACATAGACAGGTATTCAATTGACATGATGGTGTTCATCCTTTATTGGTATTCTTTTTTAAACATTTCACTGTACTTTATGACATGAATCTATGGAATGATACAAGGACTTTGCATTCCTTCATTTATTTGAACTATGGATTACATGTTAGTAAAGAGAACAAGATATGAATTATATTAACCCTAGTTGCATTTTTGAACTCTTTTGAATCATGTCTTCAGATACATCAGGAGACATCACAAGGAGAAGTTTATAGAAATAAAGATGACCTGAAAAATATTGTATTTTCACTTTCTACCCTCAGTGCATATTGCAAAAATGAACTCATCTGAAGTTTTAAGTCAAAATATTAGTATTTTTCATGAAGTTCTTTTGTCTCTTATAACATAATGTTAAATTGACATGAAATGTGATGTGCATGTGTGGTGACATCTAATTGACCTGCAAGGCAATGTCGATACAGTGATATGAAATTGAAATGAAAGGCAACGTACATGCGTAGTGATGTATAACTGACATGAAAGGCAATATCCATGCAGAGTGATACTAAATTGACATAAAATGCAATGTACATAACCCTACTATCACACCAAACTGGTTCTCACTCACGTTCTCGAAAATGGGCTTAAACTGTGCACGAACGGATCTGACCTACTAAGAACCCACTAAGAACCGTTTGGGATCTGTTTACAAACTTCATGAAACTACTAGAACGAGTAGGTCCTCCAGAACTTAGAAGATGCTCAAAACGTTGCCGAATTGGTTTTATACTGTGTGCGAACTGAATGAACGTAGCTACAACGTTCTACTGTCTGTTTACGAACTTTATGGACTTTCCAAGACAGGGAATGTGATTTAGAATTTTGAATTGATTCAAAATTTGATGGCGACCATACCGTTCTGTAATCAGGTCATGATGACCTTCTAGACTAAGGACGAGTTATATGACGTTGCACGTCCGATGTGGTGCGATCTGAACAAACTGCGAATGAGATGGACGTATTGAAGACTGTTTATGAACGAAGTAGCTAATTATTTTAGACATATTTCATGACCACAGCCAGATTGAGCCCGTTTTACAACGTTTTCGTAAGACTGGCAAGAACGGGTAAGAACTTACATGTAGTTTGGTGTGATAGGGGGGTTAGGAGTGATGCTAGATTTACATGAAAGGCAATGTACTGTACATGCATAATGATGTTAAATTGACATGAAAAGCAATGTACATGCGTAGTGATGTATAACTGACATGAAAGGCAATATCCATGCAGAGTGATATTTAATTGACATGAGGGCGCCCCAGGGGAATGACTAACTAACGAGCATAGTGTAACA
This sequence comes from Owenia fusiformis, assembly GCA_903813345.2. Lineage (NCBI taxonomy): Eukaryota > Metazoa > Annelida > Polychaeta > Sabellida > Oweniidae > Owenia > Owenia fusiformis. Next base: position 29,892,970 of record CAIIXF020000004.1, on the reverse strand, counting down.
AGCCAGATAAAGAAATTGAAAGAAAGTCTGCTAAATTCAATGCCCCATGTGGGAATCGAACCTAGGACCCTTGGACTCAAAGTCTGATGCTCTACTACTTTTTGCAAGGCCTGACTTCCTCGCTAACATGCTAAATATAAGAGTTAGCTGACGTTTGGGAGTCTGACTTACCTTCTAAAGGTTAGAACCCGAATCTTAATGAAACCATATCACCTTTGTTCCGTCAACCATGGAGCATTTGCCACAACATCCAAGAGGTAAATCATTGACCGAGAAAATGAATGATTTCCTTGTAAGTTGCGGAAGTTTCAATACGAAAAATTACCGAACATATATGAAAACCGAATATTTGTTCGTTGTTTTCACGATTTACAGGTTCGTATGTTCTTCAATGTTTTGGTCTAAATTATAAAGCATCACCAACAGGTCTTACTCTATTAATCGACTAATACAGCAGACGGCTCATATTTCTACGTAGCATTTCGTTCAGACAAATAGTGGGACTGTAGATCACGCAGTTTTGTTCGTTGCGTACTTCACTCGAAATTGGTAATTTTATATTGGCTACTTCACTTAGCTTGGCGGATGTAGAATATTGCTTAATATTCTTTTAATTTTCACACCAGACATGCTTGGTTGACACGTCAACAAAGTAAAGTTCAAGGGTCAATGCGTTATTTCGTGATAACTACAACGCCTTCCCGAAAGTCAACATTGATGAAAAATGAAAAAGTCGGAAAAGCATTTACACTAATTTTTATCAAATGCTATGTTTATGCATCATCATCGACGCAACAAAAGTGATATGGTTTCATTAAGATTCGGGTTCTAACCTTTAGAAGGTAAGTCAGACTCCCAAACGTCAGCTAACTCTTATATTTAGCATGTTAGCGAGGAAGTCAGGCCTTGCAAAAAGTAGTAGAGCATCAGACTTTGAGTCCAAGGGTCCTAGGTTCGATTCCCACATGGGGCATTGAATTTAGCAGACTTTCTTTCAATTTCTTTATCTGGCTTGTTACACTATGCTCGTTAGTTAGTCATTCCCCTGGGGCGCCCTCATGTCAATTAAATATCACTCCGCATGGATATTGCCTTTCATGTCAGTTATACATCACTACGCATGTACATTGCTTTTCATGTCAATTTAACATCATTATGCATGTACAGTACATTGCCTTTCATGTAAATCTAGCATCACTCCTAACCCCCCTATCACACCAAACTAAGTTCTTACCCGTTCTTGCCAGTCTTATGAAAACGTTGTAAGATGGGCTCAATCTGGCTGTGGTCATGAAATATGTCTAAAATAATTAGCTACTTCGTTCATAAACAGTCTTCAATACGTCCATCTCATTCGCAGTTTGTTCAGATCGCACCACGTCGGACGTGCAACGTCATATAACTCGTCCTTAGTCTAGAAGGTCATCATGACCTGATTACAGAACGGTATGGTCGCCATCAAATTTTGAATCAATTCAAAATTCTAAATCACATTCCCTGTCTGGGAAAGTCCATAAAGTTCGTAAACAAACAGTAGAACGTTGTAGCTACGTTCATTCAGTTCGCACACAGTATAAAACCAATTCGGCAACGTATTGAGCATCTTCTAAGTTCTGGAGGACCTACTCGTTCTAGTAGTTTCATGAAGTTTGTAAACAGATCCCAAACGGTTCTTAGTGGGTTCTTAGTAGGTCAGATCCGTTCGTGCACAGTTTAAGCCCATTTTCGAGAACGTGAGTGAGAACCAGTTTGGTGTGATAGTAGGGTTATGTACATTGCATTTTATGTCAATTTAGTATCACTCTGCATGGATATTGCCTTTCATGTCAGTTATACATCACTACGCATGTACGTTGCCTTTCATTTCAATTTCATATCACTGTATCGACATTGCCTTGCAGGTCAATTAAATGTCACCACACATGCACATCACATTTCATGTCAATTTAACATTATGTTATAATAGACAAAAGAACTTCATGAAAAATACTAATATTTTGACTTAAAACTTCTGAGCTATAAAGGCTTATGCCACTACAGCTGGGCCGTAGTAGCAACTTGCTATCAAGGGTCGTTACACTATCTCCCCCTTTGAAAGGACCACGCCCTCGTGGTCAGCCCTGCTTTCCTAGCAGTGACTACCACACACACACGGACACAAAGGATACAACCAATGCTTTGATCCCACATCTTACACCAATATACATGTAATGGCCCGAGGGCGCCCCAGGGGAACTAACGAGCATAGTGTAAGAAGTCAGTCATGCGTGATCATTATTGATATGAAAAGCAATGTACGTATGTGGCCTAGTAATGTTAAATTGATATCACAGGAAAATCAGTCAATAAAGCAAGCCTCGACTGGATAGTCTAATGATAAAGTGATTGATACAATGTATGAAAATATCAATGTGATGTTGATTGACAGCAATTTGTTCAGGTGACGTGACATGAAAAGTGATGTACATGACCTTGTCCGTATAAGTAGTCAAACAAAGCACAAGAATCCACGAAAAAAATTCAGAACACTTACATGAACGTTGTATGTGATGTCTTGATGTATTACAATCGATGCATGCAGAATATTCAGACAGCTATTTGAATGAATTACCAAATCACCGTGAGTTGAGTGTTCCTACGCGAAATATAATTCGTAATTTGGAATGACAGATTCTTTTATGACAAACTAAAAACATAAGAATCTAAGTATTATAAAAGTGTGCCTTAGATTAAAACAACAAATTAGAATCGAGAAATACAAAGTGAGGCAATTAACGCAATGTGGAGTTGTTTGCGTATGAATATGAGTTCAGGGACTTAGGGTCAAGGACAAAGATGGCTGCGCCCATGGAAAGTCAAGATTCTGATGATTTCTTTTATTCGTCGATGAAACTGTAAGTATGAGCTACCTAAATATTCTAAGCGTATCATTGAATAATATATCTCAGAAGTAATCTAACGGTGAGCCCTATCGCCTGTACAAGTCACCTCTTATCACAGGAATTCGTAGGAAAAAGAACTCAATAGACCTAGACTAAGTTAGAATCCATTTCACTGCTTCATTCTATGTCTATGTCAATAATCTGCAAAAGGCTAATAAGCCCATATAAAGCAGATATATAATTTAACAGTGATAGAATTTGAATAGAATATAATTTAAAACCTTAACATTTAAAAATAGATCTATGGTTTACAACTCATTTTACCTGGGGAGACTGTCAGGCTACCGCATTGACATCACCCCTCTTTACCAGTAGTGCAGGCTTGTTGCTGTGCACTGGGGACCCTTTACATTAAAACATAGATCTATATTAAAAACACACCTATTTAATTGCAGTTATTGACATACATGTAGGCATAGTATGATGATTTAAAACTACTTAGACTGTCACCAGTACTGTCAACCCCTAAAGATTTTCTCGCGGGACAGATTTTTTAGACCAAGTGCCCAAAATTTGCGGGATTTTGCGGGACATCTACTAAATTCGCGGGATTTCGCGGGACATTTAAGGGATTTGCGTGATTGTGCTAATAGGCCAATTTTTTATCAAATTCGCGGGACCATTCGAGGGACAAACACCCTAATTGCGGGACAGTTAACAGGGGTACCACCAAAAACTTCATAGAGGGACAGATTTTTTAGACAAAGTGCCCTAAATTTGCGGGATTTGGCGGGACTTCCACCTAAATTTGCAGGATGTCCCGGGACATTCACGGGATTTGCGTGATTGGGACTAATGTAAAAGCGTGTAAAAGTACTTAAATCAAACTTTCAGATACTGATAAATCAAATATAATGCACCGTTACATTGTAACTTAAATAAACGTCAACACAATTTCACAAAATACGCATAGGAATATTATTATACTTCATTGTAATTTATCAAAAACAAAAACCATGCTTCAGGTGTGAGTACCGTAATCTAACACGAAATTCAAAAATTCGGAACAATACTTTGCACTTCTGGCGTCGTGACCAACTATGAAACGCTTACCCCCATAATGTTATATATTAAAATGTACCTATTCATATACTGTAGGCATGGGCTTTCAATTGAGAGCCCATGATATAGGGGTTCGATTAAGGTTCAGCAGGAAAGTAACATTTTGGTAAAAAATTGCTATACCTGCACATGTTATTTTCTGGTACAAAACTAAGTACGAAGGCATGTGTGTATTTCCTTGCTTTTTTCAGGAAAGTATCATTATACTGTCTACTTTTAGTAAACCTGGAAACAGGTCAATGGTAGCTCCTGTGTTGTCTGGAAACTTTGAAAGAAAATTTGGAAAAAAAGAAATTGTGAAATATCAGAATTTCCTGGAGTTCCCATTGAACTCCTACTAGATATTCTTAAAGAAGACAGTGTAATGATACTTTCCTGAAAAAAGCAAGGCAATTGACAAATGTCTTTATACTTTATTTTGTACAAGAAAATAACATGTGCTGGTATAGCAATTTTTTACCAAAATGTTACTTTCCAGCTGTACCTTAATCTACATCAAATTATAGGAAATGAGGTTACTTTTCTAGATAGGGTTTGTAGAAAAAAACCGGGTACTGGGTAGTAAATCCTCCATGCTGGGTTCAAACTTGATACCCGGTCGAAAAAAACGGGTACCCAAAAAACGAAATATACGAATATACAACATAATTAGATCATTAGAAAACGTGTAAGATTTGTTTTGAATTATAAAAATGTATGTTACTTCCTTCAAAATTGAGCTAGAAGCTTCAAATAAAAAGCATTTTAAGGCTCTTTTCTTCCTCTATCATCATGGTCATATTTCCATTGGTAATGAAGGGGGGGGGTGCGATCGCACCCCCTCCTGGCTACGCCAATGACATTGTAAGATTTTTAAGTTTTTTGTGCAATAAGCCTGTGCCGTCTTGTAATTTGAAGAATTTCAGCCATGTTAATCTTATTGAAAATAACATGACAGAGAAACATCCAAATATAAGAGGCCACACACTTTATAACCAAAACTAGAAGCAATCCAAGATATACAAATGTCATTCATGTACATTATGAATATACTTTTCAATATATTATTGCACAATGGTCTCCCAATTTCTTATTTTTGCCGTTCTACTGACGAAATGAAGCAGTGAAATGGACTTTAGTCTAGAGCAAGCCTAATAAGCAAAATGGACAACCAATTTTTTAAATTAACCCTGCAACCCCATTAACAATATATTTTCTGAAAGCTTGAAAGCTTCTGAAATATTTCGATCTGTCAAGCTTTATCACAGCCAGCACCATCTATCTAATAATGAAGTCCGAGACCCTACAGTATCTGTTGCAAGACCACGGATAGTGGGAAGTCCTCCATCTAGGAGGTATATACACCAGGTTATGCTACTAAAAATTAAAAGAATATGAAAAAACATGGTCACCTGTCCTCTAGATTCAATTTTTGAATGAATCGTAGCATAATGTACAGATTATTTGATATCATGCTATTCTTGAAACATTTATACGCAAAAATAACTGGGTCGCTCACCTCTTATGCCTATATGTGTTCAGTAATCATCAATTCTCGTGGGTAAAATTTCTCCAGGCCATTGAAAGGTCCACTTAGAAATTGACAATTTTTACTGCGCATGTGTCATGACGTTTTGAAACACTTGACGAAATGGTTTGGTAAATTTCAAGCTATTTGATTGGTCGAAAAAATCACGCGCCTTTGGGTGATTTGCTTTATTCTCGCGAGATAAGGCGCTCCGTCCCCTTAAATTTTTATTTTGAACAACCATTATGATTTGGTGCATTATCTGACCAATAAAGCAGATTTGGAGGTATGAATATTTTTTTTATTTTTCTGTTTAGTGTTTTCTACAGGCCCTATGTGTCTCAGGGTATTTGTTTAACGAAAACTAGACAAATAATTTATTTTAAAAATACATATTTTTTATTTTGGATGGAAGCTGCGTAACCTGACATATAATATAAGTAATATATATGGAGGACTTCCCATAACCGTGTGCAAGACTTATGCCTGGCACAACCGTCACCATGTTATTAAGTGTTTTTAAGTTTCGCAAGGATCCTGCCATGACCGTGATACTGTTATCGTGATAGCCTGGTATAACCGTGACAATGCTATATTATATTGCATGCCCTATCATGACCGTGGTAATGTTACAGCCTGATATGACCGTGACAATGGTTGCAAGGCCTGTCATGACCATGGTAATGTTAAAGCCTGATATGACTGTGACAATGGTTGCAAGGCCTGTCATGACTGTGGTAATGTTAAAACACAATATGACCGTGATAATGGTTATATTAAGTGACATTTAGTAGCATGAGAATACTGAAATGAACAATTTCATCCTTTGTGTACCTTAAATATGTAAATCTAGACTACTACTACTACTTTAATTCATAATTCATTTCCACAAACTATAATTCTAATCTCATTCAAGAACGTGAACGTTACCACGGTCATGACAGGCCTTACAACCAATGCCACAGCCATATAAGGCTTTACCACGGTCATGACAGGCCTTACAACCAATGCCACAGCCATATAAGGCTTTACCACGGTCATGACAGGCCTTACAACCAATGCCACAGCCATATAAGGCTTTACCACGGTCATGACAGGCCTTACAACCAATGCCACAGCCATATAAGGCTTTACCACGGTCATGACAGGCCTTACAACCATTGCCACAGCCATATAAGGCTTTACCACGGTCATGACAGGCCTTACAACCAATGCCACAGCCATATAAGGCTTTACCACGGTCATGACAGGCCTTACAACCAATGCCACAGCCATATAAGGCTTTACCACGGTCATGACAGGCCTTACAACCAATGCCACAGCCATATAAGGCTTTACCACGGTCATGACAGGCCTTACAACCAATGCCACAGCCATATAAGGCTTTACCACGGTCATGACAGGCCTTACAACCATTGCCACAGCCATATAAGGCTTTACCACGGTCATGACAGGCCTTACAACCAATGCCACAGCCATATAAGGCTTTACCACGGTCATGACAGGCCTTGCATTATAATATAGCATTGTTACGGTCATATAAGGCTTTACCACGGTCATGACAGGCCTTACAACCATTGCCACAGCCATATAAGGCTTTACCACGGTCATGACAGGCCTTACAACCATTGCCACAGCCATATAAGGCTTTACCACGGTCATGACAGGCCTTGCATTATAATATAGCATTGTTACGGTCATATCAGGCCTTGCAATATAATATAGCATTGTAACGGTTATACCAGGCTTTCACGATAACAATACCACGGTCATGGCAGGATCCTTGTGAAACTTAAAAACACTTGGTCAGACGGTTGTGCCAGGCATAAGTCTTGCAATAGATAGCATGTGTGAAGTCTGGTAACTTAGATAAAAAGTAAATTCAAAATATTTTTTTCTCATGCCAGTGGCTTTGATCAGTGATATTCTATGTTTATTTAACTTTCATATTTTTATCCCAACGAACGAAGTTCGGTAGGGATAAAGTGAAGCCCTCCGTCCGTCCATCCGTCAGTCAGTCAGTCAGTCCGTCCATATGTCCGGAAGATAACTCAAATACTAGTTGACGGATTTTCTTCATATTTTGTGGAAAGATGTATATTGGTGAATAGTTTTACGCTTAAAAAATTTTTTTCAAGATGGCCGCCGCTTTGAAAATGACGGGACTTTTTCGCAAAAATCATAAATTTTTCATTCTAAACCTAACCAAAGTAATTAATATTATTGTTTGAAATTTTGGTAGTATATTCACAACATTCATCTATTTCACATTTATTCCATGTTTTTCATCCTGACCCCCAGGGGCCGTATATGGGGGGACAGGAAAACAGAAATTTTCGCTAATTTTTAGATCTTTCTGAAGTATAGCTTTGTTATACTCAAATGAAAGGCAATTAAGAGTAGATTGCAAATATTGTATCTTTTTTCTGATTCGAGCCTCATAAATTCAAAATGGCCGTGTAATCTATGATTTTCGCAATAATTTTTCGATCCCTTTAAAGTATGGCTATATTATACTCAAATTGAAGGAATTTTGGAGTAGATCACAATTATGGTATTATTTTTCAGATTTGTACCTCAAAAAATTCAAAATGGCTGCTTTGCAGGAATTCGCAATTCTAAAATCTAATTTTTTCAATTTTAACCATAGTAATGAGTATAATTGATTGGAATTCGGTAATTGATATTTTGTTCGTTGGGATTTGCTACTCCGCGGAGTTGCCATTATCTAGTTGTAACTTGTCAGAGAATTTTTTTTAACATTTTTTGGCGATCAATAAATAGATATGAGGCCATGTCCATGAGCAGAGTTTTGGCCCAAAAAAGTAAGAAATGTGTGCTTCAAGCTCATAATCTGCAATTTGCAAGCGATTCTGACCATGTTTTAAGTATCAAAATAATTGAGACTCAAGTGAAGTTAAAAAATAAGGTGAAATATACACCAACTCAGTGATTATGACCAAACAAAAACAGGAGTCCAAACCGGAAATCAAAAGAGTAACTGCACTTTCATTCTAATATTGAATAATGAAGATTGATAGTGGTCACTGTGAGCTTTATATATCAAGTTTTTATCAATGTCATTGATAGATAGCGAAGTTGTTTGTATTACGTGTTACATTCATTTTTTTATAGAAGTGTCGCCATCTTTTAAATCAAGAGTAATTTAAAACATGCACTTTGCATGGGAAGAGTTATAATTGTCAATAAGTCTGATTGTTATCATGTAATCATCAACCTTATCTCAATACATTACATAATAGGCATTATATTTAACAGCAGATATTACAACAGGCACAGTAACATAGGTTTTATGACCCCAATTAGATGAAATATGAGCTTGGATGAAAGGTCTCAAAAATCCTTAATTTTGGGCTCTCCTGGATCGCCAAATCAAGCTCATTATATCATGGCATCTCAGGGCTGAGAAGATTTGAGATGTCATGGTTTCTCATGATGGTTGACTCCCATCTGTGAGTAAATGAGTCACATAAAAATCACTGTCAAAGTGTATCAACTGCAATGCATGCATGTTATTAACTTTTCTATTATCATTTCAGATATAAAACTTTGCATATGTTTGAGCTGCAAAATCCACCACAAACTCTCCAGCCAGTTGATGAAAATTGTAAGTTTATTAGTCACCAGAGGGCATTATATTATATATTATATTAGATTATATTATATTATATTGTATGATATTATATTATATTATTTTATATTATATTACATTAGCATGTGAATGTGTGAAATGTTGTAATAAGTAGGAGGAACTGAGGCATGTTGGGAGTAAGTTTTGAAAAACTTCTCATTGTCTTGGCCATCATCATTCCAATGATCAGAATAATCTTCTTAACTTTTTTCTGGCAAAAAATCTACTCCCTCATAAAATGAAACAAGTATGGAACAGGAAACATTGTCATTATTTTTGAAAAGATTGCTCAAATATCTTATTACTAGATTTTTATGTCACTACTAGAGGTGGTGACATATTGTTATAGTCTCCACCTTTTTATGGATGGTGGTCAGCAGTCAGCATCTGTAACAAATGGCAGGTGATGACACCTTGCAATTTAATGCCTTGTTTTATGTTTACAATTTTGGTTCTTGAATATATGTGAATCATACATATCATATATATATTAATTTTATGTTAACAATTGTGTTTAATGAATATGATGACATCTGTATTAATGTGATGTTTATGATTGTGTTTGATGAATATGACAACATTTCGCTAATTTTATGTTTACCATTGTGTTCCAGGCATTTGTGTTACAACTTTTGATGAATTCACAAGGCAAAGTGAGATCCTTGAGCTTTCTATTCCAGAAAAGTTATTACATGACAAAGAAGATGTGAGTTTTTTATTTTGTTGTATTTCATTCACATTTGCAGACTTCCTAATAGATTTGGGAATATCAGAAAAATTAATGTTTCCAGAATCTGGAAGTTCAGTGAATTTCGAAATGTACGAGCATTAGCAAATGTTAGGAAATATTGTGTTAGCATGAAACAGTACTGTAATTAATGATCAATGAAACAGCTGAATCATCAACACACACATAAATTGTACAAAATGCATAGAGGGCAAATCTACGAGTTTGTATTTTCATTTGGAAGTTTTCAAATAAAATGATAAATAAATAGTCCATTTTGTAATTAAATATGTAAGGTTATATGAAGTTATCCAAAGCACTAGGGATACAAATACAAAGATTATGGATAGAATACAAAGATACGAATATTCACATTGTTTATAGGGCTTATGTAATGACAGAGATTTCAAGGTGATCAGTGGTGGTTTCCATGGAGATAGGATAACTGCACTTTGTCACATTCCAGATACAAGGTAGGAAAATATGACAGTTCTTCTTATGAACTTCATTTAGTTCTTAACTAGACATTTGAAAATATGTTTCACTTCACAGGTAACAAATTCACATTCAACAAACATATATATTTCAGACATATGCTCTCTAATGAGCAGAGCAGTAATACCATATAAACAAACATATATATTTCAGACATATTCTCTCCAATGAGCAGAGCAGTAATACCATATAAACAAACACATATATTTCAGACATATTCTCTCCAATGAGCAGAGCAGTAATACCATATAAACAAACATATATATTTCAGACATATGCTCTCTAATGAGCAGAGCAGTAATACCATATAAACAAACATATATATTTCAGACATATTCTCTCCAATGAGCAGAGCAGTAATACCATATAAACAAACATATATATTTCAGACATATTCTCTCCAATGAGCAGAGCAGTAATATCATATAAACAAACATATATATTTCAGACATATTCTCTCCAATGAGCAGAGCAGTAATATCATATAAACAAACATATATTTCAGACATATTCTCTCCAATGAGCAGAGCAGTAATACCATATAAACAAACATATATATTTCAGACATATTCTCTCCAATGAGCAGAGCAGTAATACCATATAAACAAACATATATATTTCAGACATATTCTCTCCAATGAGCAGAGCAGTAATACAATATAAACAAACATATATATTTCAGACATATTCTCTCCAATGAGCAGAGCAGTAATACCATATAAACAAACATATATATTTCAGACATATTCTCTCTAATGAGCAGAGCAGTAATACCATATGAACAAACATTTATATTTCAGACATATTCTCTCTTATGAGCAGAGCAGTAATACCATATAAACAAACATATATATTTCAGATACATTCTCTCTAATGAGCAGAGCAGTAATACCATATAAACAAACATATATATTTCAGACATATTCTCTCCAATGAGCAGAGCAGTAATATCATATAAACAAACATATATATTTCAGACATATTCTCTCCAATGAGCAGAGCAGTAATATCATATAAACTAACATATATTTCAGACATATTCTCTCCAATGAGCAGAGCAGTAATACCATATAAACAAACATATTTATTTCAGACATATTCTCTCCAATGAGCAGAGCAGTAATACCATATAAACAAACATTTATATTTCAGACATATTCTCTCCAATGAGCAGAGCAGTAATACAATATAAACAAACATATACATTTCAGACATATTCTCTCCAATGAGCAGAGCAGTAATACCATATAAACAAACATATATATTTCAGACATATTCTCTCTAATGAGCAGAGCAGTAATACCATATGAACAAACATTTATATTTCAGACATATTCTCTCTTATGAGCAGAGCAGTAATACCATATAAACAAACATATATATTTCAGACATATTCTCTCTAATGAGCAGAGCAGTAATACCATATGAACAAACATTTATATTTCAGATACATTCTCTCTAATGAGCAGAGCAGTAATACTATGATACTTTGGCGTTTAGGCCAGGAGACAGGAGGTGAGCAATCATGAATACTTATATTTTTAATTGCGTTTTGACTTTTACTTCCATTTCCTTGCACTGTTGTCCAATGCAATTAAGTGCATGGGTGTTTAATCGGGTGCATGGTAAAAAATAAAGTGTTCTTATTTAGCAAATATGTCTGCATGAGGGCCACATATGAAATTACTTCGATGATATTTCTTTCTTGTCTACTTATTAAAGGATGTTATATAATTCTACTCATTAAAGGATGTTATATAATTCTTCTCATTAAAGGATGTTATATAATTCTACTCATTAAAGGATGTTATATAATTCTACTCATTAATAGGATGTTATATAATTCTACTCATTAAAGGATGTTATATAATTCTACTCATTAAAGGATGTTATATAATTCTTCTCATTAAAGGATGTTATATAATTCTTCTCATTAAAGGATGTTATATAATTCTTCTCATTAAAGGATGTTATATAATTCTACTCATTAAAGGATGTTATATAATTCTACTCATTAAAGGATGTTATATAATTCTACTCATTAAAAGGATGTTATATAATTCTACTCATTTAAGGATGTTATATAATTCTACTCATTAAAGGATGTTATATAATTCTACTCATTTAACCATGTAATATAATTCTACTCATTAAAAGGATGTTATATAATTCTACTCATTAAAAGGATGTTATATAATTCTACTCATTAAAGGATGTTATATAATTCTACTCATTAAAAGGATGTTATATAATTCTACTCATTAAAAGGATGTTATATAATTCTACTCATTTAACCATGTTATATAATTCTACTCATTAAAAGGATATTATATAATTCTACTCATTCAAGGATGTTATATAATTCTACTCATTAAAGGATGTTATATAATTCTACTCATTAAAGGATGTTATATAATTCTACTCATTTAACCATGTTATATAATTCTACTCATTAAAAGGATGTTATATAATTCTACTCATTAAAGGATGTTATATAATTCTACTCATTTAAAGGATGTTATATAATTCTACTCATTAAAAGGATGTTATATAATTCTACTCATTAAAAGGATGTTATATAATTATACTCATTAAAGGATGTTATATAATTCTACTCATTAAAGGATGTTATATAATTCTACTCATTAAAGGATGTTATATAATTCTTCTCATTAAAGGATATTATATAATTCTACTCATTCAAGGATGTTATATAATTCTACTCATTAAAGGATGTTATATAATTCTACTCATTAAAAGGATGTTATATAATTCTACTCATTTAAGGATGTTATATAATTCTACTCATTGAAAAGATGTTATATAATTCTACTCATTAAAAGGATGTTATATAATTCTACTCATTAAAGGATGTTATATAATTTTACTCATTAAAGGATGTTATATAATTCTACTCATTAAAGGATGTTATATAATTCTACTCATTAAAGGATGTTATATAATTCTACTCATTTAACCATGTTATATAATTCTACTCATTAAAAGGATGTTATATAATTCTACTCATTAAAGGATGTTATATAATTCTACTCATTAAAAGGATGTTATATAATTCTACTCATTAAAAGGATGTTATATAATTCTACTCATTTAACCATGTTATATAATTCTACTCATTAAAAAGATATTATATAATTCTACTCATTCAAGGATGTTATATAATTCTACTCATTAAAGGATGTTATATAATTCTACTCATTAAAGGATGTTATATAATTCTACTCATTTAACCATGTTATATAATTCTACTCATTAAAAGGATGTTATATAATTCTACTCATTAAAGGATGTTATATAATTCTACTCATTTAACCATGTTATATAATTCTACTCATTGAAAAGATGTTATATAATTCTACTCATTAAAAGGATGTTATATAATTCTACTCATTAAAGGATGTTATATAATTCTACTCATTAAAGGATGTTATATAATTCTACTCATTAAAGGATGTTATATAATTCTACTCATTAAAGGATGTTATATAATTCTACTCATTTAACCATGTTATATAATTCTACTCATTAAAAGGATGTTATATAATTCTACTCATTAAAGGATGTTATATAATTCTACTCATTAAAAGGATGTTATATAATTCTACTCATTAAAAGGATGTTATATAATTCTACTCATTTAACCATGTTATATAATTCTACTCATTAAAAAGATATTATATAATTCTACTCATTCAAGGATGTTATATAATTCTACTCATTAAAGGATGTTATATAATTCTACTCATTAAAGGATGTTATATAATTCTACTCATTTAACCATGTTATATAATTCTACTCATTAAAAGGATGTTATATAATTCTACTCATTAAAGGATGTTATATAATTCTACTCATTTAACCATGTTATATAATTCTACTCATTAAAAGGATGTTATATAATTCTACTCATTAAAGGATGTTATATAATTCTACTCATTTAACCATGTTATATAATTCTACTCATTAAAAGGATGTTATATAAGTCTACTCATTAAAAGGATGTTATATAATTCTACTCATTTAACCATGTTATAAAATTCTACTCATTAAAGGATGTTATATAATTCTTCTCATTAAAGGATGTTATATAATTCTACTCATTAAAAGGATGTTATATAATTCTACTCATTAAAGGATGTTATATAATTCTACTCATTAAAGGATGTTATATAATTCTACTCATTTAACCATGTTATATAATTCTACTCATTAAAAGGATGTTATATAATTCTACTCATTAAAAGGATGTTATATAATTCTACTCATTTAAGGATGTTATATAATTCTACTCATTGAAAAGATGTTATATAATTCTTCTCATTAAAGGATGTTATATAATTCTACTCATTAAAAGGATGTTATATAATTCTACTCATTAAAGGATGTTATATAATTCTACTCATTAAAAGATGTTATATAATTCTACTCATTAAAAGGATGTTATATAATTCTACTCATTAAAGGATGTTATATAATTCTACTCATTAAAGGATGTTATATAATTCTACTCATTAAAGGATGTTATATAATTCTACTCATTAATAGGATGTTATATAATTCTACTCATTAAAGGATGTTATATAATTCTACTCATTAAAGGATGTTATATAATTCTTCTCATTAAAGGATGTTATATAATTCTTCTCATTAAAGGATGTTATATAATTCTTCTCATTAAAGGATGTTATATAATTCTACTCATTAAAGGATGTTATATAATTCTACTCATTAAAGGATGTTATATAATTCTACTCATTTAAGGATGTTATATAATTCTACTCATTAAAGGATGTTATATAATTCTACTCATTAAAAGGATGTTATATAATTCTACTCATTAAATGATGTTATATAATTCTACTCATTAAAGGATGTTATATAATTCTACTCATTAAAAGGATGTTATATAATTCTACTCATTAAAGGATGTTATATAATTCTACTCATTAAAAGAATGTTATTTAATTCTTCTCATTAAAGGATGTTATATAATTCTACTCATTAAAATGATGTTATATAATTCTACTCATTAATAGGATGTTATATAATTCTACTCATTAAAAGGATGTTATATAATTCTACTTATTAAAGGATGTTATATAATTCTGCTCATTAAAGGATGTTATATAATTCCACTCATTAAAGGATGTTATATAATTCTACTCATTAAAGGATGTTATATAATTCTACTCATTAAAAGGATGTTATATAATTCTACTCATTAAAGAATGTTATATAATTCTACTCATTAAAAGGATGTTATATAATTCTACTCATTAAAAGAATGTTATTTAATTCTTCTCATTAAAGGATGTTATATAATTCTACTCATTAAAGGATGTTATATAATTCTACTCATTAAAGGATGTTATATAATTCTACTCATTAAAAGGATGTTATATAATTCTACTCATTAAAGGATGTTATATAATTCTACTCATTAAAAGGATGTTATATAATTCTTCTCATTAAAGGATGTTATATAATTCTACTCATTAAAGGATGTTATATAATTCTACTCATTAAAGGATGTTATATAATTCCACTCATTAAAGGATGTTATATAATTCTACTCATTAAAGGATGTTATATAATTCTACTCATTAAAAGGATGTTATATAATTCTACTTATTAAAGGATGTTATATAATTCTACTCATTAAAGGATGTTATATAATTCTACTCATCAAAGGATGTTATATAATTCTACTCATTAAAGGATGTTATATAATTCTACTCATTAAAGTATGTTATATAATTCTACTCATTAAAAGGATGTTATATAATTCCACTTTCAGATGTTATTAATGAAGACTTTACATTCAGGAATCCTCATCCATACAGACAAAGGTAAAACCAAACTGGATGTTATGATTCATGTCAAATATATATGACCTCAAGTTTTTTCTTGCCATTGCCGAAGACCTCAATTGCTACATGATTTCGGTTAAATTATTTGGATAAAGAAAAAATACATTTTTCTGAAAATATCTTTGAAATTAAGGAAAAATCATATTCTTGTGTAACCTTTAATTACTTTAGACCATCGGATATTGCTGTGAACCACTACAAGGAAAATGAAGCTGTATTTGGAAGTCGATTGGCTGACATTACTATCGCAGACTTAGAAACTCAAAGTATTTCCTTGGCAATGAGTAAGGAAGGGTATATCCAGGATCAAAAACTAGGTAAGTAAAGGTTATCTACTTGTAGGGATTCAATATGGGTTTTATTCAGAGGGTCTGGAGGGCCAGAGGGAAATAGCATACTGTCAAGAGAATCAATAGCTACAAAATAGTCTGAATATATATAGGTGCTTGCTTTTCTTGTGCCTTTGAGTGAATTATCACTTTCAGAATGCATTCTAAACCATTATTTTATTCAATTTATTTCCTTTGTTAAAGGCAGAATCAGATCTATAGGGGTAACAAATTTCAAGCAACATGTATAATTGACCTACCTATCTATTCCTTACAATCTCAATAAATACAATATCTCCTGAACGAATATTTTATAAATAGACTAGATGCGAGTAGAAATGATCTTGATTTACGTCATATTTGAAATCTACATGTAAAAATACATAAAAAAATGAAAATTGTTCATCAACTTTGAGAATTTAATATTTTTGGAAAATGTGACTTCTAGTTCGGGTTAATTCCCCATAGACCCATGTTACAAAATCACAAAAAGTGAAATATCTTATTTTGTATTGGACATATAACATTTTCTTTTACTGGGCATACGTGTGTACTTTAATTTACAACTATTCTTGTAAAAATCTTTAGTTTTCTTTGAATAAAGTATGCACTTTTGTGATCTTTAGAAAATAGAGATGAAAACGGATGACATGAGTCAAAAATATTCTAAAATCGAAACAATTTTTTGTTTAGCATTATCTGATTCTCTCAGTTTATAATCCTTATTTTATGTTTTCAGGTGGTCATGGTGAACCAGTTGAATACATCAGTGGCTTGGAATTTCTCAGCAATTCCACCATAGCAACATGTTGCTTAGCAACTGGTAATATTGTAGTATTGGATACTAGAGACAAGCTCAAAATTAAACAAACAATAAACAGTAACATTTCAAACAAATATTGGGCGTTCGGAGTGTCAAGGAACTGCACAATCACATCTGGTTCCCATAGTAATGGTAACCCTGGTGATGCAAATATAATTGCAAGGATTGCAAACAATGGCAAACTACTGCTTAATGATTTAAGATATTGTTCTTCTGATGTTGACTCATTTGAAACTGGATTGAACACTGAATGGGGTGACTTGCTCAATATTAAGGTTTGTTCACTATTAATGTTAACTTAAAATGACCACCATTATAAAGAAATGTAATCTTTAATAACTCAAATTCGAGTTGAATGATTTAGTGAACATTTTGTGAACTCATTTTTACTAACCCATTCTTATAATGCACTCACCACTCATCCTTCCCCTTTATGCATTTGTACTAACCCATTCTTATAATGCACTCACCACTCATGCTTCCCCTTTGTGCATTTGTACTAACCCATTCTTATAATGCACTCACCACTCATGCTTCCCCTTTGTGCATTTGTACTAACCCATTCTTATAATGCACTCACCACTCATGCTTCCCCTTTGTGCATTTGTACTAACCCATTCTTATAATGCACTCACCACTCATGCTTCCCCTTTATGCATTTGTACTAACCCATTCTTATAATGCACTCACCACTCATGCTTCCCCTTTATGCATTTGTACTAACCCATTCTTATAATGCACTCACCACTCATGCTTCCCCTTTGCGCATTTGTACTAACCCATTCTTATAATGCACTCACCACTCATGCTTCCCCTTTGTGCATTTGTACTAACCCATTCTTATAATGCACTCACCACTCATGCTTCCCCTTTGTGCATTTTTACTAACCCATTCTTATAATGCACTCACCACTCATGCTTCCCCTTTGTGCATTTTTACTAACCCATTCTTATAATGCACTCACCACTCATGCTTCCCCTTTGTGCATTTTTACTAACCCATTCTTATAATGCACTCACCACTCATGCTTCCCCTTTGTGCATTTGTACCAACCCATTCTTATAATGCACTCACCACTCATGCTTCCCCTTTGTGCATTTGTACTAACCCATTCTAATAATGCACTCACCACTCATGCTTCCCCTTTGCGCATTTGTACTAACCCATTCTTATAATGCACTCACCACTCATGCTTCCCCTTTGTGCATTTGTACTAACCCATTCTTATAATGCACTCACCACTCATGCTTCCCCTTTGTGCATTTTTACTAACTCATTCTTATAATGCACTCACCACTCATGCTTCCCCTTTGTGCATTTGTACCAACCCATTCTTATAATGCACTCACCACTCATGCTTCCCCTTTGTGCATTTGTACCAACCCATTGTTATAATGCACTCACCACTCATGCTTCCCCTTTGTGCATTTGTACTAACCCATTCTTATAATGCACTCACCACTCATGCTTCCCCTTTGCGCATTTGTACTAACCCATTCTTATAATGCACTCACCACTCATGCTTCCCCTTTGTGCATTTGTACTAACCCATTCTTATAATGCACTCACCACTCATGCTTCCCCTTTGTGCATTTTTACTAACCCATTCTTATAATGCACTCACCACTCATGCTTCCCCTTTGTGCATTTGTACTTACCCATTGTTATAATGCACTCGACACTCATGCTTCCCCTTTGTGCATTTGTACTTACCCATTGTTATAATGCACTCACCACTCATGCTTCCCCTATGTGCATTTGTACTTACCCATTGTTATAATGCACTCACCACTCATGCTTCCCCTTTGTGCATTTGTACTAACCCATTCTTATAATGCACTCACCACTCATGCTTCCCCTTTGCGCATTTGTACTAACCCATTCTTATAATGCACTCACCACTCATGCTTCCCCTTTGTGCATTTGTACTAACCCATTCTAATAATGCACTCACCACTCATGCTTCCCCTTTGTGCATTTTTACTTCCTATTCTAATAATGCACTCACCACTCATGCTTCCCCTTTGTGCATTTTTACTACCTATTCTTATAATGCACTCACCACTCATGCTTCCCCTTTGTGCATTTGTACTTACCCATTCTTATAATGCACTCACCACTCATGCTTCCCCTTTGTGCATTTGTACTAACCCATTCTTATAATGCACTCACCACTCATGCTTCCCCTTTGCGCATTTGACTAGCCCATTCTTATAATGCACTCACCACTCATGCTTCCCCTTTGTGCATTTTTACTTCCTATTCTAATAATGCACTCACCACTCATGCTTCCCCTTTGTGCATTTTTACTACCTATTCTTATAATGCACTCACCACTCATGCTTCCCCTTTGTGCATTTTTACTTCCTATTCTAATAATGCACTCACCACTCATGCTTCCCCTTTGCGCATTTGTACTAACCCATTCTTATAATGCACTCACTACTCATGCTTCCCCTTTGTGCATTTGTACTAACCCATTCTTATAATGCACTCACCACTCATGCTTCCCCTTTGTGCATTTGTACTAACCCATTCTTATAATGCACTCACCACTCATGCTTCCCCTTTGCGCATTTGTACTAACCCATTCTTATAATGCACTCACCACTCATGCTTCCCCTTTGTGCATTTGTACTAACCCATTCTTATAATGCACTCACCACTCATGCTTCCCCTTTGTGCATTTGTACTAATCCATTCTTATAATGCACTCACCACTCATGCTTCCCCTTTGTGCATTTGTACTAACCCATTCTAATAATGCACTCACCACTCATGCTTCCCCTTTGTGCATTATGATTATGGCTTAATCCTCATGTTTTGAATTTCCAGTAAAGAATGATACAAGATTCTTTATTTCTTAAATATTCATTCAAAGTACTCAAATATGCATTCATTTTAATTAAATATGGATTGGTTTTAATCAAATTTTCTTTCATTTGAATCTTATATTAATTTATTTGAATCAAATATATGAATCTAATGAACATTTTCCTGAAAATTAATCAAATAATAAAATGTGTTCATTTTAATATTAATATACATTAATTCTGATCAATTGAATATTCATTTGACTAGTTCTCTAGAAAAGGCGGCACCTGTATACATTTTGCTATTTTCCTTTGATATCTGTTAATACCAACTTAGTGTACAGGTGTACAGACTTCATTTTACCGTTCATATTTTCTATATTTCATTTCCTCTTTTTTCAGTTCAAACCTGGATCTCTCCACACTATTTCGCTGTCTGGATTTGATGGAAACATTTACATCTATGATATGAACCAATCAAATGACAGACTGAATACTCAAATAAACAAATCAGCAATTCCAGATAGAATTAAAGACACACATCCATCTGGAATAGCCATCAGAACTGACCAATCAGAATCTAAATTAGAACTTGACCAATCAGACTTAAGTTCTGATGTCACAACTGATCAATTGGTATTAAGTTTAAATGCTACAACTGACCAGTCATATTCAAGTACAAAGGTCAAATCACCAAGGAGACTGAGGTCAAAATTCAAACATGAAGGCCATTGGATGTGCAATGAGGAAGATGACTGTGTGAAAGTATTACATCAAACGTGGCACTCTGCACATAATGATCTAGTATTCTCATGTGGATCAGATGGTTCATTACATGCTTGGAAACCTGATTTTCATTAAAAACAGAGATTTCCTTTAAAATTGGTTTTCCCTTGAAAATATTTTTCAAAGAAATCAAATAGAATAGTCAAAGGTTATATACGTGAATGTGTTTTACATGAATGTAAAATAGAATTGTTAAAAAATAGATTAAGATAATAAAAAAATGAAGCTCAACGAGTTCATTCAAAATGGTTGCTATAAGGACATCCAAAGGCAAATATCAAAGCTTGTATTCACGATCCACGTGGCGAATGCAACTACTGCTTATGGGATTGACCTATTAATTTTCATAACTTTTGAAGCTGGAATAAGAAACAGCCTGTCAGTCGACGAACATTGAATAGTGATCACATGATACTTATGTCACTTTACGATCAATTACCAATGTGGTGATGAATAAGGGAACAGATCGTAGGTTATTGTTACATGTACGTTCTGCTAAATAGGCTGATTAACCTGTTACTTAGATCAGCATACAAAGACAACCCCATAGATAGATATTTAAATTTAAAACTGCCAGTGGATTCAGAATATATTCATGAATAACTGTGACAAAGTTTAGCTGATTCTATGCAAAAATATAGATATATCTGGAAAAATAGGTCTGAAGTGTCCGTTTCTATGGACATTTAAACTTTCAAACGCTATTACATAATTTTCTAACTGACTTTCTGCTTTTATAGTGGAGCCCTGCCCTTAACTCGATAGCTTACAGCTATCGGGACACGCGGCAGGTACTATTCATATTCATATGATTTGCCATCAAATTACAATAATTCAACTAATTATGAAGATATAAAGTTTGTGTGTCTTGGCCTTAGATAATGTTTTTAATTTGATGTGCAACATGAATACGATTATCTGCTGGTCATGTCAACACATCTAGGCTGTATTTTGGAACTACACGCGGTGCGTTTGCGCATGCAGCACTTGATGGGCCGTATCATGAAAAAGATCTATGGACCTCATGGCGTAAATTGCATGTTTTAAACAAAAACGACTCATCCGAGCGCGCAAAGACACAAACGTTTGTTGCAATTCTGTGATGCACAAACGCTTGACCCAAACGAGTCTAAACGGTTTAAGTGCGCTTGAATGAGCTGTTATTGTTCCTTTTCGTGATACCTGCTGCTAAGGCTCATTAAGTGCTGCACGAGTATATTGCACGCGTGCATACGAAAATGCAGCATTTGTCTTTCAGATAAAATCAGATTATGCGCCATCAGACTTTTCCTCTTTTCTATTCATTTTTCTCATTATTTTTCGACCTTCACACTTGGCAGAACCAGCAATCTTCGGAAGAAACTCTGTCCATAATTCAATTCGGCCCGTTTTTGTAATGCCACCATCCAGAGTAATGTTATTTGATAGTTTCAAGTACATTCCGCTATCTGTCGTGAAGGTTTGCCATTCTGGAAGTCCTTGGCTGGAAGCTGGTTCATTTGGATTTCTGAAAATTTCATAAATCTTTTCTGACTCATTTGCGTCTTAAAAATAAAGAAGCTAGAATAAAGTGACCATATTCATGACGCCATAGGCTGTGTACATGTGTACAGTAGATACTCTAAAACATTTTTACCATTAGATTGACAAATATATTTGATAATATATTCCGGTTCTATGGTTAAGAAAATGTGGGTCTATTATTCAAGAAGAGTGCTAAAAACATAAAACTGTCAACGTTTTCTGTACAAAACAACACAACAATAAAAACATGGGCGTCAAATAACATTTTAAGACAAAGTCCTGCTCTTCACATGGGTGAGCTATTGTTATCATCCACTTGACTGTCTGTCCGTCTGTCCGAAAATGAAAATGACTAACATCACAATCAAATACAAGACAATCAAGACAGAGAAAGAAGAAAGATGGCGGCCATTTTTATCGCGAAATATTTTTTTTTCTGTTAACACATCGGTAACTATTTTGAAATCCTATACGACAATTGAGATGGGTTCACTTTTAAAGTGTGTCTTTATAGCGTCGTCAATTGTCCCATAACTGGCGTCTCTAAAGCTCGCCTTATTCAAATTGGCGACCATTTTTATCGCGGAAAAAATCTGGTTTTGTCTGTCTATCTGTCTGTCTGTCAATACATTGGTAGCTAGTTCGAAATACTACATGACAATTCATATGGTTTCACTTTTAAAATGTGTCTATATAGTATTGTCAATTATCCCCTTAGTTGCGTCTCAAAAGCTCGCCTCGTTTCAAAATGGCGGCCATTTTTTATCGCGAAAAAAAAATTTTTGTCTGTTCACACATCGGTAACTATTTCGAAATCCTACACGACAATTGAGATGGGTTCACTTTTAAAGTGTGTCTTTATAGCGTCGTCAATTGTCCCACAACTGGCGTCTCTAAAGCTCGCCTCATTTCAAAATGACGGCCATTTTTATCGCAAAAAATCTGGTTTTGTCTGTCTGTCAACACATCAGTAGCTAGTTGGAAATCCTACAAGACTATTAAGATGGTTTCATTTTTAAAATGTGTCCGTATAGCGTTGTCAATTGTCCCCTAAGTCGAGCCTCATAAACATCCCCTCGTTCATTTTTATCGCGAAATAATCTGGTTTTGTCAGTGTTTCAACACATTGATAGCTCGTTCGAAATCCTGGACGACATTTAGGATATTTAAACTTAAAAATCAACAAATGTACCGCAGATTTGCTTGGAATTGTATACAGGTATCTTTATTAATAGGTCGACAAACGGGGAACACTCGAAGACAGGACTCATAGGCGGGTCCATGGGGGAGGGCGGCATGCCCCCTCCCCCTTCATGCCTTTTAACTTTGTGGGCCCAGAAGAATTTTAAGGGCCCAAAATAATTTGGGCCTCAAAATTTTGTAGAGACTCAAAAAATAGGCCTTTTGGCATAATTTGGCCTTTTGGGTCTTTTTAAACCAAATTATCAAATAATGGATCTAAGATTTTCAAAATAAGGGCCAAACCTTTGGTTTTTGGGCTCCAATTTTTCAATGTCAACATTTCAACCCCCCCCCCCCCTTGTCAGTTTCTGGGTCCGCCAGTGGGACTTACCCAGTTTTTGCAAAGTTAGTCCAATATGTAATCATGTTGTGTGAGAGACCTTGTTCTGATTTAGGCCTGCCAAGGAAGGTTGCAACATCGGGGAATAGATAGGGAAGATCATCACTATGTTCGGCCCCCTTCAACCATTCAGGTTTCCCAATAGCACCGGTGTTCTTCTGAGTGAACTCATACAGATATGTACGTCCTTCTTGTGCTGCATGCATCTTCACAAATTCAATTGTTGGAATTTTAAATCGAGCATCAGTCATAAAATCGTGCGTGATTTCAGCAAGTTTCTCATTTCCAGTGTCATTTCCAAGATCAGGGTCAAGGTATGCATACGAAAATGCATCTTCCACAGTAGATACTCCCGCATAATTGGTATCAGTATAATATTTTACAAGATTTCGAAATGCTGATAAAAATGATGCTGTATGATCCCAAGCTTGTGGAAAAGAAGGGGCATCCTTCTGTAAATGGTTCTTCGCCCATACCCAAACGTTCGAGAATCCATCATGATTGTTGAAGCCAATCATCAAATCAATTGATTTAAGCATGCGTATGACGGGTCCTCTCTTCTTCTTCTTCATGTCTAAGGGGTCTTCCACAATGAAATTTCCATCCACAACAGGCATCCACTTCCAAAGGTCACCAAGTAGTGAAGGGGGAGGTAGCGCGGCAGTGAGCAAATCTTTTGCCTTTACTTTCCGAAGGCATTTTACCATTTCTACCATTTTGGGAAGATCACAACTGACCTTTGCCGCCGTCCTTTTTACGAATGGTAATATATCTCTGTTCAGTGCAAATCTTGATAACATCGTTCCACTTTGACATATGGCTCTTCTGTAATTAAAGTATAATCGTGTCAAAATAGAATGGTTCTTGCCTGTCTTGCATAAATTATGTTTACATATAAATATTTTTGAAGGATATCATTTCAGGGAGAAAGAGGATTTAGACAGTATCTTTTCATGTTTTGGTGTATAAATGGTATATTCTAAAAAAATTCCTTATTGTGTTGTGTAACCATTTTTGGTATTTTCGAATTGGCACTTGCACAAACATATACCCCTCAAAAAAAGTTAAGGACCAGTGTCAATCCTCATTACCTCTTTAAGAACACAAAAAACCATTTAGTAGGTCTCTAAAAAGATTATGTATTTAGATACATATTATTTATGTAAAAGGCTGGAATTTGTATAACAACACTGGTAGCACTCAAGGTTACGCATCAAAACTGAGAAACGAAATCCGTTCCATAATGGAAGACTTAATCACAAATTATTGATTTGAAATTCAACTTACTGGAAAACTCCAATATTTGTCGGAGAAGTTGCATGTTGAGAGACACTTGCTCCTCCAGCCGACTGCCCAAATATGGTAATCTTCTTCGGGTCACCACCAAATAAGGCAATGTTGTCCCTTACCCAGCGTATTGCAATTTTTTGGTCGAGAAGTCCCATGTTGCCTGGAGTCAGTCAAATTATATTATCTAGTGATATTTTCTGAAGCACAACTTATATTTAAGTTTTTATCATCATGATATTAAAATTTAAAAAAATGGGTTATGGCGACGGCACTGCGAATGGATACTGACCCTTTTAAACGACTATGGACTTAGGAACTAGATTCTATCCCGCATCGTTTGAGACTGAATGCTCAATATATTCTATGTACACTTGCATCTACAACTATTTTTGATCTTATGAGTATTGCCTATTAATTTCTATTGTTTCTTCAACGTGTATTGTCATATCTTCAGTAAAGATGACATGTCCATTCGGGTTCTGTTCTCGGATAGTGACATTGGTTCTTGAATGTTGGGGGAAAGGGTTTTCAAGTTAATTCATGTTTTAGGATATATGGGTTTTGTTTTTAATATCTGGTATACATTTAACGTTTACATTTTGAGCCTTTTCTTGCTAGGTTCCATTACAACTTTTGGTCGTTTCCCTTTGGCACGTGTGTTTGATATTAACCACTTAGTTTGTTTGTATATTGGGTTTACCCTTTTGGATAATATGTCCTTACATTGAACCTATAAATACATGTAAATTGACACAATGTAGAAATTAATATCTGCTTGTCGACGCCTTACCCGGTACAACATTGTTTCCCGTGCTGAGGAATCCAAATATACCAAGTCTGTAGTTCATGTTGACTACCACTACATCACCAATGACTGTAAGCATGGTGGGATCGTACGCCTCTGCACTGCCATAGGAATATCTGAAATATGGATCAGAGAACGCGTTTGTAGTTCATGTTGACTACCACTACGTCACAAATCACTGTAAGCATTGTGGGAGTTTGGGTGTTTCATTTTTCAAGAATGTTCTCAGACCACAACGGCCCTTTATGACGGGGTTACAAATGGTGCTGGTAGTTCACTGATTTATTTTCAACAAACGTTTCAGGCCCGTAAGACACTTTTCTCCAAGGGGGGTGCGGTTTTTAGCTTACTACTATAAAATTGTCATTTTATTGCCGCGTAAATCAAATCGCGTAAGACAGAGGGGGGGGGCAGTTACCCCCTATATTGGTTTGGAATTAACAAATGCATGCAACTTCCAAATGTTCCAATTGTTTTGTGGGGGGTGTGAGGAGTGGTCCACTCCCCCTAGAAAATTTTACTGTTTTGAGATGCTATTTTGTGCTTTCTGGGCACTTTCAAAGTGTAAGTTTCTAAGTAGTACGCCACCACCACGGGAATAAGAGTTGAGTGAATAAAAACCGAGCATTCAGGGAGGTCTGGGGGTTCTCCCCCAGGAAAATTTTGAAATTTGGTTGTATTTGGAGCGAATTTGCAACCATCTGGTACGCCTGTGATATTTGGTGCTTCTGGGCACTTTTAAAGTGTATAAGTCAATAAAAAACATTGAAAAACAATCACAATTTTTCTCAAATTTTGGGGGTGTCAAAGGGGGGAGGGGTGCCAGAGGGGGAGGTGGGGCTGGGTTGCCAGAGGGGGAGCAAGTGTTTGTCCCCCATATCAAAATTTACAATATCAAGGTGCTATTCGATGAAGTTTGGGCACTTTAAAAGTGTATGTGCCTAAAAGTGCCTATTTCCCAAGAAAATTTTACAATTTTAAGATGGTACAGGTATTTGGTGCTTTCTGGGCACTTTCAAAGGGTATGAGTCAATAAAAAAATTTGAAAAATCTCAATTTTTTTTGGGGGGGGGGTGTTAAGGGTGCCAGAGGGCGAGTAGCCGAGTAAGTGTTTGTCTTCCAGAATCATTAACTTTATCAAGGAGCTATTTGATGATGTCTGGGCAATTTAAAAGTGTCTGAGACAATACAAAAAACAAATTCAGAACTTTTCCATTGTTTTGTTTGGGGTGTGAGGGGTGGCACACTCCCCCTAGAAAATTTTACAATTTTACGACGCTATTTGGTGCTTTCTGGGCACTTTCAAAATGTATGAGTCAATTAAAGAATTTTGAGAAAATCACAATTTTTTTTTTTTGGGGGGGGGGTCAAGGGGGGGGGGCGCCAGAGGGGGGGGGGGTTGTTATGCAAGTGCAAGATGCAAGAGGGGGAGTAAGTCTCCCAGAAACACTAACTACATGTATATCAAGGAGCTATTTGATGATATCTGGGCACTTTAAAAGTGTCTGAGACAAAACTCTAAAATAAATTTAGAACTTTTCCATTGTTTTGTGGGGGGTGTGAGGGGTGGCCAATACCCTTAGAAAATTTTACAATTTTAAGATGCTATTTGGTGCTTTCTGGGTACTATCAAAGTGTATGAGTCAATGAAAAAAAATGACAAAAAAAAATATTTTTCAAAAAAAAAATTTTTTCAAAATTTTTTTTTCAAATTTATTTTGGGGGGTGACAAAGGGGGGTGCGGTCGCACCCATCGCACCCCCCCATCTGACGGCCCTGCGTTTAGCCTGGTCCGTCGGCCATTCTTTCCGTCCCATTGGATCACATTGTGACCGACGCCCACTTTTCAATGGAAAAGTTTGCTTCGCACTTGTTTACTGCTCATTTACCATAAATGGTTAGAACCAATTTTTCTAGCACTTTTTTATCGCAAATATATTGCAGATCTACTCTGGTTCTGTCATGGGGTAACTGAAATGAATATCAGGGAATGCGTCTGTAATTCATACTGCTGACTACCACTACGAATGACTGTAAGCATGGTGGAATCATATTCCTCGTATCTTTGTAACCCGATTCTATAGTCACCATCACGGCGTCAGAAAGAAAATTTTTCGAGTCTCCAAATGTCTATCAAGTAAGTGTATATGGTTGCGACATGCAGTAATGAATAGTATGTTATACAAGGGTTGTTCAAAAAGTTTTGCACAAACATATCTAATTATAAAAATAATGGAACAGTCTTGTTCATAGTTGTTAGGTATGTGCCCCCATCTTGTTCTCTTACCCTGTCAAGGTTTCATGTATATACGTCTACTACTTAACATTCTATGGTTGTTATAGTAACCAAGGCGATAACGCAATGGTCCATATCATTTTGTAAAAAGAAAACTAGTAATATATAAAGAAAAATATTACTTATCATGCTAAAGGAGCACGTAGGTTATCGCAAACAATTTCAGAAGGGTATTTCTTGGATTATGACTATTTTTGACAATGAAGTCAGGTTTATCTTTTAGATCAATTTATTATCTCAAAGAAAATTATATACAGTAATAATAAAGTCAAACAAACTCGAAGATATTTAACTAGCAATCAACCCATCAACACACTTTTTCAAAGATGTTGACCCCATTTTCACCAAAATGCAATCATTTTTGCAATGTTTAATGCATTAATATTCTCTATTTTGGTGTATCAAATAGTTCTTGAAAGAAAAACTTAATTGCTTTAAGATAAGTGTTCCCCATGTTATTTCTCCATTGAAAAATCTCATGCTATCCATTGGTTTCAGTTCATTTTGGTCATCCAAATTCAGTATCTTTAAAGTCCCTGGAGCAATCAACTTTTCCTCTCAGGAAATCGAACATATCTCAAAGCACATTCTAATTATGCATTCAAAAATATAATAAAAGGTTGCATTTTTGGTGAAAATTAGGTCAACATTTTTGAAAAAGAATGTTGTTTGTTCCATTGCCTCTTCAATATCACTTAGATTAACTGATTAACTAAATTATCAACATACTTTTCTCGAAGATAATGAATGGATCTAAAAGATACACCCATGTTCATGATCAGAAAATATTCATAATTTAAGTTAGAATCGTTTGAAATTGTTTGCGATAACCTACGTGCTCCTTTAATTACAAAAACTGTAAACTAAGATTTAAATAATATTTAGTTTTGTTCTCATGGCAAAAGTGAATCATATATCAATATTTCCCATTTTCTTTTCTTTGATCATGCCAAAGAATGACCGTAAACATACTCTTCAAACATCTAGAAAAATCAACTTATTTTATGGCGTTATCAAATTTCTCGTGAATTCATGAAATATTGGAGAGTATGGCTCGAAATAATAAAGTTAAAGCAGGAAACATTGATAGAATACATGATAAAGAATGGGGAAACAGTATAACACGAGTCATATACATTCATGCATTAATACATTTTGCATATAATGACTCCAATAGGCATTGCAAAGTATTCCAAGATGGAATATTAGAAGGGAAGGGAAAATGTACTGAGGGTTCCTGTAGCTGTAGTTATGAAAAGGCTCGACACCCTCTAGGTAGGATGGTTCAGCCGTTTACTTATGAACTGCACATAATGCTACACGAGTATAATACAATACTAATAAGGAAGACTACATATTAAGAACTATTTATTAGATTAAATATAAATTAGCTTTAATATAATCTTACTTACAGCTGAGAGAACAACGACTGACCGAACCATTTCAGCCTATCAAGGCATTCACAAAATCAATTCAATTTAATGACGTCATATGGACCATGGGACCATTGGTTCAAATATTAAAGTCAATATATCTCAGGAATATAGTCCTGAAATTTTATAAATGCTTGTAGGAAGGGTGATATTACATCTGTATCAAATTTCATGTAAAAGTGATTAAATCTCTTCTCTTGAGAAGCTTTTGTGCAAAACTTTTTGAACGACCCTAATACATTAAATAATATGTTATACAATAACAATATGTTACACAGCCAATATAATTCGGCGCCGATTCGGCACCGAAAAAATTTGGCGCTGTTCCGGCACTGAAACCTTTCGACACCAAAATTTGGCACCGGACTAGTCGGCCCATTTGTTGAAACGGCACCGAAATTTGGCACCGAGGCGGCGTCGAAAATCAAATTGCACTTTGGGGGTGTATACAATAAATAATATGTTATACAATGAAACACATGTTATACAATAAATCATATGTTATACAATAAAACACATGTTATACAATAAATCATATGTTATACAATAAATACTCGAATCTTGATCTTAATTGCTGAATTTATTCATGAATTATTTCATGAAATAAGAAAACTCATGGATTTAATCGTTTAATTAGAAGTCAATTAATTGTCAAAACCCATAACCCTCCGCCTGAATCCAAACCATAACTGCCTTAGTCGCAGTACTAGAACCATTCCTCGCGACCCAGACGTTCAGATACAAACAATCTTCATCCGGGTTACCAATGGATAACGATGCTAGCTGGCTGTTGCCAACGTGTGTTTGAATGTTTCGTTGCATCCCTCGTCTCTCTCCATTTTGTACTCAAGGCTCCAACAGGTGGATCAGCATAGGGAATTCCAAGATATTTTCTGTATGCAAGATCACGTCCTTTGAGATGCAGCATCTTCTTCATGTTAAGTGATGCTATATATAATTATAATTATATATCATCAGCGCAGACTAAATCACGGGTGTTAAAACACGAATATACCATGAGCACATGCTTTGAGGATCCGCGCTGTTTGAACCTACCGCCGAGCACACTTATACATTAAGACCAGTAACACAGTCATGATACCGCCGAGCAAGCTCATTGCATCTTCGGGTCTGCTTTACCCCCGTGTAAATGCCCTATAATAAACGTGCACTACAACGTGTAGCACTCACTTTAACCTTGAAACTTGTCTCTGTGATAGTATTTTATGATTGTAGTGGTATAGAATTGTTTATCCAGGGTTGTTTTTATCATCAAAATAAAGGTCTATGTGCACGTGTACTAAGATTATGCGCCATCGGACTTTTCCTCTTTGCTAATCATCTTTTTGATCATTTTCCGGCCTCCACACTTCGCAGAAGCAACAATCTTCGGAAGAAACTCCATCCTTAATCTAACTCGACCAGTCTTGGTAATCTAATCACCCGAAGTGATGTTATTTGATAATTTCATATACTTTCCGCTAAGTAGGTAGGTAGGAGGCAGGAGGCAGGCATGCAGACGGGAATGCAGGCATGCAGGCAGGTAGGTAGGTAGGTAGGTAGGTAGGTAAGTAAATAGGTAGAAAGCCTATTAAATGTCTACTGGTCTTGGAGGCACAACAAATAAAACTGTAATATTATTATTAATGAAAAATTATATGGCAATTACATGCATCAACTGGCGATCATCGATAAAATGTGAACTTCAAAATTTGCAATTCTTGAACCCTTCACAATTATTCTTTATTCAATTTAAGTGCATACAAAATACACATATAATGAATGCCAAAGTTTGAAAACATTGGTGGCAGTTTTTTTTATTATTAACATACACAATAACACTATAATAAACAAAAAAGATGGTGTCATGTTTTCTGTCTGGGGTGTAGTTTACATTCGAAGGAAAACGTGTTCAGCAGTCTGAAAAATCTATAAATATATCCGACCCTTTTTCTCAAAAGGCAGTTTTCAGAAAAGAGCAGAGTATTGTCAAATTACAAGCAACAATCATATTGCAGTATCTAAACGAGGTGCAGAATAAATAAAAACGATACTGTATAGTGATGATTATACATACTAATATATTAAAGACGTAATGATAGAAATGGAATATCATGTAATAATAATAAGAATCTTAAGATGATAGAAATGATGATGTTGATAATTAATAATAACATTACCCTCCGCCATGGATCCAAACCATAACTGCCTTGGCGACTGTACTAGAACCATTTCCAGGTGCCCAGACATTCAGGTATAAACAATCTTCATCCGGGTTACCAATGGATAACGATGCTGGCCAACAGCTGTTTGAATATTTTGTTGCATTCCTTGTCTTTCTCCATTTTGTACTCAGTGGTTGCGGAGGTTCAAACCTCAAATCTCCAACAGGTGGATCGGCATAGGGAATTCCAAGATATTTTCTGTATGTAAGATCGCGTCCTTTGAAATACGGTAAACTTGCTAGGCTCGAGACAGACTCTTGCATTCCACGAATTGGTCCATTGGGTATAGTAACAATACATTCTTGACTTTGAGTGAACACACGCATGACCAGCATTTGTGTGAAAATCAAAAACACTTGCATCTTCATAGTAGCTGACGTATTTATTATGATCAATCTTACTATACCAGATTTGTGCAAGGATGATTCTAACTTAATAGACAAATCCACGAATGAATAAGATGGGTTGTTGCAACCTGCAGGTTTAAATGTTAATAAATGTTACAGTGACCTTGATTTATCATTATTTATCATTACATCTTTAAAATAAAGTAATGTTACACAGCGCTTTACTTCTACTTCAATCTCTGAAAAGATTTGTACTATTCACCAAAAGAAATCCCCCGTGCTCATATAACAAAATAACATGACACTATACCTCATTGTATGTCACAAATTACGATCATTATAATAAATATTCAAATAAACAATGACATTATATTTAATATATATGTCCATGGAACTATGTACTAGAATACATGTAGGCCAAACTCCGTGCCTTACGATAGGGTTATTCTCTCCACACTCCAACTACCAATGCTTAGCAGGGGAGTGACCGCCAACCGAATTTTGTCCATACTCTTAGGGTCTTTTAGGTAACACTCAAAGTTTTCGATTTCTTGCTAGGTTTCTCTGCAGATGCCTCGCCAATGTTTCATTATGAGACCAGGGGGTCGTAAATTTCGCACTGAATCCTACCTACCTGGTTATTCAATAAGTTCGCGGAAAGTGCTCTCATGTAAAAATTTTGTTTAGAAATGCTGATATTTTACGAATCGATAAATAGATATTTTTAATAGTATGTTAATACTGTAGATTGGGTTAATTTGGCGCCCGCTTTAATTTGGCGAAATTGAAAAATTCGCCAATATAAATCTTCGCCAAAATTTAGAATGAATCCCCGGGAATTATCTAATGAATTTCGTCTAGTGTATTATGGTCACTTCCGGTTTAGTTTTTTTTCCAAAAATATGAAAAACTGTCTCTCATATATTGGCTCAAAACTGGTCAGTCACTCATTAATACTCAGTGAACTAGAAAGGAAAAGCGCGGTATAGTAGCAGCATTGGTCGAGGTGCAAAATGTAAAGGATGGTCTCACAAAAATGTACAAACGTGGCGAATATCGCGAGTGGTCCTCAAAAAATGAGTATAGAAAAACATGCCCATTTACATGGTAATTCGCAAACAGCGTGTAAGTTTAACATTTTTGCATATCCGCCAAATTAAATAGCCGCCAATATGCCAAAAATGGCAAAATCGCCAAATTAAGTAGCGCCAAATTAACCCAATCTACAGTATTTTGGGGAAGATTTTAAAAACCTTTGGAATCTTCCCCGACCTTATAATCGAAGGACTTATAGTATACGGTTTATATATTCATTGAACTGCTAGACCGACCCATTAAAAATTGTTATTATAACAAAGATGCAAGTGTTCTTGATGAAAAGCTTAACGCTGCACTAGTTAAATACACTTTAGGTCTGCAACTGATATATAAATTTAGACAGATACAATTTTATATTCAATTAAAATCCATGATAACGTCGTTGATATCCTTAGACCACTATTTAATAATGACCTAACTATCACTCTGACTCATTCGCAAGATGCATACATTGTTTCAGCTTATAAATTTAGAACTCCCAAAAAGCGCATGAATATTATTTAGAAAAGGAAAAAACTTCGACGAACTAGAGATTGCTGATCTGAATACTGTTGCGACTAAATAAATAACATCCATACTGTTTCAAGGCAAGACAGCTGAACAAACAGAAAAAGCAAGAAAGGATCACTGCGCTGCAAGAAAATACTATAACGGAAAAAACCATGGGCTTTCAACTCTAGTTGAAAGCCCATGAAAAAACCAAGAAGAAAATAATCAAGAAAATGATATAGAAACGAGAAGATATCTTAAAACTAAATCAAATTGACATGCACGATAAATACATTGAACTGCAAAGGGAACTAATTACACAGCGTTGAAAAGCAAAGAACACAAATGAAACTCCACGAGCTGTGAGACATGTACAAGAGTACGTAGTGAAATTCCAACAATAGAGAATCTCTTATAGGAGTATATTACAATATATGTAAAGGAACTTCAGAGAAAGAACACTGAAAATTTTACTACTACAGTTGATCAAATAGCTTCATTAAAAAGTTTGTGCACAAGTAAGCTCGATCAGTTTTTTTTTCAAAAAGGTCCTCAGTTTGCGTTGTTTTTTATCACATTTAAGAATTACATTACCAGAATCGTCTACTTTAATGCAGAATCACATTTGTCAATTAAAATAGGTCAGTTACATTTTCAGTATATATAGTATAATTCAGTTTTCCGAAAATAAGCCCTGAGTTCGTGTTGGTATATACAGGTATGCACAGGTCTCATGAATTGTATGCAATGTCACCTTAGGTAATCACATTTTACAAACTACATTTTACAAGGGAACAGCATAAGTTAATCCAATGAGCTTAATCCATTTTATCTTAATCAGCATGTCATAAGACAAGCTAGCAAGTATGTAGCCTTCTTCTAAGGCGCTCTTAGAAATTTCAATTCCAATTCAATTTAAATAAATGTGTCCATTTAACTACACGCTATCCACTCTATTGAATGTATACATTGTGATTGTGCCATCATAGAATAGCAAATATTTACATTAAAAACAAAATATATAAGTTGACAATTTGGAAAATAGAACTACTTACAATACAATAAATTATATCCAGAAACAAGTTCTTATTCATTTCTAAACTGTATCCCAGGCTAAAGGACGATTCTCGGTTTGGAGAACAGTCTCCTGGGCTAATAATTTTTTAATGAAAAATATAGAAATATTACCCAAAATAAACTATAAATATTCAAAAGAGGACATTTAAATCTACAAGATGTAAAAGTTACAAATTGGTCTGAAGCAGGGATAACGTTCAATTTGACCGATTCAATAAAATACAAGTCTCGATTTGGGGAAAAAAGTTCATCAGTGTACTGTGCTAATATTTTTTCGCGAAAAATCTATAAATATTACCCAAATTAAATTATGACTTTTCAAAAGTAGACATTCAAATCTATATTATGTAAAAAAATCAAATTTATCCGAAGCAGGGATAATGCTCATTTAGATTGATGAACTTCGTTCTCCAAACCGAGAATCGTCCTTTATTAAAACTAATTGTTCCTATTCTGGTGGTCTTTTTGTTTTGATTTTATTGTTATATACATCATTGTGTTGCTGTACTTGTTGTTGTCACTGCTGTTGTTGTGATTTTAATGTTATATACATCATTGTGTTGTTGTACTTGTTGTTGTCACTGCTGTTGTTGTGATTTTAATGTTATATACATCATTGTGTTGTTGTACTTGTTGTTGTCACTTCTGTTGTTGTGATTTTAATGTTATATACATCATTGTGTTGTTGTACTTGTTGTTGTCACTGCTGTTGTTGTGATTTTAATGTTATATACATCATTGTGTTGTTGTACTTGTTGTTGTCACTGCTGTTGTTGTGATTTTAATGTTATATACATCATTGTGTTGTTGTACTTGTTGTTGTCACTGCTGTTGTTGTGATTTTAATGTTATATACATCATTGTGTTGTTGTACTTGTTGTTGTCACTGCTGTTGTTGTGATTTTAATGTTATATACATCATTGTGTTGTTGTACTTGTTGTTGTCACTGCTGTTGTTGTGATTTTAATGTTATATACATCATTGTGTTGTTGTACTTGTTGTTGTCACTGCTGTTGTTTTTGTTGTTGTTGTTGTTCTTGTTTAGCGTTGGCAATGTCCAATTTATTGTCATTGTTGGTAACTCACTTAGGGATTCCAAACTGGAACAGAACATTGACTTTTAAATATCAAATTCAACAATTTTATGATTATTTGAAAAAAAACTTTGAACAAATATACATTTTACTTGGTTAAATGACATAAATCAAAGGAAAAAATTCAAGATTTGATCACCCATTCAACAAATATTTGGCAGAAACAAACAATTGAAGTTATTTACATTAATTGTTTACATTCTGTTAATTTAAGATCGATTATATCCAGCAATTTATGTATTTCATCCAATTTAATCTCATAAAGGACGATTCTCGGTTTGGAGAATGAAGTTCATCAATCTAAATTAGCATTATCCCTGCTTCGGACAAAATTGATTTTTTACATGATATAGATTTGAATGTCTTCTTTTGAATAGTCATAATTTAATTTGGGTAATTTTTCTAGATTTTTCCCCAAAAAATATTAGCGCAGTACACTGATGGACTTCTTTCCCCAAATAGAGACTTGTATTTTATTAAATCGGTCTAATTGAGCGTTATCCCTGCTTCAGACCAATTTGTTATTTTTACATCTTGTAGATTTAAATGTCCTCTTATGAATATTCATAGTTTAATTTGGGTAATATTTCTATATTTTTCATGAAAAAATTATTAGCCCAGGAGACTGTTCTCCAAACCGAGAATCGTCCTTTAAACTAAAAGTAAAACATTTCATTCATGTAATAATGTAGTATCAGGTGTTA
Source organism: Owenia fusiformis (assembly GCA_903813345.2). Classification (NCBI taxonomy): domain Eukaryota; kingdom Metazoa; phylum Annelida; class Polychaeta; order Sabellida; family Oweniidae; genus Owenia; species Owenia fusiformis. The sequence continues at coordinate 29,855,977 of CAIIXF020000004.1, read as the reverse complement.
TGTTAGTTATAGTTGTGTTATTGTTTCATATTTACCTTAGTCGTTGTATTTGACAATGAACAGCTGTCCACTTTTATCCCCAACTAGCAATTCGCCCACCTCATTTACATGTACAGCCTGTGGGTACCACAGACCATCTGCAGATGTCAGGAGCAAACTATGAAATGTTGCGTTGGGTGTAAGGAGTTGTACCCTTTTATTGTGTCTATCTCCAACAATTATAAATCCATTGCGATCCGTGCAGACATCGGTGGGACCATATATATAACCCTCCCCTGAGCCTGTCTCCCCATAATGGAGAATTTCCTGGCCGTCTCTGTTAATCACTTTGATGAAATCACCATTCCAGTCACTAACTATGATGTAGCTATTAATATCAACTGTCACATACCAAGGGTACATGTAGTCGAACATACCAGATGGGGAGATCTGTGTAGTGTTCCCTTTTATAGAATCTACTAGAAACACCCCCTTGGTGTCGTAATCAGTCACAACCAACTCACCAACTGACAGTGAGGCTATACCTTCTAGACGACTTACAGGTGCTCCACATGTGATGGTACGAATTGATGATCCAACCTCTGAGTACAAGTGGATTGTTTTGCTGCGGGAGTAGGTTGTGAATGCTAGCTGGTCATCTTTGGTTTTTGCTACACATAAGAACTTCTTGTAGATGTATTTTATTTGCTGGAATCTGCTGTTGTAGATCATTGTGTTCCCCCAACCTGTTGCGACAATATTTCCAAGGCTTGTTAAGGTTAGATCCCATATTTCCTTTAATTCCAGCTGCATCTTTACAAAAGTTGGCCTGACTGAAATTCAGGAAAAATCAATAAATTATCACAAAATTATAGTGATAGACAACAATTAAGACATCCTATTATAATTCCAATCAGTTTAAATTCCCTGAGTTTAGTAATTCATGAATTTAGAAGCTCTTTAAAAATATCTTTGGTCTCATGTTGGATAATTCTTTAAAATGCATATTATTCATTGGCCCACTTTTCAAAATAGCCAAAACTCCAAAGCACACACTTTCTTCAAGAACAGGGGTGATATTTATAGGTGTTTAACTGCCAATCAAACTAAGGTAGATGATCAGGTCAACTGTCACTCGACTATCTTGGTGATTAATAGTCCCTGACTGCATTTCATAGTTATACATTGTGGGAATTGGGTAGACAATTCCCAAAATGCACTTGGAATTTAGGCAATCTCATTCATTTATCCTTACCTAATGTATATGAAAAGAAGTGTAAAATGTGTGACACCATTATTATTACCAATGAGTTCATAATCGTGCATTACCTATTGCATTGCCAAAATACCAGATTTATCTGTGAGAGAGACGAACTTTTTAATTTACTAGTCTCAATTTTAGACATAGATACTGGTGTCAAGCTGTTTTCTGCTGACACACATGTTTTTATTGATGCCATACTAGGAAGTCAGGCAGATGTTCTCCAATAAACAATAAACAATATGCTTTATCAATTTTTGTTGCTTCAATATGTTGCGTTTTAAGACACATTTAATCCGTTTTAAGTAATTCCTCTTAAATAAAGTGGAAAACAATATTTCCTTTGTTATTTTCCTATACGGAAAACTCATGCGATCCATTGGTTTCAGCTAATTTTAGTCACCTATAATGAATAATTTATCTTTAAAACCTCTGAAGGAATTACCTATTCCTTTAAAAGGGTTAATGGTGTGTCAAAATGCAACAAGATGCAACCAAAACTTAAAAAACAGGGTTGGAAGGGGTTGAAAATCAGGACGACATTTCAGATATATATGTGGGTGGGTTGTTTGCATCTTTCCTGTCTCAAAGTCAAAATCATTTAATCATCTTTATAGGTGCTTTTCCTGGAGATAATACATTAGCCTAGCATATGCACCTGTTTAAATCCTCAGAAAATAGTCAAAACCCAACATATGACTGTCCGAAATCAGTTGTGATACTCCCCCTCCTCATTTCAATATGTTACTTTTGTTTTTAACTAGAATTTGAGGTAACAGTGGAATATAAGATTTGCATCGTCCCTTTCAGGGACCATAAATCAACAGTTCCACAATCCAAAAATCACATTTATTTCAATCCTAACACCACTCCCATTTTAATGGACTGGTCCATGACGTGACATCACAAATGGCACAAATTGCCCTGAATAACGCCTTTCGAATTTGATTTTCAAAGAATATATCTGGAGAAACAGTAAGAGGTTAGTGTTATAAATTAGGATATGCAGTTTCACATTATTACAGATTTGAAACTCCGGAATATGCTTTCTTTGACTCATAATCACGAAAACGTCGGGTGATATTTGAAACTTGTATCTGGTTTAGAACACCTTTTTGTATATTTGCAGATGGAATCTAGAGGCTTGCCAAAATGAACAATAATTCGAAATGTTTAGTTATAAGATTAATGTAAAACAAAGGTTAATAAGCACTCTACTCTACCACGTGACCAAGTTTAAAAAGGGAACTGGGCTACTGTAAAGTTGGAAATGGAGTGGGCATTCTCTCTATTCATCTATACCAGGGATTCATTCTCGTCATTAATTAAAATTAGACCCGTTCATTACATGGCCCATTATTCAAAGTGCTTTAAATAGCATGCCTATCTATGCGACACATATAACAGCAATGCAAAGATTAAACAAAGGACACACTATTCCAATTATAAAATATCATATTTAATGTGCCACTTCAATGTTTTTTCATATCAAAAATATTTTGTATAAGTATAGGTAAGAAAATGTCTGATCAAACTTACCTTTAACACCAACCACGTATGACTCAATTTCACATTCGTTCACGCCTTTCTGAATTCGGAAATATCCACTTTCTCCCCATTGTTTACCCCAGGAGTTTGCAACAATCTGAAAATATTTCAAACTTGTTATACCTTAGAAACCCACTGTATGTATGGACCGCAAAAATGGTCATGGTTCGAATAACACTTGACAATTTAAACACTTTAAATTTTTGCACTTTAAGTTCGAATCTTAAGTGATGTCACAAATTTAGTAATGGCATTTTTTAGCGTCTTAATTCGATAGTTTCAATTTCATGTTTGAAATTTCAATTTTCTCGTTTGAATTTTCACTTATTAATTCAAACTTTTGAATTGTTGTTCAATTTTTTCAATTCTATGTTTCATAATCCACATTTCTTGTTTGGTATGACACTTTTTAAATCAGACTTTCAAAGTTTTTATTTAATTTTAGTTATGTTGTTTAAAAATAAATCTTCAGTGTTTGATTTTTTAAATGAGCAATTACACATCTATAAAACTGCGACAAAACAGCTTCGAAAAGGGAAAATTAAACATCAAACATCAAAAGAAAAGATGTCAAACACTCAAAAAATATTTCATTGCAAGATCAATAATAGCTTCGATGTTTAATTTTAAGGATTCAAAAAGATTAAACTAAAAATTCTAAATATACTTCCTTCAATTTTCGATCCAAAAGTTCAAACCAAAATGATAAAATGCTCGAACCAAAATTGTACAAAAGTTTGAACTAAGAAATCGACACTTGCAAGCTATTTTTCTATTCAAACAGTTTGGCAATTTGGAGGGCGACATTACCGATATAATACCATTACACGTACGTAAATTCAGAAAAATAATAGAAGATCTAGACAGTTTTTCCCACTCGAGGAATAAAATATGAATGCGCATGCGCAAAATAACTTCCGGACGGCCGAACAGTTTGAATAGAAAAATAAGAAATGCCGAACTGTTTGAATAGAAAAAATGAAAAGTTCGAATAAGAAAAATGTAAATATCAAATACCAAAATGAAAAGTTGAAACATGATATGTATAAAGGTAGATAGATAGTAGATAAAAGTTTGTTTGAGGTCGTGTAATTATTGCTTTGAACGTTGAATTTAATATTATTTTTTCTTATTCGACATACGTTTTTCTAATTAGAAGTTCTCAACATTTACTTTGAATTTTGTTTCCTTATTTGATGTTTTTGAAAAAAATGCTTGTGTTTCAGATTTTTTTTAATTTAAAATATATTTTCTTATTTGATGTTTTAATATATTTCGACTATTTGAAATATATCCAATGTGAAACTAACATTGAATGTTGAGCCATTTCTGACACCATACTTAGAACATATAGCGTTTGTGTTTTTGAGATCATAAGGAATTGGTTATGGAATTGTAAATGTTACTTGGCATTTTTGTCAGCCTTATAAGTCTGATTCGGCATTTAATCAATGATTTCATTACCCAATATTTCGTCTCTCCCTGAGAACTGCATTCAGAGCCCCACCTGGAAATTTGAAATTGACAAAAATATAGAAACGGTACACAGTGAATATAAATATTATACCTTACACGTCGCACGATACTGGGGACAATTAGCGTAACATTATGGCGTCAAAAAACAAAACAAAACAATGAGCAGTATAGGGCGCAAACAGCCTTACAACGTCAAAAACGACAAGCGTCACATTTTTTACAAGTTTAGTCAACCTAAAAATAAAATACTTTATCCTTATCTAATCATTACAAAATTTACAGGGTAGCAAGATCTCGAGGACAATATTTCTAAAATGTTTTTGAATTTTGAAAAACGGTCAAGAAATCCACTTGGGGCGTTAGTAAAAATTGATATGTATGGAATTTGTGGTAAAAAATCGATGCGTCACATTTTTTCAAGTCTCGAAAACCAGCTCTTATTTTGATATTATTTGCAAAATAAACAAACCGATTATTGTTTTGTAAATTTCGCCATGACAATATTGTGCAGTTAAATTTTCTTTCAAATCAGACCTAAATTAGAAGGTTAAATGAAGGTAAACTTATTGCTCGTCCCATTCGCCTTCAAAACCTTACACAATTTTGAAAATTTTAAAAGCGTTCGTATAAGATAATTTGAAATGTAGCCGTAAAGCAATTGTGACGTCATACATGCAGATGTTTCATTGAATAAATTGTGAAATTTAAGTGGGATTTTGATCATTATTTGAAAAGTTATCTCAATTTCAACGAGCCCTGTAAGCGTAAAGTGTTACGTCTTACAGCGTATTTGACGATGTCGGAGTATATTTAACTTTAAAAATGTGTTGGATCCCATCAAAATTTTGAAGGAAAAATAATTTCATTGAAATGCAAATAAAAAATACTTCAAAATGATATGTAAAACGCATAGTTGGCTTTTTAAATAAGGCAGAGATTAACGTTCAAAGCTGAGATAAGCCCGCATTTCCCGAATTGTCCCCAGGTCCGTGCACGTCATAACCTGTATTAAAAAGGTTGGTATGCTTATTTGACATGAATTTCTTAAAATGTCGTCAAATTTGACAAAATTATTTAGGAAAATGGGTAGATGTGGTATATTATTGATAAAATACGTGTAAACAATCGAGAAATCACTCAAATAATAAAAATTGATATCCCAGATTTCGGAAAATTGTATTTTGAACATTTTCTGATGATTTCACTTAAAGCAAGCCTGGACGGAAATCGTGATATCTCTAAATATCAAAAGTGCTGATGCCATACAAGTACAACTATCTCTTTTTAATTGAACACTCTATCTACATAAAAATCACAAAGATTCTTTAATTATTTAGCGTGTTATTCCAAAATAAGTGGGTGGTAATTTTGTGTAACTCTGCATCTCTTGTTATATTATTTTAGTTGTCGTTAAAGTGTGGCCCCTCAGTAAGTTTGTTCACCTAAAATTTCATTGAATAGCGTGTCAAAGCCTGTAAATGTTTGTATCTTAAACAAATTTCTTTATGGTTTGATAATTGAATGATTTTTTATATAAATCGGCAACAATAAACTTGCTTTTTCATTAAATAAGTGGTCCAAAGTGTGACCTCTTGACGCTTGTATTCGAAACCAAACGCGCTAAGTTGCTTTCGGACTTACAGTCGATACATTCAGAAGAAGAAGAAGAAGTGTTAAACAAACTTACCCAACTATTCTAACAGAGTGGTAGCCACTTAAACCTATGTCATCTGGCGCAAAAGAATGTTTATATATACCGCTTTTGTACATAAAGAAGTCTTCATGAACAGCAAAGGTGGCTTGGACAGGACCATTCGTGATTATCTCCTTCATTATCTCCCTTTCCTGTAAAAAAATTAGAAGAATCGAAATAAATAATACCAGAAACATTGAAATGTATATTTCTTGCCCCCGGAAACATGTATAAAAATCTAAAAAGGTATTGCTATATGCATGGTCACTGGAGAAAATGATTCAGATCGTCCGGTAATGGCTCTAACAACGGGGGACATACATGTTTTTCATCCTTCATTCAAAAAAATTCGCGTTCGCCAATCATAATGGTCTATACAAAATTCAATTGGGATGTTTTGTCCTCCCTCTGTTAATGAGATGCAAATTACGTATGAATTGGATTCTTAACAAGAAATACATGCAGACTGGGGCAGTAAACTCATTAGTGAAAATATAATACCAGTTTATCACTTTGAACATCTTTGGAAAATCTTTGTTGATTTGAACTCTAATGTTCTATACAAAATTCAATAGGGATGTTTTGTCCTACCTCTGTTTATGACCCCTAATGAGATGCAAATTACTATGAATTCGATTCTTAACAAGAGATACGTGCAGACTGGGGCAGTAAACTCATTAGTGAACATATAATGCCTGTTTATCCCTTTGAACATCTTTTGTTGATTTGAACTCTTAATTAAGTAACAATTCAGTTCTGATTGGCTGGTGATTTAAAGGGCTCGCACAATCCCAACAATTGTATACGCCAAACCAAGGTTATGGAAAGAAGTGAAATACCCTTGGACCAAGGATGTATGTTTTTCATTTTATGCTGTTTATTGTTTTTGTCATATCGAAATTGTGACCATGAAAATTATAAATTAATGGAGTTTTTTGATTTAAGGTCAACGAGAAATGATTTAACAAAGCGTCCTCGTCCCATCTACTTTCTGAATAATAATGCAGTCTTCGTTCAACCTTTCAACGTGAATGTGCAATACAAGGTCGTTGATGAAGCTCTTTAGAAAGCATGGGCAAAATATTTCTATCCAACCTTGAAGACCATGTAGAGTTTAAGAGACAATACAAGTCTCTTGAATATTTTGTGTAATCTTGAATACAACTCACATCACTAGGAATTCTGTATGATTGAAGTATTTTGTGGGAGACTATGCTCCCTGGTGATCGTTTTCTCTTTGGACATATATCATTCTTCGATGCCGATGATGTTTGTCCTGTTGGGCATTTTCCCGAGCTGCCCATGCCACTGGTGTAGGGGTAACATTCTTCATCTACGACTCTGAAATTACAGTGAGCTAAGTAGTCATATAGCATCTTTCTTCAACAAATAAAGTTTAGAATTATAGATTTGAACTGTCTTACATTTTGTGATATAGGTTTGAACTTAAAGCGAACCCATATAAAAATAGAATTTGAATCGAAGCCATTGGGATAAACGAACATGTAAAAATGGTCTAAATATTATTTCTCATCGAGGATCAACAAAGAGCATTATGATATAGTCGATCTCATAAAACCCCAATATGAATGCACTTCAAGTGGCCCAACATGCGATGAGTTACTCAATGTGAAACTAAGAACTTAACTCTGAACTCTATATGGCTACTGATATTGGACAAGAACAACCAGATTCCATTTCTATTATTGTTACTTCTTGAACATAATGAAGCCATTAATCGATAGATTATATGTGATTGTATCCAATACTACTTCCCGTTGAATAACACCCGAGAATATGTGTATATAGAAAAACAAACGTATTGAAGTGTCATGACGTTTTGTCATATTTTGTAGACTAAATAATATAGTCCGCTTTTGTTTCATACAAAAATCAGATATGGATATTGAACTTATGATTTTATGAAGAGAGCTTATCTAATAAGCTTATTATTAAGCTTATTTACTGGTCGGTATTTAATATGGATTTATTCCTCCGAGACCTCGGGAAATATCATTTTGTCCCTCGGAATAAAACCAATATTGAATCCCTCCCAGTAAATGACCTCTATATATATGATCGTGATATACTGAATGTTGTTTCTTATGTCTGTTACTGTGTAGGCATAAATGGGATTCACTACACGTTGTTATGATTATAATTCAGTTTAATTTGTAAAAACTCTAAACTGTAATATGTTTTAAAAGCTCATTGATAATTGTTTACATACCCATGAAATCTCATGTGCTCCCATGCTCTCTCGATGTGCCCCCCTGCACATCCAGGCTGCTTGTCTCCAATACAAGAGATTAGTTGTTGCGGGGACAAATCTACATTGATTTTACCTGACGTTTTCAATGCAATGCGATCTGAGGTAACAGCTAGAAGGAAAACAATTTTATTAAGTGTTCTTTTGCTTTATTTGTGTGTAGGACAGGGATAGCCTTACCTCAACATCTAGTTTCGACCCCATAATCATTTTGTCATTCCAATGAAAATAAATCACTGCATTTATTGAGTAGATTTAACAAGAATATTCATCTAAAACAAATATTACAGCGTATCATAAAAAATGTCACGCACACTCACACCGACAAAGATTCAACTCAGCTAATTATAAACTAGAAAATAAACATTCTTCTTGACCAATATGAAGACAGAAGAAAGTAACCTATTTTTACATATTTCAGTCCGAAAAGTCTTTGAGTATTATCTTTAACTAACCAGTAGTGCTAAATGCCCAAGAGGATGCACAATCCCCCTGATTACGAATTGCAGAAATGTATTCTTTTGACTTCTCGCGTAAGTCATATCCACGTGGGAACGTTTCTTCTTCCCTTACTTGGCTTGGCCTCATAGGTATTCCATCACTCTCTGGCAAAAATGTCCCCAGTCTATGCTCCATTCCGGATGTCAAAGTCTTATCCTGCAGAAAGGAATAGCTATCAGCTTTCCACCTATAAGTACATCTAAGAAATACTACCAAATATCTGCAGATTGGTGGGTACTAAATATTACATTAAATCAATCTTTTGAATTATATTTTAGAAAGTTAGATAGACAAGACGGGCTGAAAAGCGTCCATATTGTTTTTTCACTGTGACTGTATTAAAAATTAAGGGATTTCAACACAATTCCACAGTAAATGTATAAAATAGTTTAAGAATTGTTCCTAAAATGGGGTGAATTAATCCCAAGGGATTTCTGTCTGTCGACGGCTAACAGATACTATAGGTCCAAATTAAAATTATACAGTTTTCAGAAGCAACAGTTATATTGGCCATGCCTCAAATTATAGTACTGGCTTGAGCTTGACATATTATTCAGTCAATCAGACAAACAAATGGGGATAAGGTGGTTATATATTCTGAAATTATTTTGAATAAATTAAATAATGTTTATATCTATATATATCTAACCACAAGTGTCAAAGGGAAATGGCAGAAACTGTTAAGAAACCTATTAAGAAAACAGGTGTATATAGTGTATTCCCATCTTCGCACGCTCGGTCTTCACTGCGTTCATAGGCGGGAGCCGAGTGAACGAAGATGGTGTATACCTGTCATAAGAAAAATAGACCCTATACATGTATATCCCAAACCCCATATTATGATAAAATGAACGTTGGGTTGTGTGGGTGGTTCACCATACTAAAGAGTAGCCTTCAAACAGCAAGGTAGCATAGATATAATCTAAATCAAGATAACATCTCTTTTACACTCACGATGCTTCAGTTCGTATAATAAACATTTATTCTGGCAAAGCAATTCTAAGTTTGTAACTAGTACTAAACATTGTGTTGATTAAAACTGCAAAATATGACACTAACCCGTTATTGCCTCCATTTACATGGTCTATGATCGATTCCCTGATGAGACAATCTACACCATTACACTCCCACACGTAATGGTCGTCCACCAAGATGTCTTCAATACAAATGCTGCAATGTTTATAAAAATACATCAAAGTCAATTTACTTATTACTTGTAAAATAATAACTCAGATGCGAGTAGGTAGTAACCAGTTTCTTCACCAGGCGGCTAATTCGAGTCAGATACCATGACAGGTATAGTAGGAAATTCCCTTTAACTTAACCCTTATGTCTGTCTCTCGATTGTTTTCAAAAGTACTATTTTGCAATATTGCCACATACAGGGTATCCCGAAAGTATGCCCCCTGGGCAGACATATACCAATGTCTCCATAGTATGTGTCATATATCATTTTAAAGCTTGTCCAAAGTTACATTGATTTGCCAAGTATCATGATTCAACTCACAAATGGTAAAAAGTTACAGGCATTTCAAAACTTAGTGTTTGGTCAAAAATATAGTTCATTTCAGTATCTTGGCAACAGCCCTGACCTGAATGTGACCGAAAATATGGGTGCTATTAACGAAGATAGGATGAATATTGAGTTCTAAAAAGAGGATATTAAGAGTAGATACTCCAAGGAAATTCTTCTAAAATGCCTTAAAAGGTTTTATGATGATTACAAAATGCCACTTCCGTATTTGAAGCTTGTTTAAGGTCATATATGGAAAGCATTGCTGCTGTTTAACATGACCTAGGGAAACACACCAACTATTACTCTGGTGTAAAATTGACTTTAATTTTGGCCAAACACTAAATTTTGAAATGCCTGTAACTTTTTCCCATTTTTGAATTGAACCATGATACTTGGCAAATCAATGTAACTTTGGATGAGCTTTAAAATGATATATGACACATACTATGGAGACATTGGTATATATCTGCCTAGGGGGGGGCATACTTTCGGGACACCCTGTATATAAGACTTTTGGCGTAAAAACAAATGTGATTTGGAATTTGAAGTTGGAAAGATGATTATTGCTTTGTTTGATAAATTATAATTTTGTATATTGCACTATCTTTTCAATATGCTTTATTTCGAGAAACTCAAGCCACTCTTTACTATGTTATGGATTTTTAAATGTAAAAACTGTCGATCCCGAAGTATTTTTCAAAAACTAATCTATAAATACCAATGTCAGAATTATGATGAAACCTTCTTACAAATTTACCCCCAATTTTCTCATGACTACAAAACATTTATTGTGATAGACAATTTAGAACAAAAGGTCAAAATTTACATCCCCTGACCTCGCTCGCCCCCCTGACCTCGGCTTGGCCTGTATTGTCCTACTTTTAGAGAATATAAAACTTTTCTGGAGAGGCAATTGGCTATTTTTTACAACAATACCAATAATAATGAAGTCAGACATGTAAAAAGTCTCCCCCTCCTTGCGACTTATTGTTATAAAAAGGTTGCAGATCATTAGGGTTATACAGTGAATTGCTTGTTACACAATTAATCAATGATACTTAAATATTCTGTACACAGGGACTAGTAAACGTGAGTAAATGTTTAAGTAAATAAATATATTGTTTGGTTGTTTACTTCATGACTACCCAAATTGTTTTGATGATCCACTGTAAATCCACTGTAAATCGAAGGGGCATCAAATCACAACTAATACACAGAATGGCATGTGACATGAAAAGAAATTCATGATTTCTGTTTTTCTTGCTAAAAAATATTTGATTACTAAAATACCAGGAAACGGCTTTGGATCTAATTTTATATGCTGGTGCCTAAGGACAAGCTACCCTACTTTTTAAGATGGCAGTTGAATTCCAAAATGACCATCATTTTTCGTAATTTTTCGTATATCGTAATGTTTGATAACTCAAGATGGCGCCAGCTGAATTTCAAAATGCTGCCACGTTTCGGAGAAACATAATCTTTGATAACCCAAATACCAGTTGATTTGGTTCAAAATGTATATGCTGATAACAAAGAAACACTATATATATATAGCTCTGTTTGAGACAGAATTTTCAAGATGGCGATTGAATTTCAAAATGGACGCTTTCGTAATCTTTCGTAAAAAAAGTAATCATTGATAACCTCTAATGCAAAATGAGAGCTTTGATTCAGATGTTTTATGTCGATGCCAAGGGGCATATAAGTTTTGTTTAAGATGACAGCTGAGTTTCAAAATGCCGCCATTTTGTGAACAACTGTTATCTTTGATACATTAAATACCAGTCGATGGGTTTTGTTCAAATATTATATGCGGATTTATATGATGTAACCTTGGGAAAAGGAACTCTGCTCGAGAGGCTGAATTGTTTTATTTATTCAGTAGTAATATTACATACATTTAATACAATATACTATTCAACTTGATATCCTTCTGGATAAAGCATTTAATTACAATATTTTGTTATAAAATAATGGCTTGTTCACTACACTACTTCTTGCTGAATCTTATAATTTGAAAAAACTAAATTTGAATAAGGATAGAAAATGTTATTTTGGATAGTCTAATTGCTTCACATTCCACAGTAAGAGCCGGTGCCAATCATGACCATGGTCCATTTCATCTAATGAAATGGGGACTACTTACCATTCCTGGCAGTAGACTTTTGTGATGCTCCCAGGGCGGTATACTTTGCCATTAGCCTTACAGTCATCTGGAAAAAAAGGAGAAAATGTGTTCTTATACGGCCGGGGGACTTCTCCTTTTACTGTATAACATGCCTACTCTAACTGCCTTGAATATAATTGGTGCATACATGTAGTTCCAATGTTAATGAAGACTTGATATGTTTAAATAAATCCTTCAACCACCAGAACATGTTGGAACTCTTAAAAAATGAAATATGAAAGTGAAATATTATTAATATACTTGTGACTTTTTAATATACTATTTACCCGACAGGAATTGTTATCATTTGGGAAAATACATTAAAACCAGGGGTTCTGCGCCAAAATGGGGCTTAGTTACGACGTTTAGCTTGTTTCAAATCAGGCTTTTTTAAAACAAGCTGAGGACAACACATCCTAAAAAGTATCTAAAGATGACATAAATACATGAATACTTGTAAGTTATAGACGTTTTGCAGATTGAGGGCAAGTACATAATATACATATTCTTTGGCAGACATCATATTGTTTATTGACAAAATGTGTTTAAAATAAATTGTGATAACGATGTCAACCCAAACAAAAATGAAATTAAGTTAACATCTAGTTTACACTTCATTTACATTCAGTTTACATCGTACCTTGGTGAAAAGTGCTAAATATTAAATATCCTGTCAATCAGTATTTATTAACAGACAGCAACACACTGATTTACTGGATTTAAATTTTACTTTGAAAATCTGGAACCTATTTAATAGTTGTAAATTGAACTTAAAAAATTGGTTCAGCAAGCACGGACATCAGAAAAATGAACGAATGGAGGATTCGGCGATTTCTGCTGAAGGAAATTCAAATCTACACAACTAATTTTTCAGAGGAAAGTTTACGAATATATAAAAAGTATAACCACGGGGTACCATCGAATAATTTTGGCAACGTACCGGAGAACGACATTTTACTAAGAAATGGCAATAATTTAGCACAATATGTTTTTTAACTAGAGTTCTATTTTGATTTTGACAAAAGTAAGTATTCCATGCAATAACTATTTCATTCATGAGTTTGTAGGAATTCTGTTGGAACCCAGTTCTGATCAAGTACGAAGTTATTGAAATCGGCGCAGACGGACTTTACTCCGAAAGATGGTTTTTCGATTATAACTTTTCACAACATTTAAGTATAGACTTTTGAGACTTTTCAGTTGAATTATTTAATCCCAAAAATTAAAATATATGATTTAAAGCACATATACTAATTTAAAAACATACGGGATTGTTCGAATGCGTATTTATTAATATATATGCTTTAAATCATATATTTTATTTTTTTAAATTATATAATTCAACTGATCTGCTCCGGTTACGTTCCCAGCTCCGGTTACGTTCCTAAGTAATATTTTTTGAACTTTTTTTTTAATTAAACAAATCAGAGTCGTGTGAATCAGAAATAACAGAATTATTCAATAGTATAAGGACTATTCTGTACTTTTTTCAAAAGTCTATACTTAAATGTTGTAAAAAGTTATAATCGAAAAACCATCTTTCGGAGTAAAGTCTGACTGCGCCGATTTCAATAACTTAGTAAAATGTCGTTCTCCGGTACGTTGCCAAAATTATTCGATGGTACCCCGTGATAACTAGGACAAGGTTATACTTGTAAAAAACTTAAGAAATCCTTTCTGGGCTTTGCTGAAAAGTACAAGTCATTAATTTTGAAATTTCAAATTTTACAACTTGAGATGCTGAAAAATGTAGGAACTGTTATAAGACATTGGCAATGAACTCACAATTTTTTCACTTGGCACCTTTTGAGGTGGATCCCGGCTATGGCAATAATGGTTGAGGAATAGGAATCGAAACCAGCCATAGTTTTCTCCTGATGACCATTGTGAATTATTGTGTTCTATGAATTATGCTGATGGCTTTTCGAACGGATGTTGACGCTTTGAATTGGACTTCGAGACTGTTGGGTTTCCTTAAAGTTTTTAGTCACCCTTCCCTTTTGGCATTTGTGCTTACATATTTCCAATTTTGTTGAGTTTTCTTGCAGAAATAGCCTAATCCCCCTCCATCCATTTTGTACGATCACCGGGCGTGATGAGGGAACTGCGATTTTGTTAAATCAGGGATTTTAATTATGATTGTACCATTTAAAACCAATGATCTAAGGTATGTTCTAACGATACCTCGCCAAATAAAAAAAACATAGTATAGTTTTACAAAATGAGCTTTACATTGGATTGTTTAATACTTAAATTCTGCCATTTGCAGAATGTCAAGTAACGAGCATTTCGAGGCAATTGATATATTAAAGATATTAGTATATAATTACCTAAAAGCCATGAGCTATTTCGAAAATAAACATTGATGTACATATTATTTTCATGGCCTTTTGAAATATTGAGCACTGATGATTCACAGTTCCATGGCACTTCAACTTGAAAATGTTGTTTGCATTAAATATATCCTCCTTGAAGTGGACTATACCCCCGAATGACCTAAGAACATTCTGAACATTAAAATTAGCACTGTCTGGCCATATAATATAGATACGACTCCATTTGATCTATCTAACTTGATTTCAAATTGATCAGTTGTAGTAGCTTTTGATGTAAACAAAATAGACATACTTTCATTAATCTTCACACGCAATGCTAGCTCGTTTGTGCGTCTGCATCGCTGATTTTTCATATTTTCAAGTTTCGCTGATTTTAATTTTAGACTAAGCAGTGTAATATCTTATCAGGAAGCTTATCATTCACTTTTAAATCTATATAATCTTAACTCGACGATGTTTAAAATATAACTTAATGATGATATAATATATAATATCAAAATATAATTGCACTCAAACAGTTCACAAAACAATTTAACGTTATTACATTGCGTTTATCCTCTGTATTTGCTTAAACTGTACTTCATAACATATTGCTCCGGAGTCTTAATAATATCATTTGTTTTTAAAGAAATGTAACGAATTTAGAGATATGATAGGATAATTAATTTCTGATGTGACAAATATTGTCTTACACCGCATCCTCCCTCTAATCGAGATTCAATAACACGATCAAGGACCACAACACCAAGGGGAAATTTCATTCATGCTGAAGTCATTGAAATGCAAGTTGAATAAAGAAGCGATAGCCAATATACTCATAACTTCAGAAATGGGTGAAAAAATACCATTCTAGTACTCATATACGATTCATAAAGATTAATGCAACCATTCAGTCGCAAATGATGTGGGATAGACGAAATCAAGTCTCAAAGTAGGGACTACCTACAAGCCATAACCCATGCCGTTAATACACGCGTACGATAAGACATCATAGAATAGAGTGGATCATTATTCGTCCAGGAATATTCCGATTCATTGAATTTTGAAAACATTTCGGCAAATTTCATTTACGATAAAAATCTAAATATTGATTTTTTGAGTATTGACTATCCATGTTTTCAATTTTTCTTTAACATATATTGTAATAATGACTTCAATATGAATGAAATATACCCTGATGTTCTTGTCCTGGATTGTGAAAGTGGCTCTCGATTTGAAGTGTGGGCTGCGCAAGACATTCTTTCTTTTCGAGTTAGATCATGGTTTTTGGATATATTTTTCTGATGATAGGTTTACACTAAAGTTTCTTTACAATTCCAGTCATTTCCCTCTGACACCTGTGCTTGTTAATTATGTTTAAACATAAGGCAAATATCATTTAGGATAATGAAAAGACATAAGTGTAAAGTAATGTACTTACTTGTGCTTATTTGAGCTCGTGTAATGTGAATAAACAAGCACCACATAAGTCCAAATACCAAAATAGTCGACATTTTCGTTCAATATTTCCGTTGAATCGTGCCTTAGCTGCCCAACAGTATCTACTCGTTTATGTCTTGTTATTTCGGATTCAAATGTTGTACCTTGTGTATTAAATGAAATTTATTTTACTAATTGTTTATGTCTACTGACTTTGTGCCGCGGTCTTTCTATGTCTACTTACTCCTTGCAATAAAATGGTTTTTAATATTCCTAGCTTATTCTTATAATGATAATGTGCCTTTTTCAGTTCCGCCTTTATTGGCCCCTCTACAATAATTTACATTGCTCCAATTGGGCGTTTGGTTAGGAGAACAGCCAATGACGTAACTAAAGAGCTGGGCCATTCATATATCTGTTCAAGCCGACTCTTACTAATTTGAGCCACCCCGTTACGAATGTGTCATTTAAAATGTCTCCAACCTACCTTCGATATGTTACTGTATTGGTACTGCCACTGCTCATATTGTGAGTGGGGGTTTGTAAGGAGGGGCCAAGTAATTTAATGGGCGCCCTACAATAGTATATGTAAATGTTATTTACTTGATGTCATTACGTATTCGGATTTGTGATAATAAATGATTATTCGCAAATTTTTTTTGGTCTTAAGGCTGCTTCTCTCATAAATATACAACCTACAGTTAAACATTCACAATGATATTATATCATGGATATTAATTAGAAAGGGATTGACATAATACATTTACAAAATTAAAACAAAATATCATATCACGCCATTAGTATTAATATAATACTCCAAATATTATTTCTCTCAGACAACCTGATCAATTAACTTATTGGAAAGATTAATTGTGTGTTTAAAATGTAATATCATTATACTGATCATCATAAAAATGCACTATTATTCTCTTTATAGATTTCAAATCAAGTCACTGTAGGATCAAGGTTATACTTGTAAAAAGCTTTTAACACTGTGTTGAAACACTTCCTTGGATTTGCTATAAAAGTAATGGCTTTCTTTAAAATGTAAAAAAAACGTAGCCGTAATCCATAAAACACAATAATCCACGAAGGTCATCAGGAGAAAACTATAGCAGGTTTCGATCCCTATTTCTAAACCGTAAATGCTTAAGCTGGGATCCACTTTAAGGTGCCAAGTGAAAACATTGTGAGTTCCTATTCCGATTTGCTAACCAATGTCAACATGCTACTGTAACAGTATCTCCAGTGGTAAAACTTGAAAATTCGAATTAAAGATCTATCTTTACAGCAAAGCCCAGAAAGCATTAATTGAGCTTTCTAAAGTATAGCCTTGACCTTACAGTTTGAAGTCTAAAATATTGTATATTGTATTAAGATCCATACTCTATACTCTACTGTATATGTTACTTATAGCACGCTTGTGACAAAACATGTTGCCATCTTTAGATTTGTAAATAAACTTTTTTCTGTTTCATGAGCATTATCCTGCAAATTCCTGTACAGTATAAAATAACTAAGACTGACCAGTGACTACTGATAGATAAGGGTAGATTCATATGTTCCAGTTGTTTGATCATTTTATTATTATATCTCTTTATTTCCCATTTAGCATGGAGTACAAAAATTTAAACATTTAACACAACAGTGAAAATTAACCAAAAACAACGACATAAAAACACATCTAAAAATTTAAGACAATAACAAAAAACACAAGTACACAAAACAACAAGAACAATCCACATCTAAAATGTCAATGACAAGTAATAAAGTATATATTAAAAAATCACAAACAGTGGTGGAAAGTCACATTTCTAAAAAATATTTGCATCACTCTAAAATGGAGTGGTAAGATCAATATTTAAAAGTTCTACAACAGTACACAAGAAAGGAAGGAGAATTGCCAAGACCTTTGAATTGTCTGTAAAATATAAGCTGGAGAGGCCTTTCACTGACACACAAAAGGGGTTTTCTCGAAAATCCTTTTTGAACGACTCTATCTTAAGCCCAATTCTGTTAAGGTTCAAGACATCGCTTAAGTTGTGAAGCATTTCATTGCGAGCATCTTCAGTTTTGGAACAATCCAACAGTCCATGTGAAACCGAATCCGGAGTTAGCACGCCACAGTGCTCACACAGGTTTTCATCATTACTTAACGGGATTGTTAACAGTTTTGAGGCTACGGTGGCAAACTTTAGCAGACCAGGGACGACCTTTGAGTGTTTCCAAAGTGGACACGGTTCTATTGAATCTTGTATTTGTCTCAGTCGACTAAAACTAACATCATTAGAAGTTCTATCTTGCCATTCGGAGTTTTGTACTGAATTTATTGTATGTTTTACAATGTTTTTCCAAATTCTTTGTGGCGGAAAATACCCACTAACTAAGTATTCGCGTAATGAATCTAGACTGTATTTATTTAATATTCTGTGAATATCAGGAATAAACCCCTTCTGGGAAGGGGACGTCTCATTTAAATGTAGTCTGGTAAGAAACACACGTTTCGCCAAATGAGTGTGCTTCAGATGTATAAGGCGTCCTAAAAAGAGTAATTTTTTACTATCTATCATTGATTCAATGTTGTTTAGACCAAGCATTCCTAAGGTTAAGTCTGTTCTTGTCCATTTGGATTGGTCTTGCAGCGTTTTAGCGATGAATCTGAGACCTTTTTCAAGCTGGAGGGTTTGTGTTTTTGTCATTTCATACCAAAGCTCGGCACCATATAAGGCTGTGGGAATACAAATGCATCGAGCGAGTTTAGCTCCTGTTAAGGGGTTTAGTCCACGGGGGTGTACACCAACACCTACTAAACTGGCAAAACTCGAGCGTAAAGTTTGACACGCCTTGTTGACTTTAACTTCAGCAGAAAGTGTGGAGTTATAAAGGTTTCCCAAGTGTTTTACTTCGTCAACTTCTTGAAGACTTTGCCCGCCGGAAAAGTCCCAGTTTCTAATCTTCTTAAGTTTCAAATGTGTTTGTAAAGATTCACCTAATGTCATGATTGTACTTTTTTCAAGGTTGAACTTAAATCTCCATTTGTTAGCATACTTCATGGTAATTTCAATAAGTGTTTGTAAATGACCTTTCGAGATGGCGATTAAAGTCAGGTCATCTGCAAGGGTCGGGCACCCCGTGCACAGACTTCCAATTGACGCCGCAAGTCCAGACTCCTCCAGTTGTAGGAGCAGTTCGTCTATGAAGACTAGATAGTACCAACCAGACAGCACGCCCCCTTGCCTTATTGATTGCTGTAGTTTAAACCACTCAGATGAGTACCCACTAAGTTGAATTTTAGCTCTCATGTTCTTAAAAAGATCGTAGAGGATTCTAAAGAGTTTTCCAGTGATACCTGCCCTGTACATCTTCCAGAAAAGCCCGTCATGCCACACGGTATCGAATGCACGTTTCGTGTCGATGCACGCTATGAAAACCTTGCTACCGAGTTCTAAATTGTTGTAAAGAGTCTCTGTAAAGTTGAAACTGCACGTTAAGCTACACAACTGTTCTTGGTGAGCATTTTGTTGGACACTTTTAAGGATAGGAAAACCTCTACGTATTTCGAACATTTGGATTCTACTTTTAATGATTCTTTCCCATAATTTTTCAATAACCGGGAGTAAGGTTATATCCCTATAATTTTCAACACGAGAACGACGTTTTCCGCCCGCTTTGAATAATTTAGAAATAACGCCATCTTTGAAAACTGCTGGAGTGGACAGCGTTTCAGAAATCAGATTAAACAAAAAGGCCAATACTTGGGACAGAACTTCTCCACCGTAAAGGAGATGTTCGTTTGTTAAACTGTCAACACCACCGGCTTTCTTGGTTTTTAAGCTTTTTATAACAGACTTTACTTCATATGCGGAAATTGGCTCGCCGAGTATTGGGTCTTCCTTAACAACCGGGATTTGTAAAAAGGATCTTACTTCATCAGAGATTTCTTGCTTAAAATCATCATTGAATTCTGGATCGCACAATTCGGTAAATAACAATTCAGAGTAATCTTTAAACCGGTTCACGATTTCTTGTGGCTTACGCGTGAGAATTCCATCGACCTCGAGTTCTTGGCAAATAGGGACAGAACGTTTTCGCCTCCGCTTCATAATTGCCCACATAAGTTTCTGATTAAACTCATCAGCCGTGTCTATTTCGGCGTAAACGGATTCGATCCACTCATCTTGCTGTTTACGCTGCTCTTTCCTGAACTTGGATTTGGCAGACTTATACATGGCAAAAGATTCGAATGTCATACCCCTTGGACGTCCATCGCGTAACCATCTGGCACGGGCGACTTTCTGGTCTTTGTGAATACGTTTTAATTCAGAGTTCCAATAGGGCTTAAGATAGGGTACAAATTTTTTAACAGGAATGTGTTTATCTGAAGCATTTTTCAATGTACGTGTAATGTCGTCATTTAGCTGTGATGTGTCAGTGTAAAGGCCTCTCTGTGTTTTCTCAAGAACTCCCTGCAACGATAAAGATACACAGTTAGAGTAGCCATTTACTATCTGCTCGTATTTTAATTTATTCCAAGCTAAAGCTGGCTTAGTAAGCAATTTATCCACCACATAAATGTCAATGTTAAATGATGCAAATATACATAAATGATCAGAACAAAGTTCACAGTCACCAGCAATAATTTGGCAAAATTCCACCATATCAAGTTTGGCATTATCAATACATATGTGATCAATTAAAGAGGGTGGACTTTTATTTCTAGGTAAACATGAAAATGAAGGCCCAGTACAACTATCTAAAGTAGTCAAAGAGCATAACCCGTTTTGATTGAGCATGTTATTTAGCATTCTACTTTGAGTATTGAGATCTTTTTTCAGCCATCTTGGACCGTTAACGTGGGCATTCATATCGCCTAGTACCACCACAGTACCTAACGTGGAGAAATATGTTATGCAGTCTGATAATTGGTCTAGGTGTTCCCTGAAAAAGGTTGAAGGATAATTAGCAGATGGCAAATACACACTAAAAATGTACAAGGAAGCGTTATCATTTAGTTTTAACTCAATGCCAACAATCCTGTCTGATTCAATGTTATGAAGTCGAGAAACATTCGGTGTCAAAGATTTTTTCCATAAAAGTGCAACGCCTCCTTTTCCGATTCTACATGGATTGAATGGATCAAGACTAGCATCTGATTTTGCAAAACAATCAAATTTTGCATTGATCGAATTCAGGAAATAAAGGTTATCGTTGAATAGCTTGTGCTCCGAAAAAGCACACACGTCAATGTTGAAATTCAAAAGATGTTCATCAAGAAGAACAGCGCTAGTCATAATACCATTCGTATTCCAAGAGAACAAGTTAAGATGTGATTTCATAAAATGAGGCGAGAGAATGCAGATCGAGTATGTGAAAAACAACAGGAAAACAGTTCTATTCATAATGAGATTCTTGCTGGTCCTGGTTATATCGGTATGTATCATAGCCGAATTCATCATAATATCGGTTGTTCGAGAGCCATTGACGACAACGTATGCCCTCTGGCCAGAACGTAGATTCTGAAAGGTGCTTAGCATCGTGAGCATCAACGTTAACTTTAGCAGTTTTTGAGCGAGTGTTTGTGGTGTTAAGGAACCTGAACATTGTAACCGTGATGTTCTTGTCTGCTAGGTATTGTTTTACCTTTTGTTCAGATACATTCGGATCAATTCTGCTAATGTGAAAACTGCGTGTTCGGCGTTGACGTGAGACAGCACGAAAATCGTCATCGCTCGAGTTAATGCTACAATGGGACAAAGTTGTTGTAGACTCCTGAGGTTTAGATGAAAGTTTCATTCGATCCAGGGCGTTCTCCTTTTGAGGGTTAAGTTGTGAAGCCTTTTTCCAGACATTCTTTGATGTTGAATTTGAAGAGGATGGCACTGGTTCAAGATTACATGAAGGGGTTGTATTTACGTTAATCTCACACGTCGATTTTCCCTGTGTCTTTCCAGGTTTGGAGGCTACAATATGAATGTCTTTGTTTGGCTGGCTCCTTACGGAAGTTCCGGCAGTTTTTGCACTTTGTGTAATTGTACAGCTTTGCTTAGCTGGATCCGTGGTCGTAGGCGTGGGTGGGCCCCATACAGACTTTGGGACGGTAACAGCAGTGCTCGATAAAGGAATTGACTTAGGATTTTCGAGTATTTTTGCAATGGAAAGGACATCTATAGAGGTTTTCATTGACGCAACTTCAGTGTTTATTTTTGCTATTTTCTCTGTCATTGCCTGTAGACTAGCTGACAAGGAGTCGTTATCCTTGTGAGAGCATTCCGACACTGAGGATGGTTTAGGTCTATTCTCCACATCAGCGAGTTTCAGGGATACATCCTGTAGGCGTTTATCAAGGGAAGATATCTTGCTTTTGCAAGAATCTACATCGGCCTCAAGTTTAAGTACATTTTCTTGGAGCATGGTAATTTTCGAATTGCACTCGGCATGAGATAAGCTTGCTTGACGCGTCAGAGTTTGTTGAACGTTTGCAGTAGATGGCTGGGTGCAACGTTGATTCAGCTGCCTGATTGGGGTGCTAGACGTACTCTGACGTTGACTCGAGGGAGACGTAAGAGTTTTCTTAAAAATGTGCGCAACTTCGGAAGAAGATTCACCATTAAGAAACGACCAAAGAAGGAAACAGTCCTTCGCTAGTTTAAGGTCCCTAGGCTGTTTCTTACCTCCTACGCGTTGAATGAGATCTCCGTCGGGGCAGTCTTGTAAAAGACGGGCTTTTGTTTCCAAGTGATCACGGTAGCAAAGGACGGATAAACCTGTATCAGTGCAGGAATCTAGTAGTTTTTCAATGTATAAGTCCATGGGAAGGTTAGACAACATGCCATCTAGCCTCAACAGTGACTGTTGCCCAGGGGGAGGTTGACTATCATCAATATGTATAGTCGAGTCCATAGGCGAGCCGTTCGGGCTTGCTGGGCCATCTAAGTCATAGTAAGTGTTCATTCCTTCTGCAAGGGCGTTTGCGAGACTCATAGTGTCCACGTAACTTATAACTTCATTAAAAGATGTCGCTGCATGGCAGTACTATGATAGTTTTGTATAGTTCGATTTAAGCGACGAGAATAAGTTCTGACAAACACTACATGAAAAACACTTACATGAATAAAAGCTAGCGTTTTTAAAAATTTACTCCAAAAGGTTCAATCCAGTGCAGGTTCTCCTAAATATCCAAATATCCTAATTTAGGAAGTCACAAATAATCCCAAACAGGATGTAAATTATTCACCAAGATGGCGTCGTATGAAATCCAACGGTTAGATTTTAGTTTCGTCCAAAATTGTACGATTCCGAGTGTTTCTTGTTTCATAAATGACTGCCCTAGTGAGTCTGTATACATTCACAAGGCTCCACGACACTGCTAAATCCAGTAAATTTTCTCTAGAGTTCCAAAAACTCTAGAGAAAATTTAACATTGAGTTATTAATAATAATAACTCCCTTGTGAATTTTGGAATTTGTCAACCTCCGATCCTTAATAAATATTTCAAAGATAGCGTGTTTCGATTCAACTTTTTCGCTGTATTAAGTAGAAATAAATCTTATTGAAAGTGCTAATTTACCATGAATGATATATTAAAACAATATATTTTAGTAATGTACGCAATCCTAATTACTTTCTTTATTACTTGAGTTAGTTTCTGTGATCTTCTGCTACATTCAGGTAAACACTCCCCTCCATAAGTTCTAAATTACATACATTGAGTTAGTTTCTGTGATCTACTGCTACATTCAGGTAAACACTCCCCTCCATAAGTTGTTAATTACTTACATTGAGTTAGTTTCTGTGATCTACTGCTACATTCAGGTATACACTCCCCTCCATAAGTTGTTAATTACTTACATTGAGTTAGTTTCTGTGATCTACTGCTACATTCAGGTAAACACTCCCCTCCATAAGTTGTTAATTACTTACATTGAGTTAGTTTCTGTGATCTACTGCTACATTCAGGTATACACTCCCCTCCATAAGTTGTTAATTACTTACATTGAGTTAGTTTCTGTGATCTACTGCTACATTCAGGTAAACACTCCCCTCCATAAGTTCTAAATTACTTACATTGAGTTAGTTTCTGTGATCTACTGCTACATTCAGGTAAACACTCCCCTCCATAAGTTCTAAATTACTTACATTGTGTTAGTTTCTGTGATCTATTGCTACATTCAGGTATACACTCACCTCCATAATTTCTAAATTACTTACATTGAGTTAGTTTCTGTGATCTACTGCTACATTCAGGTAAACACTCCCCTCCATAAGTTGTTAATTACTTACCTTGAGTTAGTTTCTATGATCTTCTGCTACAATCGGGTATACAGTACATCCCTCTCGATAAATCTAACAGCAGGTGTAAAAGGGTAGGAGGTCCTATCAAATTATGGTCCTACTCTCCATTGATGTATATGGTGACCTAAATACAACTCTTTCCCTTATTATCTTATACACAATCAGGGCCAGCAAGGGCCGTTTAGAAAGGGGACCATAATCCCCAGAGGACCATCATTTCTTTCACACTGGGAGTCTTTTTTGAAAGCGGGTTATTTAAGCCTTGAAATAATGAAATCTTAATTGTGTATTATTGACAAATTGGATAATGTTTTTAATTCGTAACACATGAACAGTTTATTTAATTTATCCAAAAGGGGAGTGAAAAGGGGTGTGTAAATCAGCTTTTGGTGATCCAACGCCACATTAAGTTGTAACTTTTTTAGCTATAACCTACCGGAATCAGTTCGACTGCATAAGGTAAACGTTCGTGTTGGTAAACGTTGAAACGTCGTTTGGTGATCTATCGCTTACTTTATTTGCACAAAGCAAAAAATCTTGATATTCCCTGTCTACATTCATCATCTTTCAAACAAATCAAAGAAATCATGAAAACACGTACACTACTTCAATCGATGTATGACATCCTAAAGTATCGTTGTAGGGAATTTATTGACGAAAAATGTTATCGAGTGGGTTATTTTAAAGATGACTTCTTACATGGTTCTAATTATCTCGTTAATACGCATGGGGACGCATTAGCCAGAAGTCGAATCTCTAAGCACGTAGGCGCATGCGGACACGCATGCGTATTTGCAAGATCATTCGACTTCCTGAACGAAGCCATCTTGAAAATAACCAACTCAATAACATATTTTGACGTTTCGCGAATTTTGCTGGTGATATCTAAAAGTAATGGATGCATAGTAAAAGTAACTTGTAAAAATGTTTAATAAACGTTCCACCATATTATATCAGTCTAGGCCTGCAAGTAAAATTGGAAATCCCTTTGAGTCACCTTTAAGCTTTATGTTTATGACCAATTTTCCAAACTGTTGTAAAGGAACAGAATTTAGACCAATCAAAACTTCCGGTTGCAAAACTTATGGAGAGGAGGTGCATGCATCAGCCGCTATGAGATGCAAAGACATTCAGTAAATAATGTTCGATTTTCTAATATGGAAAAATGCGAGGCTGGTCAGGATATTAACGCACTTGTTAACATCCTGTACCGCTGTTAAAAATTGTACTTCGGTAATCATCAAAATAAATAATAATTAATGTATCAGTCTTATCTATTTTGCAATATAACTGAGCAATCTCTATCCCAATAAAACAGCCATTTACTAAAAGCGCTAACAATTATTTGTAATGCGCGTAGACAGATATAAATAAAAGTCCAATTAGTAAATACGTGGCTGTTAATTTTTTTGTCTTGCCTGTAGGTCAAAGTGACATAGGGCATAAATCACAAGACTATAGACAACTTAATTGATTTCAGGTTTTCTAAGCTCAGTAAAAATCTGTCGTTTTCACATCACTTATTTTTTATCTTTGTAATGTGAAGATAATGACGTTCTATCCGATGGATCATAAGAGAACTTGAACGGAAATGTGTAATACAGGGTGACACTTGTAAAACGTGCTATCCATATAATGGTGTATGACTTTTTTGTCTGTATGGTTTCTGATTTTTTTTTTCTTCTTTCTGAATGGACATCTTGTACAATTGTTCAATGGAGTATGGTTTTACTGTTCTAAGAAAGAAGTCAGAATTTATGCAGACAGGATGAGGGTGGCATTTTTGTGTCATTCTGTACTTTTGACACCCAGGAATTGTTGTCCACTTCTCAATAAGGAAATTAACTAATTATAACAATGTCTCACACCGTCATACTCAATGGGGACAATTGAGACAAATGGGGTGAAAATAGTCCACATAGAACCATAATTTTACACATTTCGTGTACACATATCAATATAAACATATTAGGGAGTCAAGCCACTCGTTTCTGAGAGAAATTTTAAATGAACGCGTAATGTTATGATCTCCGAGGATACCTGGAAC
The DNA here is from genome assembly GCA_903813345.2 of Owenia fusiformis. Lineage (NCBI taxonomy): Eukaryota > Metazoa > Annelida > Polychaeta > Sabellida > Oweniidae > Owenia > Owenia fusiformis. The sequence goes on along the minus strand of CAIIXF020000004.1, from coordinate 29,829,473 downwards.
GAGGATTATTATCCAACTCTCGTACCTTAAACTAGAACTATACAACTTTCCTATTATCTTTTTAATAATAAATCGGGTAAAGAAAACTACGAAGGAGACAAATAACCAGTATATGACGTCAGACGTCCTCATACAAGTAACATACGTGTAGCTCATGTTACCTAGTTCATAGTACCCCACACAAGTTTTTGATAATAACTTTGACCCGTGATTTGAACACTCTATCCTTGACTATTTGTTATTAAATTTAGCACACATAAACTAAAGGAAATTTCCAACATTGGAAATATTTTGTTTTTATTTTACTTCAATAACAATAAAATTACAAGTAATCAAATCAAAGGTGTCATTAATGGGTTTTCACCAAATTGACGTCATAAAATCATTCTATGAATTGTTCATTTTAACAATTTTATTGACTTTTATCTCATTATCTGATCAATATTCATCTTATTGAATTTCATCTCAAAACAGTCCTGTATTTATGGTACTTATGAATAGTATATGTTTTACTTGGGTTAGCCTCACCACTTGCAAATCCTTGCATTTCTGTACTCAGAAGACTCTAATGAACTTAACTATATACAAGTAAATGTTCTGTACAGCTGTAACGTCATAGTCATTCAAACAATGTAGCAATTTGGTAAAACACTGGTAACTGTGTAGCATTTTGAACTTACTGCCATTTAACCATTATTAATCATATGGCTTAATAAAAAATTTCCAATGTTGGAAATTTCCTCTAGTTTATGTGTGCTAAATTTAATAACAAATAGTTCAGGATAGAGTGTTCAAATCAGGGGTCAAAGTTATTATCAAAAACTTGTGTGGGGTACTATTTACTTAATGTACTTTAATTTATTTAAGTAATTTACTTTATTTATCTCATTATTCAGTTTATTTAATTTATCATCCTTATTTGCTTTATATAAGTTAGCACCTTACTTCCGGTACTTATTTCATTATTTGAGCCTTAGCAAGGGAAAAGTGCACCATACCGTCGATTCCCTCGATGTCGGTATTATTATCCAAAGAAAATGTGTTCTTTTAGTGATCTCGTTCCTTTTGGATGATTTTATAAAAAAAAAAAGCAATGTGTGAAAAGAATTTAAGCCCAAGACACAATGCATTGTAGCTGCTTCATTCCACTCAGGCGCTATTACTAAACTTTGCAAAGGTTTAGAAACAACACCTTCATGGTATGATTCAGCAAACAATGCACTGAGTCCAGGGCTTAAATCCTTAAATAATGCATTGGTTATAAAATCACTTGAACCATGCCAAGACTCCCGAGAATATTGCAAATGATACTTCGCATACTCGTTTGTTATGGGAATGTACACCCGAGTATATTGCAAATGATACCTCACATACTCGTTTGTTATGGGAATGTACACGTAGCTAGTTATATTTACCGTTTTATGGGAGTGTTGGGGGTAACGCTATTAATTTATGTTCAAATGTGACAATTCTATCACAATATTGATAATTCTATTATATTGGTAGGATATTTATAGATAATGTTATAATGTTATGGACGTGGAATCTCCTCATTCAGACATATTTGTAATATTACTCTTCATTTACACAGGCGTTAAATCAATTATTATGTCCGCCAACCTTAGAAAAGCATCCGCACACGTACATTGCGCACTCAGGCGGCCCTCGCCCGGAAACTGAATAGAAATGAAATTGGAAACAAAAACGAGGAACTGGTCTAATTGAAAAGGCATATGTTTATTGCCTTTATAACCTGATAAAAGAAGTTTGTAGCGCTGTCGCCAACGCAGGTGGAATACCATGCTTCTGGCTAATGACTATTCCTTTTTAAACTTGCCCGTAGCTGTTGCCCATGGCCTTAAAACGTTTTTTGCATTCTCACGAAGCCACCTCGTATCACCAATTACTCAACTTTATCGATTTGGAGCGGGATGTGGGGAATGTTAGACAGCAATTGTGGCTGAAATTACTTGGTTTCATGTTCCTATTAATATGCTATTTTATATTATTTATAGTAATACATGGTTGCTCATATATATGGAGATATATGAAAAATAAAAAATAGACAATGGTTAAATACCTAGTGAAAATCAGATGACTTAAATTCCTGGCCTCTGAGCAAAAACATCTCAAACGCTCTATGAAATGCTATTGGATGATATGAACAGGCAAGAGCAAAGCATAACATGAAACTTTAAAGTCATATATTAATAATGAGCTGGAAAAGGAAGAAAGGAGAAACTGTTTAAAACCTGAATGGAAACAATGATCGTCGAGAACACCTGAAAGCACTTTGTGCGAATGCACTGAACGTAGTTCCAAAATATCACTCAGAAGGTGCAGCCGTGCCTAAAGATGGTCAATTACCTCATTAATGATCTCAGCTTCTATACTCACAAAATGCAGCTAATTGACCAAAGTAAGAAGAATATTGAGTGTATGTGTAAATAATTGGTCCTCAAATTTTAATCCAAAGATTGTAGTTCCTCGACATGAAAAATAACCTGTACTATGTAATAAAGACTTATTTAAATATATGTTACATGTCTGAAATAGCCTTAAATACTCCGTGTTATGCTGTTTTGAAATATTAAAGTTTTTCCAATCATATCCTTGATTTTAAATTGAGCATAAAGATAATTTGAATACTATATAATCTGTTGGTTCATTTGAATAAGTGACCCTCTTGCTTGACTCTGTTCGGAACTACTTCCAGTTGTGGCGCTTGATTGGTCAATTTTCCCCAATCCATTCGATGCCCGGATATGTCCAGCGTTTGATTTTACTAACGAGCGGTCACTTTCTGCAGGTTCGTCATTGCATCTGTAGCTATTATCAATCGAATTCTCCCGGAAGTCGAAATGTCGTTTGCGTTTTTGGCGGCAAAGTAACACGAATAACTCTTGCCTGAATCTACTTCCGCTGACGCAATACATGAGAAAATTCACAGAACTATTTAAGTACCAAATTATGTGAACCACCACATTTGTTAGTTGGAATTGTAGTTTAAGCTTTTGGTCACCGTTAAGCTGTCGTTTGAAATGGTCGTATCCTCCTAAAAATACTGTAACTGGACTTGTAAGGAGTAGAAAAATTACACTGATAGCCAAAAGCATGATGGTTAATGACCTCGTTTGATCATCGTTCGCTTTTATTGAGCTCTGCGAAGATCCGCGGGCTAATCTCTTCTTTTTCGTTGATGTTTTCGTGATTTCCTTAATGATAAAGATGTTAGATATTATCAGGATGGTAAATGGGAGATATGACGCAAATATGGCGTCAATCCACACTGCCACATATCTCGCAAAGTGACAATATCTAGCAGGGCACAAACAAATTACCACTTCGCCTTCAGGAACGTTGACTGACACGAGATCATACGTGACTAGCGTATGGACGTTGACTAAAACAGCGCAGCTCCCGATTACTGCGATTATACCCCAAACCTTCTTTTTTGTGATGATAGTCTTTGCTCTAAGAGGCATATATATTGTTACAACCCTTTCCACTGTCACTGACACCAATAGCCAGACTGAAAAATGGTTAGCACTGTAGAGCAAAAACGGTTGTACTTTACACATCCACGGGTATAAATTGCGGATATCTGTTTGGAATGCGAACGTCAGCCAGAAATGGCCGAGACCGATGAGCAAGATGATCGAGTCTGAGGCAGATAAGAGGATGAGGTATCTTGAGCATGATGTGTACTTTAGTCTTGATCTTGCTAACACAAATATTGTCATAATATTTCCAAAAAGTCCAATTATTATCAATATAGGGGGTATGTACTTTACAATAAACTGCACCGCGTGATATTCACCGTACTCCTTGTACTCCATACTGACACTTTCAACAGTTGTGTTTACTCCCCGTAATTCATCATATTGAGTAACATTGGGTTTGTCCATTGTTTTTTGTTGATACATCCCCGTTAATCCAGGCGAGATATTCAGATTGTGCAGGGCAGCCTCTGAGTTACGGTTGAGGCTGCGTGACCTAAGTTGGACGATGTTTAGCAACATAACAGCTTTGTGTAAAATCCACACGTTTTTGTTATCCGTCTGAAAATATACACACATTACATGTATGTTTAGAATATGTACATTTATATCTAAAAAGTCATATACCGTCTTAACTCTTCAGGGTAAACGTAAATTTATCTAAAAATAAATAATTCATTCACACGTTGCTACAATTCCAACTTTGACAGGGATTCAAAAAACTGCTAAAATAAGTGACGTCGTGTTATACAATAAAGCACGATAGAGACACCTATTGCTTTCTCTTTACCACTTTCTTTACATACCATAAGTACGAAGAAGATATGTTGTTTGAATTTAGATTGCGAAATTTAATCCTCGCTATTTCCATTGATTTTATTGGAAGATAAAGGTGTTTAAATTCGTGAACTACCATTTAAAGTTGAGGTACAAGGGGTGATCAACAAATAACGCAAATAGAGCCCTATCTCAGAAACATTATTGAGTAACAGCAAGGATATAACACACGGTACCTTAAGTCGTGAGCACCTGAAACACCTCAAATTTATGATGTCACAATTTTTTTAATTATCATTTTCCAGACTCATAACTCATGCCCAGTTCATCTAAGTGACAGTCCTATCAACCATAACCAGCTGCTCTACTTCTTAAAGCATCTCTGCTGTGCGTGTTGTTTTTGGAGCACCTGTATAGGAAGCATCCTCAGCAGATCATCTTGGTTTTTCAGAAATCGTTCTGTACCATCTGTAGACATTGCTTTGTCCAATTTCATTACCAAATCACTCCTCTAGTATCTCATTAGTTTTTACAGTGACATTTCATTCAAAATCTAGCATTATTTCAGTTCTCTTTGTGCCCTCCCCCCCCCCCCCTAAGGTTGGCCCAGAAAAAAAGTTGAGCCCAAAAAAGGCCTTTTGGTCATTATTGGGCCTTCTAAGGCCTTATTTTTTAAATTTTAGGCCAAATTTAGAAGAAAATGGGCCTCAAATTTTCAATTTTTGGCCCCCCTGTTGGTTCCTGGATCCGCCACTGGGTATGATGACAGAAGTTTTCAATTCTACCATTTTTCAGTATGGCTGACTTGACTTTGATTTACAAAATGCCTGTGTTTTTGTGATCCTATTGTTGGGTGTGTGTATGTACGACATGTATAGCCTAATGACAAACCTATTGATGGTTAGGCATTATGAAATAACAATTAAAAGTAGATCACATCAATGAACAGAACGTTTTCAGAATTGATTTACACTCAAAAAACATCAAATGTGTATGACTTAACAATGTCTTTCAAACTCATTTTGGACAGACCTTCAATACCTTATTGTTATGATTCAAGACCTGCTTCAAATGCCCATACCATGGGTTTCTATGGCAACCGTAACTCTGACGTAAAGTTATCTTTGTGCCTCAGATTTTGTTGCAATAATAATGAATGATTGGCGATACTATGTATCAAATTTGGTGTTCTTACTCCAATTAGTTTCTGAGATAGGACTCTATATATATTTGCGTTATTTGTTGATCATAACATTATAGGTTAAACCAATCACATAAGCCAATTTTGCACGTGGGGGCTGTCGGTTGCATTTAGAGAGCTACTATATTGTAACGACCCATCAGCCTATTTTCAATGGCTTATATCTGGCCTGATGTGCCGTTACTGAGCCTTCTGATTGCATTGCTTTAGTCAAAATAACTAACAATTTTACTGTTCACCAGTATGGAGTTTTACTGTATCATATATGTCCTGTACTTGCTTGTATTCTGTGACCAGCGCCTTCAGTGCGCCAATGCTAGTTTTGTTTACAGTTAATGCAGAGTGCATCTGTACTTTGCTGGCTAAGCCTGTAGTGACAGGGTATTGTCTTGTGAATTGTATGAATTTTGTCTATTAACTTTGGTAAGTCACCATGAGCCATAGGCTGTGTAGCCAGTCCACTACTGCAGTGTCTGCAGTTACTCGGCTTAAGGATATAGTTTCATTGTTTATCTTGTCTTATTGTGATTATTTTGACCTAAAGGGATCCACCCTTACAAAACTTCTTAACGGAGAGGAATAAGGGGAAATGCTTGCCGGATTCTGAATCTGTGTATTTTTTAATGATTTTTCACCGTCTTAGAATTTCTATTTTTTCCTTTGAAAAAATGAGATTTGCATTGTTTTCCAATTAGAAAAATGAGTAAACATGAATAGCTCGAAATCTAACGGTGAGATTTTGTTTTAAAAAATCATGGATACCAAGGCTAAATATAGCTATACAGTAAACATAAAAAAGCAATGCTTCGACTCTTCATATTCACACAAAAAATTTATTAGTAAATGAGGTTTGATATATGTGAGAATAAGTTGTACGAGGTGCAATGCTCTACAAACACCAGACTACAGGGTGGATTAGGATCAATGACACACATAAAAATTAATTTAAAAATATTTCATGATAATTATCTCAAACAAAAGCAGTTGGGGAAGGATACGTTTCATTACACTCAATAAATAGTTATCTGTATATACATATCTCATGGGAATGTATTTCCATCTGCTCAAGATATTATATTTAGCTTCGAGACTAATGAACTTACTTTCAAATTGGTCTTGCTTTTGTGGTGTATGTGGCTTTTTAGCAAATCTGCCACGCTCATTTCTTTCCAGAACCATCATCTTGTTCAAATGTATCACTATACGCGCATGTATAGACAGATGACATAGATATACATATAAATTATATATTGCACCTGTATTTACTTACATGGGAATATATTCCCTTTGGAAAAATGCAAATGCGTGAATATATATTTTCATCTTATATATGACTTCAAGCTAACATGTCATTTCATATTTATATTTTCATAGTTAGTTTAACATGAATAATAGATCCATGAGAACAAAATTCTTTTTTTTTTAAATTGATGGGTTGACTGTGAATTCAATAAATTACAATTTGCAAGGGGTAAGTATACTGTATGAGCTAGCTAGTGGCTTTGTATTTTATGTTAGGCCAGGGTAATTAAATAAGTTGTTTCTCTTTCTTCTATTTTTCAAAATTGATACGGGAATGACGGTTTTTATATTACCCTTTTTGTCTATCTAAAATGCTGATGAAGGACGGGATGATTTTTTTCTTTAAAGTAACTGTAAAAACAAATAACTTATTTTGAAGGAAATAAACTGAGTTTATGTTGAATTTATATGTTGAATTTAGCCTACTTTACTGGTATATTTGATCATATATCCGTACCACGATATTGTCAATGATCCTGATCCATAAAAAGTTTTAAAAAAGTGTTTCACACGCCATGGATGCGCGCGAGGTACGGTGTTTTTTTCTCAGAAATGGCAGAAAAAAGGTGGAGGGGGATTAGGCCACACGCGGGCAAGAATGAGAAACAACTAATTTAATTACCCTAACCTTAGTTCATCCAGTAGTACGTTTTTACTGCAAAGTAGTGTTTTTATATGCAGCTTAATAGCATAAAATATGTTGAATGAAGCATATGGTGTGGATTAGTCGTGTGACACACAAACTGACCAATACATGAGGGTATTAGCTACTTTTCACATAAACTAAAGGAGGACAGTGCTTTTATTTCAACTGGGAGCTTACCTCCACACGACTGATCATTTGACCATGGTGGTGGTCCCCTTTAAGTGTGTCTAATTTGATGTATACATGTTTATATATATGTACATAACTTAACTGTGCTTCAAATTGTCTTATTTTAAATTGTAATTCATCTTGTTATGTGAGCAGTGATATGTACACACATTGTGTGATCAGTCTCTTGGAAATCTCAAAATGGTGGAACACAGGTTGCTCATTTCTCTTCAATTACTTTAGATTTATAGCAGTTTTCGTTGATACATGGGGTAAATGGTGTTCTAAGGTAATTATGAAGTAGTTATTTAATTTGTCAAGAGGTTTCAACGCATATCGTTAACTGATTCATTTGTTATTAGAGCAAATCGCTCTCAGGCTAGGTTAGACTCGTGCAACCAGGCTCTAGTTGGAGTCATTTGCAGCCATGTAGGAGTTCTGTGGTATTTGGGTATATTTTACACTATACAGATCTTATTCTCTATGTAACTTAACTTGTATTAATGAATGATTTCTAATATCAATAGAATAAATTAATGTTAATCTTTAATTGCTTTTATTATGTTGTTTTATTGTGTTAGACCCTTACAGCCCCCCTCACATTTGCACTTTCCCACATACGAGCCACAAGTGGCTACACAATTGGTGTGTGAATATATGTGACCGGGCTGACCCCTCCCCACTGGCTACATTGGGCTGCAGCCATATAGTAACTAGTTAGGTGTCCCATGCCACCCTTGGTCCGAGGCTACATTGGGCTGCAAACCTATAGTGACTAGTAAGGTGTCCCATACCACCCTTGGTCTGATGCTACATTAGACTGCAACCATATAGTAACTAGTTAGGTGTCCCATACCACCCTTAGTCCGAGGCTACATTGGGCCGCAACCCTATAGTGACTAGTAAGGTGTCCCATACCACCTTGGTCTGAGGATACATTTGGCTGCAACCCTACAGTAACTAGTCAGGTGTCCCATACAACCCTTGGACCGAGGCTACATTGGGATGCAACCCTATAGTGACTAGTTAGATGTCCCATACCAACCTTGGTCCGAGGCTACATTAGGCTGCAACCCTATATGACTAGTAAGGTGTCCCATACCACCCTTTGTCCGAGGCTACATTGGGCTGCAACCCTATATGACTAGTAAGGTGTCCCATACCACCCTTTGTCCGAGGCTACATTGGGATGCAACCCTATATGACTAGTAAGGTGTCCCATACCACCCTTTGTCCGAGGCTACATTGGGCTGCAACCCTATAGTGACTAGTTAGATGTCCCATACCAACCTTGGTCCGAGGCTACATTAGGCTGCAACCCTATTTTACTTGTGAGGTGTCCCATAACACCCTATACCCGGGGCAACATTAGGCTGCAACCCTATATCAACTCGTGAGGTGTCCCATACCACCGTATACCCAGGGCTACATGAGGTTGCAGCCCTATATTACTTATGAGGTGTCCCATACCACCCTATTCCCAGGTCTACATTAGGCTGCAGCCCTATATCAACTTGTGAGGTGTCCCATACAACCCTATAACCGGGGCTACATTAGGCTGCAACCCTATATCAACCTTTGAGGTGTCCCATACCACCCTATAACCGGGGCTACATTAGGCTACAACCCTATATCAACCTTTGAGGTGTCCATTACCACCCTATACCCGGGGCTACATTAGGCTGGAACCCTATAGTAAGCTAATGCAAATCACATTATTCTATTAGTGGCGTGTAGCTTGACACTAAACATATTCATTAATATAATTAATGTAATTACGCCATTTGATTGAAATAATTTTTTTTGTTATTACGTATCCAGTTTAATAGCTCAACTCAAACTGCAAGAAATTAAGTATAACAGAAAAGAATGGCACCAAGCGAAACTGTTAACTGCACAGTGAGCGCATACTCATCTGTTTGATTTTCAATCATGGAAAATGTGAAAAACGTCACATATGAAAACGCCATACTTTGATAACGAAGGATGTACGTATCGTTTCTTCGAATGGACAAGAATAATTAGGATAAGATAACTAACATATCTCACAAGATAATTAATTCAGTCATGGCAAGTAGAGTGTAGTGATTAATCGAACTAATAACTTCTGAAACAATTTCCCACTACCACTAGAACATATGAGGTTTGTTTACCACGATTAGAAAAATCACACCTGTGTGTTTAAAGTATGCTTGTATGACGGAATCATTGGCACGTCTGATGATCGTATTCATGAAGTGCCATAAAACCTCACACTGTATTGTTTGCGGATCATTAATTTGTTTTACAGAATCGATGCGTTAAGAAAAAGTAGAAAAATAAAGGGTGGTCAAAAAAAAGGAAACCCTGGATTTTTCTCATATCTTCGTAATTATTCCCTGAAATTTTACACACATGTACAACGTTCAATTTCCTACCAGCTAACCAAAATTCATGAACATCAGCTTGATAGTCACAATGGTACAGCACTTTGAACAAGATGACCCAGTGTGGCCACCATCGCACTATTGGCAAATCTGAACAGGTTGTCAATGATTTGACTACATTTTTCAGCAGGTATGGCCTGAATGACATGGATGATCTGCTTTTTGAGGTCTGCAGTTGTCCTGGGGTTATTCTCGTACACTCTTTTTTGTGTATCACCACAGGTTGAAGTTAGGTAGGGACATTTTGGATGATAGGTGCAGGTTTGCCGAAAGTGCAATATTGGCCAATGGAGCATGTTGTTTAAAGTGCTGTGATATTGTGACTATGAAATATGGAAGGCTGGTAGGAAATTGAATGATGTACAAATGTGCTAAATATCAGGGAGTAATTTCCAAAAATGACAAAGATATGAGGAAAATGGCAACAGGGTTTCCATTTTTTTGATCACCCTGTATGATAAGGATTTAAGTAACCAAGATTCCAACGTTTCGAAAGAATGCATTTACTTCGCGCATAACCAGTTCTGAGAATACTATCTTTGCTCAAACTTCTCTTTCAGTTTTTGAAAATCTCGTTTCATGTTAATAAAAATTACCGCAATTACAGTGTACTCATTCATCCCAGTAGACAATTGGATTCGATAACTTGAAAGGACAGACTTGTTTGTGCAGAATCAAAATAATTATGAAATCTTCAAAATGAGTATCATCTTTAACATCTTTCCCATTGAAGTAATACAATATTTTTTTATCAAATCAATAAAGTTGTTTTTAAAAATCTTATTTGCGCCTAGCCTACCCCCCCCCCCCTTGGCATAGATTAGAATGTCAATGTTAAAGTGTGTGCGAAACTATATAGAGTGACTGGGGTGTCCGTGCTGGGGGACTATAAATAGACTCAGCCAAAGTTTGGCTCAGATAGGTGTAGGAGGACGTTCGAAACACATGTTAAATAAGCTATATATTTGCAAGTCTACATTTGTAACATATTTAAAATGCAAATACTTATTCAAGATGTTACTCGTAAGTTAAATTTTCATGTTTTGACGTAGTTTTGAGTATATATTTCGGATAATTATTGAAAACGTATACTGCATTTTTTATCAGACCAATACATATAAAACATCAAAATGTCGTGGATGTACACCGAGGTACATGATTACACACACAACTTACTAGGTACATGTATATGTACAATTCTGCCAACAGACTGACAGGTCAGCTAGGATTACGGAAGCAACGAAACAATGAAGTCGCGCGCATTTGGGAAAACCGTGAATTATTTTGTATTGCGTGAAATGTTCAATACATACACCCCTTCAAAACAAATAAACGCTTCTAATCCGAAAATGTAAACACAACGTAACTTATTTTAGTGTATCCCTTTAATGTGTTATCAATTGTTAATGTTTAAGAAAATGACAATTGGTGCATAAAAACAAATTCTGAATAAATTTAATCAAATTAAAAATAATCAAATTCACCATAACTATCAACGTAATAAATATAAAACATGAAATGATTCTGATATAAACTTACCTAATCAAACACGCACTGCCTGAAACTATCCCGTAAATATCCAACATCAATCAGGTAAACCTATCCTATAAAATATTCTTATTCATGTTCTAAATGGCAAACTTCCAATATCTCATCCTTAAACAAGCTTCGATTATCACTAAAGAGATTTGCATTTTCTTCCTATAAAGAATAAAATTAAGTGTTATTTAAAATAGCTCATTTCATAGACTTTACTCATCGGATTATAGAGTTGTACATGTTTACTAATGATTTACTTGGAGATTTTCCAAATCCACATACTTAGGAAATCGTATTATACAAGTTATTCGTCCTTAATTGCAGCTCAATAAAAATTTAATATATCCCAGCTCACCGAGCGCGGTTTTTGTATCGTAAATTGTGTCTATTACGACGGGTTAACTGAGATAGAATGAAGGGCATATGAAGCGATGTTATGGCTTTAACCAGCGCAAATATCATATCAATGTCTTGTTTCATCATAATTGCAAATTATACAGTAGTTGGATATACCATATTAATAAAGATACAGCTAATATGAGAGGTCCAGAAATAGCTGATAGCACTTACTCCTTCACATATATAAGCACGAACGCTAAAATGAATTACAATATTTAGAAACGCTTTTTAGGTCATCAAATACCGAGCAATTTGAATTTTAGAATTAAGGCTTATATGAGGTTGTGGCGTATGTAACAAATGGCAAGTAGTGCAATTTTGCTTATTTATTTTGCTTTTAAACATTTCATTTAAACTTTTAAAATATAGGTATATCAACAACCATCAAACGCTCATCATTCCATATACCCAATTCGCTATAAAATTACGAAACGCGTATAGTTTTTGCTTTAACTTTACATTTCATTGATAGATCCGCAGATTGTACGAACCGTGGATTGTACAGATCAACAATCTAGTCAAGATACTTTGAAATAATTAGTCACTCTAAATATACCAGTTTACAAGTGCAAACTTTATTCATCATTGTTTTGTAACATATCGCTTGATTGATTTCGCTTTATTAAATGGAAGCACAAAATGCTTACTGTCTCCCTCTCAGCTTCCAGCTGGGGGTCATTAACAGAACTTTCGCAAAGTTACGAATTCGTAATTCGTAACTTTATGAAATTCGTAATCATAATTTTTTCCCTTTTATCTTTGAACTTAATCGGCCTAGTAAATACTAGGATTTTACAAGTTTACGTTCAAGTTCTTTTGAAAGTATGTAGTTAGCCTCACCAATATCAACAATAGTCGTCAGATTTACAGTTTAATTATGTAATGAAAAACAAGCTGCATATCTGTGAGTGATAACGTCAGGTACATTTTCCTTCCTTCTTGGATTGAGTATATGACGATAGTTTAAGGCACCCTGGTCAGCTGACTTCTTAAATTTTGTTGCGTCTGGCTTGAGGAAGTAAGATACCAATTCGAATACCTTTTCTATTTGTATGTGTGCGCCTGAGAGTTTGTGTTTGCATTTTTATATTTTCATTTTAAAGTATTATTGTTTGAAATGTCGGTAGTATATTTACAACATATATATATATTTTCACCCTGATCCCCAGGGGCCATGAACGGATATTTACGTTAATGTTTAGATCTTACTAAAGTATAGCTCTATTATACTCAAATGAAAAACAATTTAGAGTAGATTGCAAATATTGTATTGGTTTTGTAATTTGGGCCTCCTAAATTCAAAATGGCTATCTTAGTGAGATTTCGCTTTTCCGATCTCTTTAAAGGATGACTATATATGAATAAAAACTATCACCTAAGATCGAGACAACATGGTATAAATAGCAAATAATTTAGGATCAAGATCAATCTCTGAGAACAAGAACAAGACAAATTACTTAGGATCAAAACCAATCACTTGGGATCAAGACTAATCACTTATGATCAAGAACTATCACTAAGGAACAAAAACAAGCACTTGGGATCAAGAAAAAGCACTTATGATAATAAATACAAAATGCACTTACAATAATAAATTATTCAGGATCAAGATCAATCTCTGAGGATCAAGACTTTTTTTTATTTATTTATTTATATAAAATAGATGTACATGGGGTAATATAGTAAATACAAGAGAGCATATTCAAGTGCTAATCACCATTTTGGCATTATAAGCACTCTAGCCAAGCGGGGAAAAAGATGAAGAGGGGTGGAAGGGGGGGGGGGTCTGAGCTGGGTTGGGACTGGGGGAAATACAGGGCAGAGGGACAATGTAATTTATATTTGCAAGACAAGGCAGGGTACAATAGGTTCTAAGATAGTCTTGTTCAGTCTTGTTCAATATGGGGTAAGCCATCTCTAAAGCTACGTTCACACCAACGGCGAATGCCACGCTTTAAATCGGCGAGCAAAGCGCCGTCATTTTTGTCATTTTTGTTCATACCAACGGCGCTTTGATGGCGCTTTAAAGCGGCTTGTAAAGCGGCACCAACGCGTAACAAAGCTTGATTAAAGCGTCGGGGTCGTAATAGGTCGTAGAAAAGCTCGGAGTAAAGCGGGATATTCGGCAAGAGCGCCAACAAATTTTAAACTGTTTAAAAATTTTGGGCGCTCTGTTACGAATTGATTAAAGTGCCGAGAGCGTATCAAAGCTTAACAAACCGTAACAAAGCTCAGAAAAGCTTGATCCAAAGCGTAGGAAAGCTTAACATAGCTCTGATAGGTTCCTCACGCTTTGATCCCGCTTTGACCAGGCTTTGTTACGCTTGAAATCACGCTTTGATAAGCATTATTACGCTTTGATTCGATAATGACGCTTTAAATCAGGCTCTGATACGATTACCAAGCTCTGTTGTGCATTGTTACGCTCTGTTAAGCTCTGTCACGCATTGGAAAATGTCGAGATCGCCGATTTCATGCCACTTTTGATCCAATAACTATATAAAGATGCAGTAGATCCATAAAACCATTGCATCTTTGACTCGAGAACACGATGGCAGAACAACTAGATCCAGAAATTCCAGATGGACCAGAGCATGACCTATCTGAAGAAGACATGATGTTTGTCGCACGGCGTGATATAGCGTGTGGAAACTTGTCAAGCGTAACAAAGCCTAGCAAAGCGTTTCAATCCTTGATTAAAGCGTCTCAATTCGTTGGAAAGCTTGAGAGTCCTTCATGAAAATGTAACAAAGAGTGTCAGATATTGATGAAAGCGTCTGACCTCGTGTCAGATCTTCATGCCAGATCGTAGCAAATCTTAAGACATCTTAACGAAGCGTATCAAGTGGTTACAGACAGTGAAGAGACTGGGGTCCCCGCTTTGAACCAAGCTCTGTAAAGCTTTCCTACGCTTTGGGTCAAGCTTTGCTGAGCTTTGTTACGGTTTGTTAAGCTTTGATACGCTCTCGGCGCTTTTATCAATTCGTAACTGAGCGCCCAAAATTTTTAAACAGTTTAAAAAATTTTGGCGCTCTTGCCGATTATCTCGCTTTACTCCGAGCCTTTCTACGACCCATTACGACCCCGACGCTTTAATCAAGCTTTGTTGCGCTTTGGTGCCGCTTTACAAGCCGCTTTAAAGCGCCATCAAAGCGCCATTGGTGTGAACGTAGCTTTAATAAAGGCAGAAGTCAGAGTAAAGATTTTTTCTGTTTTCATCCTTGCTAAAATTACGATTGCCAAAGGCTAGGTATTCTAAAAGTGTAGATTGGTTAGTGGGGACCAAAGGAGTTTCAGTATAGAGAGTATTGAAAAAGATGGTTCTTGCATTTTCATTCAGAGGGCAGTGAAAAAAGAAGTGTTTTGGAGTTTCGGGTAGACCACAAGAACAATTAGGAGAGCTGATGAAGGTCTAATTGTGGGCAAAGAGTTGAGCCCTGAAGAGCAGGTCTACCCTTAACCTATTAATAAGTGTTTCTTCATTTCTAGAAATATTTAGCATTGAGGTAGGGATTATGTTTATGTCAAGGTTGAGAAGGTGCTTGCGATTGTTGTTCTTAAAGGCAATGAGGGTTTTACTTGTTTGAATATTCTTTGGTACTATTCTTTGGTACACTAGATAGCCAATGGGAGATTGCATTTGGCATGCAGGAGTTCAGGTATTTGGTAGTGGCATGGTTGGGTAGCCTAAAGGCACTGTGGCTAGTCGATCTATGTGGATGCAGTCAGGCACATGTAATGTTTCGTGAGTACCCGCCTCTGTACTTTTCAATGGAAGAATTTTTCACTTCTGTTTAAATAATCTATATTTACTCATCCGTGTATATCATACTTCATTGATTTACAAAACCAAAGCTACGCTATAAACACACATTCTCTGATATTTTTACGGAGAATAGATAACTCAAACGAATTCACTCGACCAGTTTTATCACCTCGCTCATAGCTGTGAGAAGGTATGTATAATTTGCCATAGGTTTACCTTGTAATTGGGAATAAAAAATTCAAGTAATATAATTATTTCACATACACAAATATGTCTGTGTAAAGTAAAATACAAATACAATGCGTTCTATAATATTTTTGGAGTTATGGTATGAAATATCAGCTTTAAAAAAGCAATTTAATTATGATGTATCATGTGGATTAGTAGACGTTCTGATTGGATTTATTGAACATACTGGCTAGGTTTCAGTTGAATCATTTTGAATGTGTGTATTTTTAATATTTTAATCCACAGTGTCCGAAAACAATAATAATGCTATATTGGTAATTGGAAAAATTCCACTTACCACGATTTCAAAAAATTGTAAATAGATAATACTATTCTTGAATGATGGTCATTTGTTTCAAGGAATCTGGAGGCTCGTTCAGCTGAGCTGACAAAATCATCAAGATTTACGGATGGTCCATCTGTTGGCTGCTCATTGTCACCTTCAAGGAATGTTAATGGCTCTGAAACTGGTAGCCTTGCCCAAGTCGGTATTTATTTACTTATCTGATCTTGAATTATTACCACCTTGTACAATCCAATGTATCATCGCTGATATTATGCTAACTTATTCAGCGGTTCCGAGATTCCCATAAAACCTAAGCTACCTAAGGGTATTGCAAAACCATATTGATTGACAATATGAACATGGACACAACGTGTGACTTCAGGCTGATTGACCAATCAAAACGTTATCAGGTTGACCTGCATAAAAAAGCAAACTACCCGTCTAGGACTTGAAATTCAATGATCTGATCGAGTGTTTCTTGAGAGTTACAATATATTATGTTATTAAATGTACATTGGAATGTAAGCAGTCATTAATACTCGTCTAAATGAAATCATGCAATTCAATGTTGATTCAAAATCAAAACTGAATTCGCGATGGAAACTTTGGCAAGGCTATGAAACTTGATTTGTGGGTATTCCAGTGGGTCGATGGGTCTTTTGCTCTGAATTCACTTCATTAGCGTACCTAATTTCAACATTTTCATTGTCATCCTTACATGTTAGGGACCCGTTTTTCAAATTAACAGTATCAGCGATACACAATAAAAAGTTCTTAGAATTCAATGTATAAGTTATGAAATATGTGTAAAATTGTCCAAGGTATCCGAATCTGCAAACCAGATTTTGATCCGACTTCCGGTTCGGAAGTTATGGCATTTTGAAATCTCAAAAATCGCTATTTTGGTATCCCATGTTAAGTCAATGGGGCTTGAGAAAATTATCAATTGTAACAACACAACACTAGATACAGCTTGCATGCAGCCAACTTAATAAGAATCTACAATAGAAGCCGTCCCTCAAAATCTACTTTCCTTCAAAATTTGAACACTAAAAGGCCCAGGTCAAAATCTAGGTCAAATTCATAGTTTTTCTTTTGACTACAACAAATCATCTTTGATTGATCTCATATTTACCAATACTTTTGTTTGTAAATCAGGATATACATTCCTCTGTAGGTTCTACACTGTGTGAGCACAGGACCGTGGGTCCTTTATTTCATCTGTAATGGCATTTTCCAGTTGATGGGTTTATATATAGTATTTTCATGAGGGTGCCTTTAGACTACTTGTAATGGGGTGGCTAATTACTTTACTGAATGAGGAATGTTTATCCAAACAATGGATACAAAGAAAATCTGGCCAGTTGTCCATCAGTAAATAAATCATCGTGATAAAAGTATAATTTATTAAAGCATCCATTTGTTACCGTTCTGAATCCAAATGATACATAGGTGCATCCATTTTATACATATATGTTGACGTTTACGAAATGTTTTTCAAATATTCTATATATTCAATGCTTTATTGTACTAAAAATCCCTTTCGGGTGAGTGTACAGCAAATAAACATGATAAAATAAAACTAAAACTATACATACAATTACAATAACATACAATGCAAATTTTACATGGCATATAATGACAATATAATGTGATTGACTGATCCTTAGATATATACCAACAACTACTATTAGCCTACACCTACATGTATATATTTATATTGATAATATAGTTGTTGATCTCTTTTCAATTATTTCATAAAGGTATTTTGCAAAGGTGATACACATGTTACCCTCAGCATTAAACATATAATTAGCCTTTTCTTCGGTAGTCAATACAGTTAGATTTGGGCAAATCGAGTTAAACGTATCAAAGTATTCATATCTCATTTTTTCCAATTTTTGGCACTCAAAAATAAAATGAGTTTCCGTACCAGTGGTGATTTTACATAATTTGCATTTTCTTTGATCTCTCGGAACTATTGGTCTTGTATACCTTCCTCGCTCTATTTCTAAATTGTGTGCACTTATTCTTAATCGCGTCATATATTTCCTATGTTCGGCGTTCTTTATTAAATTCAAATATGGTTCTTTTCCCCATCGTTGTTTGATATTATTCAAAAATTCTAATTTCCCTTTATTATCATTGACAGTTTTTTCCCAATATTTTATATATCTTTTTTCAAGGATTTTCTTAATATCAAGCGGTTTACTTTTAATGTAATTTTTATCTTGTGGTTGAACATATGCCATTATTTTATCAATATCATAGTACCATGATGGTTGATTATGAACTTTTGATAGTTCAATACTATCTGCATATGCATTAATTAGTAATGAACTCGTTCCTTCATTTTCTATATGATCTAAGTATTTAACTTGTTGGTAAAATATATTGATAAACAGAGGGAATCTACCTAACTCACCCATCGTAGCTAAATTACTCGTTTTTCTATGCACCCCTAATAGAAACTTCAAAAAAGATAGATGTAGTAATTCCGGTGGAAGTGACTTGTCATATTTCATTTCAAGGCCAAAATCTTTATTTTTCAGAAGATCTTTATTAGTTATTAGACCAGCACCCCAGATTTCACATCCATATAATAAAATTGGTTTTACTAATATGTCAAATAATTTCAGGCACAAAGTTAGGTTAATATCATTATGTGTAAGCATACTTATCAATTTGAATTTCGCCTTTTCTGCTTTTTCTTTAATAAAGATTGCAGCTTGTTTCATCGATCCGTTGGCATGGAATTCCATACCCAAATAAGTATACTTTGATACGTTTTCAATTACCTGGTCCCCAATGTAGAATATATCATTACATCGTTTACCACTTTTATTAAACATTACAATTTTAGTTTTATCAGTATTGATATCTAAGTTCCATTGTTTACAATAATTGTTTAATTTTTTCAATTTTATGTCCATATCAGTTTTATTTGCAGTAATTATGGCTAAATCATCTGCAAATAGCAGGCAACTTATTTTTTGTTTTTAAGTCCTGACTATTTAATAAAGGAAAAAACCATTTGTTCCTTTTATTTCAGTCAAAAAATAGAAAAAGACCATTGTAAACTGTAATTTTAGAAATGATTTCCTTTATTTCAGATAGACAATTAGTAAATTGCATAACAACATTTATTTTATATTTGTACACCAGTGTTAATATTTGAGTTATTGCTGCCAATAAAAGCTAAAAATATATCAAAAAGTTGATGTGTCAGTTATAGAAATTTCTATTTAAGAGAAATGGCTGCATGTATAGAAATGTCTATAGCTGATCGGAAATTGTCCGTATAGAAATTTCTATACGAAACAAGCTACCCATTCGTATAGAAATTTCTAAAGTCTAGAAATGTATGCATGTAGAGAAATGTCTAAAGTAATTGTACATGTTCGTATAGAAATTTCTATACGAGGCAAGCTGACAATGTATAAAGAAATATCTTTACTACGGGAGTGATTCACTGTAACTTTAGGATTTCTATCATAACCGATAACTGTCCATATAGAAATTTCTATACGAGTCAAGTCAACAATGTATGTAGAGATATCTATATTAGGGAAATGTCAGCCTGTATAGAAATTTCTATAGCATACCCGATAACTGTCCGTATAGAAATTTCTATACGAGGCAAGTCAACAATGTATATAGATATCTATATTAGGGAAATATCAACCTGTATAGAAATTTCTATAGCATACTCGATGACTATTCGTATAGAAATTTCTATACGAGGCAAGCTCACAGTGTATATAGAATGTTACAATATTTCTATGTTAAACAGCAAAACCGTCTGTTTATAAATGTCTTGGAATTTACAAATTGTTTATAAACCATTTTCAAATACATATTTTCTTGGGTATGGCCAGACATTAGGCAACTACCTCACCAAATATACATTGGGATATAGTCAGGCATAAGGCAAGCGAGGCAACTACCTCACCAAATATACACTGGCATGTAGCCAGGCAAGAGGCAGGCGAGGCAAGTACCTCGCCAAAAATTACAGAAAACATCAATTCAGACAATGTATTTAAAATGTAAAAATTAAGTATTATAAAAATGACTACATAAATCAAGAGTAAATTATTTCGAGTTCACCGTTTATCTGGTAAGAACATTGTAAAGTAACTGTTTCATTAGGCCGTTTAGGCGCATCATTGCTACTATGTGAGTAATTTTGGGCAAAGATTTTTATTAAGTCATAGGTTTTTGATTGTGAGAGGGTGCCAAATATTTTATTTGTGATTTAAAATTTGGCGAGAGGTTCAAAGACATTAAAATTGTGCTACAAGAGACGAGAGGTATGATAACACTTGTTCTTCACTTTCTTTTAAAAGAATAACCAAGTTGTTCTTTGGAGCATCGAGGTATCTATCTTGTACGACAAAATAATGATTATCGGGTATTTCCTCACCAATCTTGGCGTAATCCCCTCTATTAATTACTCTCATTTTGTTTGTTATCCTCATAAGACTGTTAAAATCACTGATAGTTGAAAGTGCCTGCTTGCAATAAAATACTGTATCACGTTCCTTTACTCCAAGAAAGACTTCGCTCTGCCACCTAGCACAGATGACCTATAAATATAAAAAATATATTTTCTGTGTAGATTTATCACTCTGGTGATATATAAATATTAACTTAAGTTCATCAATTTCAGAGTAAAATATTTTATTATTTATTACGTCATAAATAATATAACTTTGTACTTCCACTTTAAATGTAATCTTGATAAAGCTAGTTGGATGATTAGGGAAACATCGATAATAAAACATTTTACTATTAAGTTAATGAACTTAAGTTATTATAAAAAATATCATTTTTAAAAGTTATATAGATCGCAGCATATTTCAATCTCTAGTAGACTAGTCTTAAATTATGGACGCGATTTCACGCGTTCGAAAGTGTTTTCAAATATTCCATTAAAAGTGTTATAGTTAATGCGATTTTAACCTTGAAATTAATCCTTAATGATTTCAGATTTAACCTTTAATCAATATACAACATCAAGATTATTTTGTGTTATGTTATTTATATCAAGGATCATTATATTCATCATTCTACATAATTTGTTGGTGTAAATCTTAACATTAATCATCATTAATTGAAGGAAATTAACAGAGTAAACTAAATATGGACATACATCTCTGTATCTTTTCCTCTGTGGCTCCGCGCTGCTGTTTGTAGCCTATAAATAAATTAAATTGCATTTTATGATTGTTCATTTTACATATGTGAAATAAGGCTTACCATATCACATATGAATGAGCACACATAAAAACAGCTACACTATTTACCGGACATTCATATTTTGTTAATATAGCTGTAATATACGAAATAAGCTAAATTATTATGCGGCTTGCTTAGTCAAGTATTCTTATTATATACTGATTTTAAATTGAGAAAAACGAATTTGCGTGAACGTTTTCCAACGCTAGAGGGTTTTCAGAATACATATTTAGACCTTAAGTTCTTCTTTTAAAACGTAAATTCACTCACCTGTTTGTCAATTTTTTCTGTTCGCCTCCTCTTAGCATCTTCTGGCGCACCTTGTAACAAAAAATTAATAATAATAAATCAATGTGACATTTTCCGCGGAGCTAACCAAGAAAAATCCCCACACAACTCATCGAAATACTAGTTAGTATAATATCATCATTTTTGAAAATATTAAATTAAAGAATTATGATTCAAAGACATTCGTTGTTCTGAATGAACGAATAAAACTCACGTACATGTCCCATATATCTCTCCAGGGACGTTTCTCTTAGTTTGGCCTAGTTTCCTATGGGACTCTGTAAAATATGATTTGTATTGTTATTGTTATTATCACATGTAATAGGCATGCACAATTGATGCAGTTAGTAAATAAAGCATAATAAAGCATCAATTACTCTACTCTTGAATGTTAAGTTACCGTATCATATAAACCTGTTACGTATTCAATTGCAGGTTTGCTGCTCCTGGGTACAGTATTATTGTGATTGAAATGTTGATATATTTTACACAATTCTCCCTGAGACTACATTATCAGCACAAAGTATATATTTGCATGTGTTTTATGAATCAGATATATCACCAGTCTAGTTATTCGAAGCTGCGTGACCAAATGACTAACCATTGGCTTGTGCATGCTTCATAACACCCATTGTCTTTTTTGTCGTCACATGTTTCATTGACAAATATTTTGGGAAATATCAGAAAAGTGATTCGATTATTACCGTAAGGTATTTCTACAGATAGGGCATCATCATCCTCTGGAATAGAAGTGACTGTAAGAGTATCTTCGATGGGGGTGGTTGTATTTTCTCTCATCTGGAAGTTAAAAATGATAAATTAATGTCATAGTCATTGATGGGTGGAACTTTAGGATTAAATTATCACGATTATCATACAAAGTATTTGCAAACAAGAAAGCAACTTACTAAACTGACCTACTGGCCACCTTGCTTTGAGAAGACTTGGAACAAGGTATACCTAACAGTAAATTGTATGAGATATATTAAAAGCTAATGATCAGAAGTTCAGCAGTACTACTTGAGACCAAAAAGTCCAGGCAAACAGGAGGTAGGGGGATTGTGGAGTAGATATTTTACCTTTATTTATTCTCTTGTTATCATACCTGATACAGTCAAGTATAGAACAATCTGAACGAAAATCCCATGGCATACGAATTAGTTCCGCGTTTGCCTTTTGGGAAAATACTACAATTACCCCTCGTCCCAGAAGATATATTTCATAACATCTAGTTGGCCCTTACTTGATCAAAAAATGACATAGGAAGTAAAAGGCAATTACCTGTCGCAGCTTCTGCTCTAACAAGGCCACGGTTTGTGCATAGCGTATAGCTTCCTTCTCCATACTTTCACACTTTTCCTTCAGCTTCCTACGCAATTCTGCCTCCTTTGCGGTATGATGGCTTTTTAGTTCATCAATTTGCTGTAAATAATGAACATGTCAATGTACACGTTTGAGGGCAGAACATGACAAAACAAGATATGTTGATAATTGTCATGGTAAATTTTTAGAAAGCATCAATTTAAGAGAGAATGCATTAAGAAATATTAACTTTTATCTACTCATTTTAGATTATTTATTTTGTATGATTGATTCTATATACTGTACCACAGTTTTGAAACCATAGTTAAATAGACGTATCTAACAAATTAATAAATTGGAAATTTAATGTTTAGCCATCGACATGGTATCGACCCCTGAGGATCAAACATGCACACATTCTTGCATGAATCCTTACGTTTTCGTAAAATAATGGTTAACCATACCCTTTCATACTTGTCTTTGACTTTGTTCATCTTGAGTTCCATCTCACTGGCTAGATTTTCTGCAGTACGCGCCCTTGCTAATGCTGCATCTACCTGTTCCTCTAACTGTAAAATATGTAAATGTATTATATTTTTAGAATCTTGAAAAAGACTGGGAGATAAAAGTCGAAAGTCTCGATGAAATGAAACATATAATCTGAAGTAAAGAATAAGCGTGTTTCGATGTATATAAACCAGAGAGATGAACTTGCATATTACTGTAAATATAATGTTTATCCTAATAAATTGCATATAGCGTTAGCCTTGTTAACAATACAGTATATATTAATGCAAGTAAACACTGTTCTCACAACATGTATAGGTTTAAGAGTTAGTTTTCCTCTCCTATCTTTTAAAAGGATTTCAAGAATATGTACCTTACCATGCAATGCTTACCTTTTTGACGGTAGCTTCTTTCTTCTTTAGCTCAGACTGAATATCATGCACCTGTTTATCTGTGGCACCCTTCCCGATTGATTGATTGACGTAGTCGCTCTGAAATATATGCATTTTACAATTGTGAAGGTCTATGTACCCAGCTGTGCTTATCAACATAAAAGGAAATACAATTTATCTTGTTGAACCATGGACATACCGGTACAGAAAGTCCATGATTAAACTTTCCAATTACATTTGTCTGTTTTAAAATAATAACACTGTCCTAAACATAAAATGCACAAGAAGTAAAGGTAGAGTGTTCGATGCGATTTTTACAAGAACTAATTCAATATTAATGGAGAACCGTTATATCAGACCTCGGAAGTAAACCTAAATTTCAACATGCGAACAACCGATCCAATAGTACTATTTCGTGTTTGTGTGCATCTTTAAATTAATAAGAATAAAAACAGGACGTTTCAGTAAAAAAAATTGAAAAGTCCAGCATAATTTGTCCGGTTGTGAATTGTCACTATGGTATGCTAGGATACTTGATAACATTTACCAGTTGTCTGCCATTATCAATACACTCGCGACTGTCATCCAGGCCTTCTTCCATCCTATACTGTGCCGCTAAAGAAGCATTTGATCTGAAATACAGGGTGGTCAAAAAAAATGGAAACCCTAATACCATTTTCCTCATATCTTTGTCATTTTGAAAATAACTCCCTGATGTTTTACACATTTGTACATCATTTCATTTTCTACCAGCCTACTTTATTTCATGACCATCAGATTGATAGTCACAATGTTACAGTACTTTACAGTACTTTAAAGAACATGCCCAGTAGCCACTTTTGCGCTGTGGGGAAACCTGTATTCATCGTCTAAATTGTCCCTTCCTGTTGGGATATGACAGAGATAGAGTATAATTATGAGAATGACCTCAGGACAATTGCAAACCTCAAAAGTGAGATCATTTGTGTCATTCAGGCCATTCGGATCATTGACAACTGTGCTGTTTTGCCTACAGCGCTACAATGGCCAAATCTGAAGCATGCTATTCAAAGTGCTGTAAAATTGTGACTATCAGTCTGATGGTCATGAAATATTGTAGGGGTGGTAGGAAATTGAATGATGCACAAATGTGTGATATATCAGGAAGTAAATCCTTAAAGTGACAAAGATATAAGGAAAATTCAGGGTTTCCATTTTCTGACCACCTTGTACATGGATACATCGATGAACTTGATACAAATTGTGCTTTGCGCTTACAATCCGCGGCTAGATACACGAAGGGGACTTATAAATACAGTATACGAAATGTTTGATTTATACTTATGTCCTCTGGCAAGGTTAAAATCACCATATATCTAGATTATTGCATTCTGATGAGACTACTTACACCAACCTTTTTTTCTGGCCCGGTTTCTTGACAGCAAGGAATTCTTTGTATGTCATTTCACCATTGTTGGTCTTAACAACGTGTTGCCAGCAGTCCTTTGTTACATTTATCATTGATGTCTGCTTCATTTGGCCAGATGGTTGTGATTTAATTTCCCCCCTCTCCCATTTGTTCATAAACGTATTGACAGCGTTCCATTTGTCATTGGGTAGCTCGGCAATTCGCGTGTAGTTTTGGTAACTACTTGCGAGCTTCTGTTTGTCCTTAAAATACAACATCCAATTGTAAATTATAACATAAAACACTACCTGTACATATAATACTGAATATTGGTTGCATAATGCATTTTTATTGGTTATTAAAATAATAGATAAGTATGAGTGCAACATCTTAGATACCATAATCTTTTATTGTAATTAAGATTGTCGTTTACGGTAGCTATATAATCATAGTGTTACCTCTATCCGTAGAATTGAGCATAACGTATTCCGCCATAACGTGTTAACTTCTTTTGGCAATACGTCTGGTATTATATCCGTATCCAATATCTTCACTAGCTGCCTTCTGAAAAGCTTAACCATATCGGGATAAGTTTTCTTCAGATGTGTCCCCATCACCTCGTTGTGATCCATCCCAAGTTTTAAGATCTGCGTATTTGACAAGCCCCAGTACACCTGTGGATTACATTAAATCTCATATGTCAGCTATAAGACCAGTATACTCTTTTAACATTTAAAATATGAATAAAATCAATAAAATACACGTTATATTTACATGTTAACATTTTTCACTCTATTATTTTTAGAATTAGAATTGCAAAAGGCATTGCGATTTGATATTCAATATCATATAAATTTAGTATACCTTAATGCACCATTTGCTAAATTTTGACTCATCACTGCACCCATCTTTCAAATGAAGTTCTTTGAGGGCAGCCAAAGTGTGATTCCCTCCTATCACTTCGACCGTGTGCAGCCCTTCCTCCACAGCTGCTTTGTCTATGGGAACAGATGATGTGATGTTCCCCAGCATAATGGTGAAGCTGGCATCTGGCCTAGCTTCAATTGATTTTCTGATCTTTTCCACCTGTGAACTGTGCAAGTCTCGTACCCGGTTCACATCAGATGGAGACTCCAAACATCTAATTGGGACTGTGATGAAGTCACCTAAACAGAGTTGAACAAAATTATTATAGACTGCAGCTAGGCAGCTATTTTCAAATGTGTAAGACCAATGGTATGCATTGACCAAATGGGAAATAACCGAAGTTAAAATTTCAAGGAGATAAAACTTCAAAAACTGATTCAGTACAAATATACAGTAATGATAATGTTATCGTTCTTTTCAAAAAGTGTTCTCTCTGATTATCTTAAAATCATTTAGGAATACCAATGTGTATTTGTAAAGTGTATACGTATTTCGATGAGTTGATTAATCATTATATGCGTTGCTAACATCAAATAAAATGAAACTATTAGCATACCAATAAGTTGCGCCTTGACCGCAAGATCTGTTTCTCCACTGGCCCCTACGGGGTTGATCGAACGTTGACTTTGCCTATCTTTTGAGACTGGAGATGTCTGGAATAAAAGTAAAAAAGTACAAATAGACGATCGCAAAACAAGCGAGCGACCAATGACACATTCCCTATGTGAAATATATAAGCGAGGATCCAACGTCTTGTAGCAAGACTAAGTTAATACGAAACGTATATAAATAAAATGCCTGTATGTCCCTATTTTCATGGTAGTCTTCTTATCTTAAAAATCTTTAAATCGTGTTGAAATGTGATCAGTGTATATTACACTAATAGCTCTACCTATTGCAATTATTCATAGTAACTGATCCACTCTGGTCCACAAGTTAATTCTACATTTCGTGATTCGCTCTTTGATCAGAACGTTCGCAAATATGTACTGAAAAAGCACTAAAAAAGGACAACATTTGATTGGTCAATATTTTCTCACTATGCATTTCGCGTAGCTATTTACGTGACCCGAAAGTTCTAAATCAAACTAATTACGCAATTTTGTTTTTACACCCGCACGCTAAATAAAACAATGACAACATCGGAAGTATTCTTCTTTGTCATTGCTTTAATAGTCAGTATACGGAGTTTAATCAATAAACGTTTTCAACGTAACTCTATGATGTAATTTGAAAATGAATACTTTTATTCAGTTGATGCATCGATGTTGCAGTTTGTAGTGCGGTAAGATTGGCATGAAAGTATTGAAAGTCGAATGGAATTATTTTTTCCAATATGGCGACTAGTCAACTGATCATGTGACCTTCTCTTCCGGAATATTTTCTCACTTTTCAATCATCGTTTTTACCACGCTATGAATCAATACAATGAAAAAAATAGCTGTTATATTAAGATTAATAAGAGATCAATCGTTTATAATATTTTTTTTCTGTACCCTCGTACGGAGATATGAACGAATATACATGATATCGTTTGAAAAATAGGTGTGAAAATCCCCATGTTAAACCTATGAGGGAAAACAAGGAAGTATAAATTTGTTCCTCCGCGAACTGCATCATGGGAAATATTTTGACCTTATAAGGAAAGATTTTCGCGTCTCCTCTTTTGAAGAGGGAACAGCGATTTCGGCAATTCTGAATTGGCATTGATCGCGTTACTGGTTTTTAAAACATAATTTACTCTTGTTCCCGCAATAGGTCTGAAAGTGTCATCACAGTGGACATTTGAAGTTTATTTGATGTTTTGATATGTGATTGGCCTTAATGTCGTCTCGATGGCTTAACTAATGTACAAGAGTGAAGCCAATGATAAAATTAAACTTAGATGTATGACTGACCAAAATTGAATTTAACATGAATTTAGGTGTACCCTGTTGTTGTAACAGACTTCATATAAATCATGATTAGGTATCGTTGATACTATTGGCCTAGCGATATTATCAAAATTCAGTCATATCACTTTTAACGATACATGCGATAGTTTATAATTTACTTGTAACCCTACATATTTTTAACTCCTTGACATGTATTTATGTCTCGCAATGTACGGGGACCGACAGATATTATCTCCCAAATACTTAAAACATGTCCATGCATAATGAACCTGATCACCTCTGAAAAATTCAGCAATGCCAAACGCCATCGGTCCAATGCATTATTAAATCTAATTTTGTAAAGAATGATAAAGTCTTTTACTTAATACTCATTCCTCATAGTTTTATCAATAATGTTATAAAAGGTCTTACATCCTTTATATTAACCAACTGACTATTTTATATTTTGTTTTATTCATATACTTTATTTTACTATCAAGAGAACTTGTGAGAGTATGTTCATCTTTTAGTAAGTTGGGCGTAAACTGACTCAAACAGAAGGCGTGTGGTATGTCATGGTCAATGACCATGACTGACCACTTACATAAATATTTCGCCTTGAATCATGAAATCGTAATTGCGAGATGGTATCCTCCAATTCAAAAATAGCATAATTTCGAAGTTTAATCCAAAAATAGTTGCAAAAATAATACATCTTGCATCCACAAAACCTAGGCTGAAAAGTGACTACAATTACAGTAGGATCTAGTGAGTCAAATAAAATATTAAACAATTAATCATCTTCATAACAAAAGCTGATCTTTCCTCATGCGGCTCAATGAGGTTAACATTCTATGAGGTTACTCATTCTATGTCAGGGACATAGAATGAGTAAAACAATAAATTACAAAGTCAGTAAAAGGACAGAGCGAGGAAAATAATTAAAAAGATATTCCAGGTATACTGCTCGTTGGGTCAATAATTGTCATTCAAGGTTATTGAATTAGTAAAACAATAAATTACGAAGTCAGTGAAAGTACAGAGTGAGGGGAGCAATTAAAAATATAATCCCTTTCAGGTATATGAGAAATGAGACCCTTCTCACTGAGATCTATCCCAGTAGGTCATTGAGCCCAGGCTCCTTTATATGATATTAAATTTCAAAATTCACAACGATATTTATTGGATGCAAGAAAATATGAGTAAACCTAATTACACAGGAACGGGGGCATTTTTAGCACTTGACAGCATTCATATATAACAGTATATTATTTGAATATAATTTTTGCGATCGTGATGTTCTTTGTACTACAAAAAGTTATCATGTGATTTACATCTGGTTTGTTTTATCTGAAAGGAAGTGAATACATTGAGAATTAGGTGGAATTTTATGTAGATTAAATAAGTATTTCTGATTTTGCAAAGAATGTTCAAACCCCAGAAACCGTTTGAGGGTTAAATAAATATATGAGTAGCCACTAGTGACAAAATTATAATTAAATAAATAGGAGTAGCCACCACATACGAAACAAAGAATAGCATAAATTTGAGGAATATTAAAGCTTTAAATGTATAAAATCGCTCTGCCCACTAGTTGTCGGGATATTCTAAAATGCCACCCCTGATTGAATGTTGACTTCGCCTCTGTATAATGTATATAAACATACTTAAGCCAAATCAAATGTTTTATATATTAAAATATAACCAATATTTTTTATTTTTCATTTACATGTATTTCAATAAGTTGGTTTTTAATTTTTATATTAATGAAACTTTCATTTCTCATCAAAATGATCTGATCAGAAAAATCAATGACAAAAATCAGATAGAAAAATACATTGACCATCAGACGCACAAGTGTTTCAAACCTTAACATTTTGATAACTGTTAAAATGTGAGTTTGATGCATAAATTCCAGTCAGCCTTGTGATTATTTAGTTGGGGTTTAGTAAGTTTTTAGTAAGTTGAAGTTGGGTTAAACATCACAACACACAAACTATTATAGATGTGAGTCAAAATTGCATGGTCAGTACAAAGTTTGGAAACCGTTCAAACCGTTGAATAGAACAGAAATAGAACCATTCTCGCGAGCATGATTGACTGTTGGTATTTAGGTATACATATCCTCAATACATGATACGAACATAATAAATTACACAATATAATAAAATAAGAAGGATTGACCAGTTGTTTGTTGTCAAGTTGACGACAAATAATTGTTTATTATCCCGGGTTTATTATAAAGTTAGAAAACAAACACATTTGGAGCTAATTTTTAATTGATATTAATGAATTGCCACTGAATGATAGTGTTAATGATATAGTTATCGCAAGCAAACCCAGGGCTACACTGATAACAGCAGCAGGTTTTAATTAGTCTGGTACTTGTGCTATATGGTTGCTGATTTATGGCCATTACTTGGGGTTGTTAAGCCTTGTCGAATTACAAGTCTGGTGTTCGTATGTATCATACCTAAGAGGTGGTCCTCTATTTTAGCCATATCATATCATAATTTTCAATTCATGAATATCATCATTAGGGATATAACGGGACGATTATAATGTATTTTCTGAGATGAGGGGTATACTTCCGTTATTTGTTGATCGCCCCACGTATTTCATAAAGTTAAAGCGTGGAATATGTTAATCAGTTACACTCTGTGTGGTTTAAGCGATCGAGTAAGTTTGACCATTTTGTCCGAATGTTTAGATTGCGATTTGACCAAAGTTACATTTAACTACACGTAACAATTATACATGTAGATGAGAAGATCATTCACTGAAAATTTCATGGAAAAATATCAAGTATTGATAAAGTTAGAGCAAATACTGCATTACTTCTGGGACAACCCTCTTATAAATAAGATCTCTCAAATACCTAAGAACCATGTTTTATATTGTATCAAAAAGGTTACCTGATATATCACTCTGATAAAGCACTATTGAGTCAACATTTGTATTGAGATATTATTTTACCCATCCATTGTAGTTTTACACTTTGCTGACACTGGTTACATAATATTATTGCTATGTTTATTTCAAACCGCATAGTATCTTTCAACTTTAATCGAAGTTAAAATATCGAATAAAAGGTTGTTCTAGGTTTCCGGACCACGTGTAATCAAATGCAAAGTGGTTTATAGTTTCTAAAAGCGTCCTTCCGAATGCTAATAATTTCCGTATACTGAACTGTCAATGTCAGCAAATATGAAGTTAATATGAGTTGCTTACTTTCAAGACAAGATATGAAATATATAATTTAAGGTCACATTCTTAAGCTCTCCTTAATTTCCAAAGTTTGAATCAAACCTCAATAAAAGTTCATACTTATTATTCCTTGTAAAATTATATTCCCATATTTGGTGAATCGAGGTAATGCCTAATTTTCAAAAAATTCAAAATATTGTTTTGTTTTTTGCTGTGTCGCTACTTGCCAGAGAACCTACTTTAACAAAAAGAACAATTATCTTATACTCACCAAATCCAAGTTACATGTATCAGCATCGTCTACACAGGAACTTAGCTGTTGTTGTGATAATGGATCGGGCAAACCTGAAAAAGCAATATACTATTTTATGACACATCAAATCCAGAACGCCATTTAAATTGGAACGCCATATCGATCTTATGAACTTTAACAAGCAATATTTAAGTTGTGTTCAAACATAGTTGGAATAGCAAAATAACGAGCCACTGCAACATAGTTTATACTTTACTTGTATTTACACTCACATTTCCGACCGGTTTCCTCCCAAAGATTGCAGAACAACGTTCTTGACACTCTAGTTGCCGCCTCTAGAAACCTTTTGCTAAAATCGTTCTTTCCGGTTTGTAAGGACCGCAGATGCACGGTTGTGTCTGCTGCTTTCTCGAGGACATGGTCCCAAATAAGCATCTGTAATTGAAATATATGTTGAAAACAAGTGTGCACCTTTACATTTGTGCATAAGGAGAGATTATTTTCCCAAACACAAAAATCATACCTATTGTAAATGGTTATAAAATTACAGATGTATGCAAAAAAGCCATATTTCCTCTAGTTTTAATTCGCGAGATTGATACTTTGGTCAACATATAGTTCCCCTCAAAAATTGCAGATACTGGAAGAATATGATAAGGTCTTATGGACACAATTGTCAACACCCGATTTCTAGAATATAAATATTTACATGATCTAAAGTTTTATGCGAACTCCTTCTCATTGAACCACGGGGAGAAAGTCACCCCTCTCTTATATTCTCTATGTTTACAGGTTAATAAATAGCCTAGAAGAAAAGAGGGATGGAGGCCTTACTCCCCATGAATTGCTCCAAAGTCAACCCGATTTGCACAATTCTAATAGAAATTACTAACCTTTATATATTCGCCCTGCTTTTGCAATTTTGCTTGGTAAACACCCCTTATCTCATAGAGTTCCGTCTCTAACTCTTTTTGAAGGTATATTTTACCACCGCTTTCAATCATATGCCAATCATTCAGAAACGAAGCCATGTTGGAATTGCAAGCGATTGCAATTGTCTGCATGCGTGTATAAGTATATCAGATTGTCAAAACCTTGATGCTAATAAACTATGACGCTAAGGCCAGAAGATAGTCACACAACCGTTCAACCCTGACAAACGTAACACACAGCTTTGCTATATTTATGAGACATTGATTTTGATTTTGATCATCTGGTTTTAGAATCGAACATTTTAGCATAGAAATTCCGGACACATAATTACTTTTTGAGAGGTTGATATTTTTTGTAAACTGAAACGATAGGTTACTATATCTAGCATCTCAAAACAATATTTCAAAAGTAAAGAGGGGACACAGTACAACCTGTTAATTCGAACACCTGGATATTCCGAGCACCTTCAAATCCGAACACTTTCTCTGGTCCCCGTTGCTTAACCATTTACTTTCATTTCAATGAAACCTATCTTATTCAAACATCTCCTAACTTGAACACTGAACACTCATGTGACTCATATAAACATGTGCTTGTCTTACTCAAACTGTTTCAAAAATAGTTCACATGTTTTGCATAACATTGCTCAAATGGTTTTAATTTAGCTTTTGTTTATTTTTGTGTCAATATTTCCAAAGAGAAAATCCAATAGTCTAAATCACAACTGGCCTTCCAAATCCAGAATCTCAAGATGCGAAATCCTGTCTAATCCGACACCTTTAACTCGTTCCGATGGCGTTCAGATTAATCAGGTTTTACTGTATTGCAGATTGTAAAATACTATACACGTATCAAGTTAACCAATTGGATAAGGCATACCAGTCGTGAAATGCATGACATTCCATAGCCTCGGGGTAAGAGCCAACAAGTCACCCAGAAACTAAAATAATTGTGTCCACACATCGTGCGCAAGTGAATCTTTTGTTTACCTGTAACTGACGTTATATGCCAACTAAATAAGTTAATGAAGGACGAATACACGAAATAATCTAGAGTTTGGACACTTTGGCCCGGGAATTCGAAAACGAATCAGAAGTCGACTAGAAAGTGTTGAAAATGGATAGATGGACCCTATATATTTGTCTCATTTTATATATATATGGATACACTTACTCAACTAAAACACCCGGTGCTTGCAACAATGCGGTAAGTAATGAATTTATGTGCCAATTCTAACAAGAAACCCCCAAATACAAAAATAATTGCAACTGCATAATAATCATAAATTCCGGCGTTGGTGTTCTTATGGCTAGTACTGTGTTTTCTATCTGGTTTACACAATACTTACTCTTCCTTCCTTATCTTCCTTTGCCAAAACATTACCAAGGAATAGTAGTTATTATGAAACCAGTGAAAATAAAACAAAAATCAATTTCGATTTTCAGGGTGAAAGCTTTCTTTTAAACACTACATCTGAAGATCCACTTGGAATATCCCTCGATATAGCGAACGATAACAACGAAGACCCTCTTGGAATATCTCTTGAAAATAATGATCAGCCACTTGGTATTTCACTTATCTGTCAAGATGATACTGATACTAGCGCTGACAATTCAAAACTAGATGTATTCGCTTTTTGCGACGATGATGACAAATACGAAAAAGCGGTTAAAACACCTTCAAAAACTCGGCATAACGAAAACAAACAATTAACCAGTACTCCCATTGCACCATCCAAAAATCTGATGAAAAGCAACTTATGGAATGAAAGCTTTAGCGATTATGACGACGAAACATCTGCTATAGATAGCTTAAAAGAGTTACTACCAGAAGACTTAGGAAGCGTTACCCCGAAGGTCAACATCGGTACTTTCTCAACAGGTGAGTTATATTCCGCTCTCATAGGCGCCCTGCCGATTGAGTATTGTGTTCAGAAATGCGATTTCTAACAAATTTCTCAATCGGACTGAAGCAGCCCGATGAATCGGAGCTAATGCGAGGCTAGCATATAAGGGATCAACTCAAAAGTTCAATGTATTTTAACAGATAATTAGCGACCCCCATTCATAACTGTGTTTAAAATGTTAATGCATTTATATCTAGTATACACTATACACTGTATCTAACATAAAATGTAATGCAAATCAATTCTTCGTTAAATATTTCAATCTGTATTTTTGTAAAGTTTCAGTGATATTAGACGTCAGATTGCGTGTTTAATTAGAAAACAAAGTCACAGCGAAAATGTATCAGTTAAAGTTAAAAATCACACAAAATGACACAATCACCAGCTGAATATTTTAAATGTATAAAATTTTGTTCATTTTAGCCCCAAAACGTGAAAGAACGGTTTCTAGGATATTGGAAAAAAGCTTAAGACACGGTTCATTACTCCAGATTAAGTATATGAAGAAATGCTGCAGTTCAAAGTGTCATTTGAATTTGAACATGGACATGGCTCGTAGATGTAGGGAGATTTTATGGACGAAGGATTTCGAATCGAGACACGAATGGTTGATTCAGAAATTAAGAGACGCAAAACATCGCAATGGCAAATATTTTTTAATGATTGAAAGTGGATTGGGAATATGTTCAAAAGCATTTTGCCAACTTTTTTATATAAGCAAAGGATTATATTATAAATCAGTGAAGGATTACGAAAACGGAGTTTTATCAACAGGTTATCAAAGGCGCAGAAGTAAAACATCACTCTATGATGATGCTAAATTTTGGTTAGAAGAATATGCGACTTATCACGCTGACCGTATGCCCGATTCAGCAGACATTATGCTTCCCTACAAGACGAGGAAAGAGGGATTGTACCTTCGATACAAAAGCGAAAGAGTCGAAAAATTTCGAAACTTTTTCAGCAAAACAAGTTTTATGCGTATGTGGGCCGACATGTTTCCCCATCTCAAGATTAAAAAGGTAAGTGTAATATGAGTTCATGTTATGAATTAAAAACAAATGCTTTCATTTCCTCATAGGTATATGCAACATTTAACTTCACTAAAAAGCCCTACATGTATTTTTATACCATCACGACTTAAAGTCAGTGTGTACTTTGTATTTTTGCAATTTTAAAAAGTAGACCACTGAATATTCTAGTTTTTCGTACATTATAAAGAATTACCGACCTACAAAAAAAATCGAAGTAGACTTTGACTTTTTGTGCAAAAACGAAATATGAAGACGATGTGTGGAATGAATTATGGTTATCTGAAAATAGCACATGAAAATGAATGTCAACACGGGCGGCCCTCTTTGTTACACCTATTTTAACAGCAGCAATATCGAAACTTCGATATTTGACACTAGTTTCGATCGTTAAAACATCAAATACATACGTCTATGCTCTAATTGTTCAACCGTTATGGCTGGATAACTATAGCCATGCATGTATCATGTATAATATGAAATGTTTATGAATGCACCCACATTTCCATGGAAATTGCATCCGTACCCAAACCCCAAAAAATGAAATAGAATTCATAACGCCGATGAAAAGTGCATTCGGACCACAACGTCGAAAATTGGGCATGATTTGCCGAAATATACGTCTACTCACCAAACGAAGATTGTTAACAGTTCTCGAAATATAACTCTGTATAATTACAAACTTTTATTGAGTGCAGCTATACGTACTTTTTAGCCAACATTCTCTTTTGACTGCCTATTTTTCAATGATGCAAAATATGATAAATATAATGCAAAACTATTTCTATGTGGTCAAATAGTTTATTGTAACTAAACTTAAATAATAAACTACAATAGAAGTTACACGATATTATAATGCGTTAATTAAAATATGTTACGTAATAATAATAGAAAATACAGGGTGTCCGGAAAGTAAAGATACAAATGCTCTAACTTCAATAGATTTACCTGTTGTGAGATATAATTGCTACAGATTGTAGAATGACATTTCAACAATATATCCTGTAACTGTCATGACATATAGATTCAAAATGAAAAGGTTATGGTCGTTATGGTAACGGGAGTTGGGGGTATATGGAGCAGCGTCACAATTCAGTTTTATTGTCTTTTATAAATCTTTTTCCTATTCCTATCATCATGGCACTCAACCCATTTGTTCCTATAAAACATCAAATTATGTGCCACAACAGCATGAAGATTAGTACTCTAATATTTTTTATCATTTAACATGACTACTATAATCCAGTATTATGTTTTCCCCACATTATCTATATGTTCATGGTGCATCTTGACCAGAGATTCAAAGACCGGACAAAACCGCTGCTGTTTGTCTTCAGATTGCTGATAACATTCGCTTCTAGTTGAGTCTCATTTGAATACTGAACTTCTAACAAATATCGCTTTGGGATGCTCATTAAGGTAAAAGTCTAAAGGGGCCTTTTTCAGGTAAATATGGGACATTGTAAAAAAAGGTTTAGTGTCAAGACACTCCATTTTGAGATTTGTTGGCTTTGCTTTGTGAACTGGTGTATTTTTGTGGAGGTGGAATATTGACTTTCCTCATTAACCCAGGGAACTTTTATTTTAAGCACTTCTATAATATTTCTTTGATTACACTGATGACATAACATAGTTCTGACGTGTATCAATGACACCATTATACATAAGAGAACATAATAGCAACAATAATATAATATTCAAGAAAACAAAATACTGATAGAAAACACAATGATGAAGACTGTATCAAATGGTTATATTTTAGCAATTAATCAGATTTTAGCGATGATCTGGTACCGCTCCACATACCTCTCACCTCCGTAACCATGACAACCGTAACTTTAACCGGTTTAGACTATATGCGATGAGAGTTGGTAGACACATTGTAATAATGTTCCTCTACAATCTGTAGCAATTTCATTGCAAAACTCCTAAATCTCTTAAAATTTTAGTATTTGTATCTTTACTTTTCGGACACCCTGTACATCAACATTAAAATACCACCAACAGATTGTTTGATTTAGACTATCAAATACTCATTATTTTATGGTCCTCAATTATGCTTACTCTATTATAGCCTATTAAATTCAAATAACACTCACAAGTGCATCTTTATACAAGATAATTCAAGTTCACTATTTGGCTCGCCTCTGTGTCAAGTAGAATTGATTGTAATTTAGCGTAGGGAACACCCTTCTTTAAAGGACTTGATCTATACTTACTTGTTAAATTAAACACATTGCAGCAAGGATGTCTTATCATTTTGAAAAGTATTGAAAGTGAATAAATTCATCTAAACAAATAAATGTAAATGTACTAATACTTAGAACCTTTCTGAAACTCCAAATTCACATGTGTCATCATTTACCTTGTTATACAAACCAGATATGCGCAGCTAAAATATATCAAAACATCATAATCAGGTTATTAGTGCAACATAAAACTGGGTAATTTATACGACATACCCAATTTTCCCTTGTGTGAGCCTAAACAGGCATATTCAAAGGGGGGGGGGGGGGGGGCATTTTCCCATTTTAATAGCTGTTGAAGTTCACATTGAAGGTATTATGATATTATGGAGTAAGTAGATCTTAAAATTGGCAGCTTTTTGCAAGTAGTGAAAACTAGTAAGGAAGTGTCAAGCGATGTCATTCATAGTTGATGATACACAAACACCCAAAAGCATGGTCACTTTCTCAAAACACTAGTGGACAGGTACTTTGGAAAATGACGGCTTCTTTATTAAACATTTGATATTTGGCCTTTTTACCATGGTGAGACAAGCCTCTTCACTATAATATGATAATAAGGCGAAATCATCAATGAATATATATCAAGTAAAAGTTGTTTTTATTTCAGACAAACTGTTTCACTAAATGTGATAAATGTGTGAGTCTAAACAGACGCCTTGAGAGAACGCTGAACCCGGAACGAAGAAGACTGATTAAACAGTCACTGAACAGTCAATGATTATAGAGCTGCGCAATAAGTGATGACGTAATTTCTTATCTGACAGTGGGGTGATCAGTATCGGCCAAAGACAAAGGCTTATTCCGCTAGTGCATGGTTAAAGTCCGACCCATGGTCATATGTAACAACATTTGAATTTGAAGAACATATACACGTTTCGTACATCTTGTGTGGTTTTGTTAAACTTCATGTTATTTTTGAATTAAAAGATACCATCTTCCAATTAAGATTTCATGACCCAAGGCGAAATATTTATGTAAGTGGTCAGTCATGGTCACCGACCATGACATACCACACGCCTTCTGTTTGAGTAAGTTCAAGCCCAACTTCTAAAAGATGAACATACTCTCACAATTTCTCTTGATAATAGAATAAAGTATTCGAAGGAAACAAATTATAAAATAGTCAGTTGATTAATAGAAAGGAAGTAAACACCCTTTATAACACTTGATCCATTAATGTATTTCATATGACTGAAGGAAAAATTACTGGTCTAAGCGTATGCGTTTCACACATAACAATCTCTGATAATGATAACCTTAGTTACATTGATGTATAGGACTTTTTACGTACTTAATTCATTCGAAAGAACTAATACATGTTTTATGTGTATAATCTCTGATTACCCGACTTTCTGTACACTGTGTGTACATGGGATGATTTTATGTATTTTATTGTTCGAAAACCACCCATTCTCCACCACCCCACGCTTTTAACCATAAACATAAACAAGCTTTGTTATCTCATTGTAACGAACACAGACAATTTTGGTGTTTATTAGTTATTAGTACTTAAATATTAAACTCAACTATTGTAAACGCATATTCTTAATTTTCTTAATACCATGGGCCAAATCCATATGCTCCACAGCGTTAGTCTATGTTTTAACAACACGATTTAATATAAAACTATGATATTTAATACGATAAGATATAATTATTATGATATTCTATATAAATCTTAATGATCCAGGCCACAGGAAAAGGGGTCTTATTACAGATTTTTTCAATGCTTTGTTTTTTGTTTATCTTAAAAAGCACAACGAAACCTTTCAAATGAGCCATGGCTTATGTGTTGACAATTTTTCATTACAGATACAGAAATGACGGACTTGAGTTTAGCACGTTTTCATCTTAATCTTTGGCACATTTTTGGCTCTGTAGCACAATTTCAATTTTTTGATGAGACTGGTTTTCCTGTGGCGAGGCCCAAATATACATTACAAAACTGGGATCATAGAAAAGCTTTGATCCTTTTAAGGATTTATATTTATTTTACAGGATGGAGAGGCAATATTATTATAACAAACGGGAACTATCGAGGAATGAACCGACACAGTACCTATCTATTATTTTTGACGGCATGGATCAAGGTAAATTAATTGAAGGTGTTTTTCATTATCTACCGCTGCATTCGTATATGCGAATGTCCAAGTTTTTCTTATAGTCGAGAACTAACATTTTCGTTGGAAGTAACGCGTATTTAAAATTCTTGTCGGAAAGCTATAAAGAATTTTTAACGTTTAAAAATAGTATACATTTCTGGGCAATATACTCTATATTGCTTTGCGTCATCGACGCCTAAACAAACATACAGGTGTAACGGTATTTGTTATTGTCCGATGCATATAAGTAACAATGGGTCGTAATACAAATAACAGATTCCAATTAAGATATATCTCTGAATTTAGCATTCGCATGATTTGTTTATATTTTCAGGCAAAACTTCACTTCCACATCTTATAGGCTCTAAAGCTAAATCCGTTGGACAGGGAGACCTGCTTAAGACGCATATCACTGGTGTAATATCTCACGGGCATAGGTTGTTCAAGACATTCATTGACACCTGTGAATACCCGCATGATTCCAACCTATCAGTCAACGTTATTCTCCTTGTGTTGCAGACCATCGCCGCGAAAATGGTATGTAGGTTTTCCGAACAAATTAATGAAATGAAAACATGTTTTCTTACAAACTACTCGGTCTTGCTTCAAGACTGTGGCCTTTTTCTTATCTTTTTATCAAATCAATGTCTAGTGGCATAGGGCATCAAGCTAGACTATAAATAACGATGGCGTGACAGGAGGCCGTTTCTCGAAACTTTTCGTTATTAACAAATCGTTAATAGCGAATCGTGAAATTAACGAGTTGATTACGAAATGTGCAAATTCCGTTTCTCGAACCACCTCGTTGTCGTGCTCGTTAAGCATATTATGTATTTTACATTGTATATCGTAATATCAGTGACACAAAAATAAACTATTTTAAACTTAAAACTGAAACTATATTATATAAAGATAGTATTATATTGTTTAATCAGCATATAAAAAATGTGTTTTAATGGTTTATAATTTGTTTAGATACAACATCGTTATATTACGAGACCCCTAACCCTCTCGTTAAATCAGTCATGGATAACGAATAAATCGTTAGAAATCATGACGTCATCGCAAATCGTTAACTTTCGAAAAATAGAAAAAATCTTTTTGAACAATTGAAATGACGATTCGTTAATAACGAAAGTTTCGAGAAACGGCCTCCTGATTAATATAGTAGCGTTTCATGTTATTGAATTTTTGTTCATTTTTAGGGTAACAAACTGCCACCAACCCTTTATCTCCAAGCTGACAACTGTTGGAGGGAAAACAAAAATCGCTATATGCTTGGTTTCTGTGAACTCCTTATTAGGAATGGCGTTTTTAAAGAGGTAATTAACTCAATAACGAACTAATGATTACCAAAGATGACTTCATTTTCTATCCTCAGCTTCATAGAGCTTTAATATCAAGATGTCTATTTCCCCCAATGATAATCAGTAAAACTATGCATTTGAGAACTCGCACAAAAATTATGTCACTGCAACTGCATGCTTGTAGTTTTTATTTTATTGCATGTTCTGCATCTGCATCTATTGAATTACAGCAAATTAGAGTTTCGTTGAAATAATAATTCCAATCCCTGAACAGTAGATAAAAACGTGACTCATTTTCACGTAATTCTTTTTCATTGTCATTGTTTTGAAAATTACACATGCTAATATCGATATCTTTACTCAACATCTATCTCGCCATTACAACACGTTCAAAGAACAACAACTAACAGTTGCTCGTACACACTATCCTGTCTCTTACGTAAGTAATGTTCTTAACAGTGAACACATGGTTTCTTTGTAGATTGAACTATCATTTTTGATTGTGGGTCACACCCATGAGGACATCGACTCATATTTCCATAAGATTGCTGATGGTCTCAGACAGCAAGAGGCAGAGACGATGGATGATCTTCTTTCGCTATTGAAGAACGGGCAAAGAATAAACGTCGTCTATAATTTCCGTAAGTGGATAGAACCACACCTCGATGAAATAAAACATCACACCAAGCCATTGCATTTTAAATTTATTAAGACGTCAAATGGCGTGAAATTACTTTATAAGGGGCTCCATACTCAACCATGGGTTGAGGCACCCTCAATTTTAAAAACGCTTCCACAGGGAGAACCGGACATACAGACACCAAATTTCGAGAAATTGAATATTGATGGAATACAACGCAACCAAAGATTTTTACGACCACTATACAGTGACCAAAGGGACGGCAGCCAATATATCTGGTGGCAAAAGTATATTAAGCATGTACGAGCCCTTCTCGCATCAGATGAATTGGTGAACCAATATCTACTGAGAAACAAAAAACAGTGGATGCTTGATGGGTTACCAAAACTGTCAGCTGAGGAGGATACCAACATAGATTCAGCCATTCCCATCGAAATTGCCAGAATGTTGGAAATAGAACAAGAACAACCATCGGTGAGTGGTGTGATTACAAAGGTTGTTTTTAACTATATTCAGGAGTACTGTTTAATGTACGTATGTGA
Source organism: Owenia fusiformis (assembly GCA_903813345.2). NCBI lineage: Eukaryota > Metazoa > Annelida > Polychaeta > Sabellida > Oweniidae > Owenia > Owenia fusiformis. Next base: position 29,787,147 of record CAIIXF020000004.1, on the reverse strand, counting down.
ATAACACGCAGAAATATAATGTACATGTATATAGAGATTAACCTATGTACTGTATATGAGATTCAGGATATTGGGATTATCCCGATATCATGAACCGACTATAGGATGATCTGTTTATTCCATACCAATATTGGCCACGTTGTTAAATTGGCCGGAGTTCAGAAAATGTCCATCCAACCGTAAAGATTATTTTAGAATAGCCATGTCCAGTTTTGTTTTCTTGGCAGTGGCCGGGTCAGATATCCATCCAAGTTAATTTTCTCAAATCTTTGTTTAACAGGGATAAGTACGCCCATTCTCTTCTATAAACCATCAAGCAGATCGCGATTGTCTGCATTTTCTCCATTATTGTTTACATTCATTATGCGAATGTTACAAAAATGAAGCAATATGCGAACGGCGATTTTGACGTCAGCGGACAGATGAAATATATGCCCGCTCAAAGGGGGACGTATAGCTATATCTACCCGCTGATGAAAATATAAGTGTTTACAAAGCTGCTTTATGTATTTATAACACGTTCAAGTATGAAATAAATCAGTTATTTAGAGCTCGGTTTTTGATATGTCTGGGAAAATAAATAAATCTACCCTCGATCCAGAGGGTAAATATATTGTATTCTCCTACTCAATATATACCGGGGTAACCTTGTATCCTAAACCTCCCATTTAATAACCTTCATTTGTATACCTGTGTAATGTAAATTTGAATATGATAATTTTGAATTTCAGAATAATATCTGGCATAATGAGAACATGGTTTAAACTATTTCTGCCATAAAACATTTCTTATTTCATCTCATTCAAAACATCTTCCTTAAAGTCCAATCGTTCCATACTAGGTTACATGATGTAATGATTGTTGGAACCCGTTTATTGTCATCTGATTTATACCATGGACTTTCTTTTTAGATTGTGGTGGGTAAAAAGACTGCTAAAAAAGCTGCTAAAAGAAAGGCAGACAAACCACAAGGAACAGGTATATTAAATCAATACATCATCTATTTCAAAAGTATTTTGTGATTCTCTATAACACGTGATTGTAACCTATCACGTAGGAGGTATAACTGCATCACGTAACTTTAAAGAAAGAATAATTCATATTTGTTTTCATTTGAAAATGTTAAAATCAAATATTTCGAAAGATTGATTCCTCTTATGTATTCAAATCTGTTCTAAATTTACCTTACCAAATTTCAGATCCCGAGTAACGGATGTAATACTTTGATACTTAATCATTTGCTAAGAACTTGTTATTTTGCTTAGACAGCGTATTAACAAAAATGATAATCCCAGCAGTTTGAGTATTCTCATTAATACAGGGTATTTTAGTAGCCCCTCTGAAACCATGTGTGTAGCATCGCCACGTCTATCCGGTTATCATTTGTTAAATAAGACAATGTATCAACGTTTGTGGGTAACAGTTGTCATCATGGCAGAGTTCAAACCTTTAAGCGTTATCACTTAAATGGGAAACGGACAAAATTAAAAGATTACTGAACAGGGTCCATAAATATTACCTCATACCCACATACTTCGATACCATGTATCTTTTCGTGTTTTTTTCTTATATAACTTTTCATAAGAAATTGTATGTATCATGACATGCTGGCAATGTTACATGTAAGCGTTTAGAGGGGTTGCACATATATGAAACACCAGGTGCACATCGATCCATTATGAATAAAAAATGCACGTTCTTACAATATAGGCACTTATACTCATAAGGGATTAGGGTCCTTGCGGCTGTATAGATATCGTCCTAACCATTTGAAAGTTAATCAAAATGAGAACTTGGCATGATATTTCAATGTGCAAGGGTTTGTTTTTGTTTTGCATATTAATTTACTATTAAATAATTTGAATTGCATAATCATGGTTACAATCATGCTTCCAGACAAATCTGCCAAAAGAAAGAAGCAATCTCTTGGAAGAGTGGGACAAAGCAAAACAGTTGCAAAGCAGACCAACAGTATCAATAAAAGTAAAAAAATTCTCTTTCAATTGGATTTGTCACGTGATGAGTACAAATTAAAACAACTTCAAATATAGCATCAGTCAATAAATGAATGCATTTCAACGAACTTTGTCGAGGATTCAGTGCATAAAGAAACAAATATTCGATACAATGTGTGAGTTGTCAAAATAAACATTTAATCAATAAAAAATTGCATGTTTTTTTAGGTGAAGTTCAGAAAAAAGATAATAAAAGGCCGCCCTGTTCTGAGGAAAATGTGAAAGGGAAAAGAAAAAAGACAAAGTTGAGGCAGAAAATCGGTAAACTTCATATTACTTGATAACTATTATGAAGACTACTTATTAAGAGCTTTAAAGCTAACATTAATTTCATAATATTAATTCTGTATTGTCAATTTAAATTGTTACAGACATGTTATTATAAAAATAATGATCAGAATCATTGAATTCGCTCCAATGTTTTTTAAATTGATGAAGAATTGCATTTCCCAATATACTATAACAAGTTGCAAAGGGAGCCCCTCACACCCATGCACTTGCTGAAGCTATTCGTTCTAATTATTCTTTTTCCTCATTTTTCAGTGAATCGCTGCAGACCTGACAGCTTTCATTTTCATCCCTGGGGACAGTTTAAACCATATGATCTAACAAAGGACATTTGGATACTTTTTATTATCAATCTCCAGATTTATATTGATCTAATTTTTTACTTCATTTTCCTATATCAATACATAAATCTGATTTATGTACTCTATCTTGCAATATTGAAAGCATATATTCGAGAGCATATCAATCAGTCTATTTCTCTGAAAGCAGTGCAAGAATATTGCAACATTCCACATCATTGTGATATGATGCGCATATCTCGTTGCAATATACCAGTTTTCTAACAGGATATTGGAAGTGACGATAGGCTGATATTTTGCGTAGTAGGATCATATAAATGACCAATTTTAAATCAGGTAACTCTGTGCATACTGCATTTGTTAGAAGTTATATTTATAACTGATTTGGTCATTGTGAACATTGATCATTCTAAGGCAAAAACGACTTGGTTAATCTAGTGTAGTAGTTATAAAGTGTAAAATAACTTGTCAATTTTTATTTCTTGAAAATATCAACATGACATTAATTGTTCATCTTGGATATAATATAGTGAAATTAATTATAAGCTATAAGAATGATAACAGTAGGTAAATGCAGCATGAATGCGAGATGCATCGTTGTTTCCATTGTAATTGTCATTATTGAAAAATGTTTTAAGATAATCTTATGAAGAATACCCATGGTAACTACAAGTATTTCAACCAATATAGGCATTTCTTTACGGATCACATTCTTGTATCATGTGGATATTTCTATGAAGACAGTCCTTCTGTAAAAGTAAAAACCTGTTTCTATTTCTGCTCTTTTTCTGAAAGAGGCAACCTATAATTATAGTACTATGGTTGTGATTTGTAACAACATACAGATTTACACAGACCGCCATTTTGTCTAATGTACATGTTTATAATTAAGAAGTCATTGGAGCTCTTTTATACTTATAAGGATAGATATTTTTGTTCTTATGCCGTGGTCACATTTGCTCCAATCCATCGGTCGGCGCCCGGCCGATTGAGTATTTTGTTTACAATTCTATTTAATTTTGAACATAATACTCAATCGGCCGGGCGCCGTAGAAAAATTCGGGGCAAATGTGACCAAGGCATTATTATTACCCGTGGCTGTCTTGTCACCAAGTATTCTATAGACATCCATATACAGGTAGCCATTTCTCTTGTAAATATATTTCTATGTAATTTGTTTTGTATGTAATTTGTATTTTGTATTTATATGTAACCTTGCTTCATATAGAAATTTCTATACGGACAGTTATCAAGTATCCTATAGAAATTTCTATACAGGCAGACATATCCCCAATATAGATACATGTATCTCTACATACATTGTAAACCTGCCTCGTATAGAAATTTCTATATGACAGTTATCGAGTATGCTATAGAAATTTCTATACAGGCAGACATATCCCCAATATAGATATCTCTATATACATTGTTGACTTGCCTCGTATAGAAATTTCTATACGGACAGTTATCGGATAAGCTATAGAAATTTCTATACTGTCTGTATAGAAATTTCTATGCCGGTAGTTATCGGGTTTGCTGTAGAAATATTTATACAGTGCTTGCCTCGTATAGAAATTTCTATACGAACATGCACAGTTATCGGACATAATATATTTTCTTCACATGCATCCGTTTCTCTAGTATAGAAATTTCTATACGAATGGGCAGCTTGTTTCTTATAGAAATTTCTATAGGGACATTTTAAGTCTGATATACAAATGTCTGTACATTCAGCCATTTTTCTCGTATAGAAATTTCTATACTCGACAAATTAAATTTTTGATAGATTGTTTAGCTTATATTGGCAGCAAAAGCTTAAATATTAATACTGATGTACGAATATAAAGTAAATGTAGATGTACAATTTACAAATTGTCTATTTGAAATAAAGCAAATCATTTCTAAAAGTACATTTCACAATGGTATTTTTTCATTTTTTGACTGAAATAAAAGGAACAGATGGTTTTTTCCTTTATTAAATAGTCAGGACTTTTTTGTAATTTTAAGTCTGATTCAAGTGTTAATTCTTCAACAACATCATTGATGTAAATATTAAACATTAATGGACTGAGTGGGTCCCCCTGTTTAACCCCCCTCTCACATTTAAAGATATCAGTATGGTCACCGTTACTGTTAATTCTAACTGATGCCATTGAATTAGTATACATGTGTTTTACCATGTGATAAAAATGACCTCGAATTCCTGCTTGGAGAAGTTTGAGATACAGTCCCTTATGCCATATCGTGTCGAATGCTTTACTTAGATCTACAAAGCAAATATACATTTTCTTTTTCTCAAAGTGTATAAATCTGTCAATTAGCGTACGAATAATAAACATATGGTCTGTGGTTCGTGACTTTTTCTTGAAGCCAATTTAGTTATATAAACGATTATTCATTATTATGGAGAACAATTTTGACAAGCAGTCTGATATAAATAGTCCACGATAATTTCCAGGATCACTTGAATTACCCTTCTTGAAAACAGTTATTATTGATGATACATTCCACTCTTTTGGGAAGAGTGTATTTGAAAACATAGTATTAAACATCTTTAAAATAATATTCCCTATCACAGGGTATGATGTTTTTATCATTTCATAACTGACACCATTATGGCCAGTCGCCTTTTTATTTTTCAGGCCTTTCACTGCTTGCCAAAGCTCTTCATCCGTTATTTTATAATCTAAATTATCAAATGTTTTATCATTTTCCAAAGCCTTTATTTTCTCATCCATAGTCGTGTCATTTGATTTATCTGTAAAAAGCTTGGAATAGTGATCATACCAGCCCCGAGGTGATATATCATTTCCGTCACTACCCTTTTCATTATTTCTCATTTTGTCCAATAGTTCCCAATATTCTTTAGGGTCTGTTTCATACAGATTTTCTAACCTATTTAGCAGTTCTTTTTTATATTCTTTCTGTTTACCTTTACAACACTTTCTATAATGCTTTAAATATTTGAAATAATTGTGTCTAACACAGCTATCATTGGGATTTTTCGTCAGTATCTGACCAAGGGATTTAACTTTCTTTCTTAATTTAACACAGTCATTGTCATACCATTTATTTGATTTTATTTGTTTCCTCTTACCTGACATCTTTTTCTTTTTCAGTGTAAGTTTGGCTGCATTTATAAATATACTTACAACTTGAGTATTTATAGAATCTATGTTTAAATTATGTAAATTTTCAAGATCTTTCGTAATTTGGTTAATTAACCCAATATTAGTTTGACTTGTTAATGCATCTGCGAAATTTTTAGTTTGTGTTGGGTCCCATTTAAATTTACTAGCAGAAATCCGTTTGATAACTCTGTCATCACTACCACTAATTTCCTGCTTCAACTTTGTTACCTTATTTACCCTCAAAAGCAGTGATATCATGCAATGATCAGTCAAATCTGTCAGATATTCACTTATTCTAAAGTACATTATATTTTTGAGCATTTTCTGCTCAACTATACAGTAATCAACTACACTACTTCCGTTCCATTTATGACAAGTGTAGTTGCCTTGCGAATCGCCTATAACTCTGCCATTAACAATTCTTAAGTTAGAGGCTTTACATAGTTCAATCAATTTTTTCCCATCAGCATCTATCTTATTATCACTGCTGGAACGCTCATGGATTGGTGTATCTATTTGGTACGGAATGTCATGAGGGATATAATCATGTATTTCATCATTCTCAATGTAATCTTTCATATTACCAGTGCGGGAGTTCAAATCCCCAAGTATTATTACCTCACCTTTCGTTATATATTTACTTACTTCGCTTGTTAAGGTGTCATACATATCCGAACCGTCATCAGATTTGCCTTTGTAATTACTCGGGGACATGTACACAACACATATAAATATATCTCGCTTGTTATCAAAATATTCTCGTGATAGTTTTGCCCATAATATATTGGGGTTTTTAGTTTTAATGAACGCTACACCTTTAAATATATGTTTTTTAACCAATATCGCGATTCCTCCGTGTCGTTTATTACCTGTTTTGGACCGAGTTACTTCACATGATGTGAAATTCTTTAGACTACTGAAATCGTTTGGCTCGTCCTTTGACCCATGTGTCTCTGTTAAGCATACAATATCATGATCTTGTATTTGTGAGATGAAATCTTTATCAATTATTTTATCGCGTGCGCGACTCTTTAACCCTTGAACATTCCAGCAGGCAACAGATATGTGATCAACTACTTGTAAACCTGTCATATAGCCTACGATTAACACTTCTAATACACAGGATTATATACATATGAAATCCATATATCTACTACGATAGATCCAACCTTTAAAGATTCTTAATCTAATTCAAATATCCTTATCTAATCGATTCTTATACTTAAGGGCACAAGATTCAATACAGGGAAGAGCGCATACTCTGTGTTTATAGTATTTTATGTCACATCATATTTTGTATCATACTATACTATGCCTATTGTATCAATAAGAGACACGTATCACGTATTTAGAAAAGTTATAATATTAATTTTACAAAGATATATATTGTATACCCATAATTATAGTTTTGATATGAGTCCTTCCCTGTAAGGTGCCATATTCTAAGTGTTTAGCATAAAGTCACAGAGGGTGCGTTTTAACATAAATAAATACCCAGTGGGTATTCACATTACAACAGTCTATAACTAATGTAACAATAACTAGTAGACCTAGCAGTCTTAATATTTTCTGGACCTAAAGGAGTTATTCCTAGATCTTGTTTGTTCATAGTTATTTGGACGACCATTGAATCTTGGTTGATCATATCGGTTTGGCCAATTGTTTGGCCTATCATTGCTGTTACGCCTGGGGTGGGGATCAAGACCAAACATATTTCTTAAAGTATTCAATATATTTGCACAAAGAATTTTCGTGTCTTGCATATTAATGTGTACGTCATCTCGGTAGAATTTCGCATTTGGATGACCATTGTAGCCAAGATTTTCATTAGAGCTACAAACCACATTACTCTTATCATGATATCTGGCTTCCAATCTTGCATTGAGTGCTCTCTGACGTACGTTCCATTTAGCATCATCTTTTCTTGGGGGTGGTAGGGATAATATAATTTTACTATCTTCTTTCAGTGTTTCAGTAAGTTGGACAAGTTCTTCCATAGATTCCATTATATTATCATCTGATTCTGATTTTACATCATTACTCAACACTTGGTAAATTATGACGTCTGGTTTATCTTTCATGTTCTCCAATTTGCCTTTAGCTTGCTGGATTGTATATGCTTGCTCCATGGTGGTGTTGAAACCATACATTCTAGATGGGTCAACGTGGGCTAGGATAGATGAACCCAAAATCTTAACCTTGGGTCTATCATCCTTAGTATCAGAACTTCTGCTTTCAATGGATATTTCATTCGGTTTAGTTTCACCATTACCAGAATCTGTATTTTGTTTCTTCCCTTTAACTTGAGTGAATGGCGCGGTGTCACTATCTGACAACTTTTTACATTGTACAGTCAGGTCAAAAATATCAGTTTCCTTTTTCAATAACAGCATTGTCTTTTCTGATAGCTTTTCAGTTAGAGCTTCTATTTCTTCATTTTTGCAGGTTAACTTTTTTTCTATCATTTCTTGGTCTTTAACTTTATTTTTCATGCTTTTGATTTCTCTTTCTGATTCTAGTATACTGTTACTTTTAGTGCTCATTGTTTCATTTAGCTCTTCTATTTCTCTATTTTTGGAGCTTAATAGTGTCCTTTGGTGTTCAATTTCACATTGTAATGTTTTGATTTTATTTCCTTGTTCTAGAACAAAGGCTATCCTTTCTTTTCTGCTCTTAATTTTCGCACCTCGTTTTCACAGAGATTGTTCTCATTTCCTGATGTATTGATGTTGTTATTTTCTTTTATCTTGTCCATAAGATCACATATTGTTGTCTCTAGTTTGTTCAATTTGTTGTTCAGTTTTGATATATCTTCACGAGTGACCTGATTGTCCTCTTCTAAACTTTCATTTTGTAATTTCATCATTTTCGTAGACTTGTTTTGACTTTGCTTTTCATTTGATGTGTTTTGTGGCTATAACCTCTTTGAGTTTTGTAGGTGTATTTTCATTATCAAAAACCTCTTTGAGTTTTGTAGCGTTTTTGTCCATTGTTTCTGGTGGTGTTATGTCCTTCATGTCCACTGTTTCTCTAATGTTAATGTCAGCTTGTTTGATTGCCTCTACCACAATTTTTTCTCCCTCAACTTCTACTTCAATATCAATGACCGTATTATCATCAAGGTCTATGAGTCTAGTATCATCATCACTTTCTTCATCAGTTGATAGATTGATTGTATCAGTACACATTTTAAGATTATCAAAGTCATCGTTGAATGACATGATGTTGTTTCCTTGCACTTGGATTGTCCCAGTCGTTAAAAAGATTGTGAGTTTGTATTTAATATCCGTAGACTTTTCTCCTTCTCCCTGAAGTTCGATACAGATTTTTTTATTTTCATCTTTTTTTACCATTCTGCTGACAAGAAGTCGTTGTAGAAAAGGTAACTTGCGATCACCCATTTTAGAAGTCTGGTTTGTCTTATTCTAAATACACAATACGTTTCACTGTTATTATTGTTGTTTATATCTTCGAACTTAGCTTGTTTAGCCTCGACTCCCGTTGAATTTTTTAGTGATACTGGTATTAGATTAGATAAGTTCTTTTCTATACCTTTACACGCTCTTTTATCTCCCTACGTGCTAAGAAGTTTTTGAATGACATATTCCCGGGCATACTGGCAGTTCAGTTTCGCTATAGCGATTAAAATTGCACTGAACGAAACGCGTCACTCTAAACAGCCGCACTTTTAATTATTGCGTGTCTAAGGGGTCTTTGGGCGATAATAAAGTAATAGTTCAAGATACTTTCCGATTGATAGTTGTTTGTATAATACGTGAATGTTGATGATACGTATATTTCCTCGAAATGTTCCCCATATATTTTTCTATCTATTTGTATTGTTTTCTCTTCAAATTGTAATCATAATCCTGTGTATTTGTGTAAAATGTTACTGAGATAAATTTTGGTCTGCTACCATTTTGACGGACCCCTTATCCTTGTCCTAAAAAATATCTTCCCTATAACAGGAATATGGTAGCTGAAACTTTCACACATTGTCATACTATGTCGTAGTTCTCTTTGAGTATCACATCGAAACTTATCAAAAATATCGTTTATGCATGGTGGAGATGTAGCTTTACTAACATTGAACATGAAGTTGTTAATTTGGAGTTTTCGTCTAGTTTCTAGGCTTGGCCAATTTAATATGTTAAGAACTTTAGTTGTGCTGGTTCCTGGTAGACAACCTGAACAGATAAGAGCACATTGATAGTAGGCACTATTAAGATATCCAAGTAAATACTTGGAAGATGAGTCAAGAAGAAGTGATCCATTGTCAACAAGTGTGGGAGAATGTAGGACTTAAAAAGTGTTTCCAAGTGAGAAGATGCAGGCCTGTCAACTGTCCCGCAATTTGCGTATTTGTCACGCATTTGCTGAAGAATTTGAAGTCACGCCAGTTATTTTTGCGTGACAGAAAATGTCACGCAAATACGCATTTTACCTGGTAATTGTCACGCAAAAATATTTCTGTAGAAAAATTTCTAAAATAGATCGTCTACACAGCAAAAATACGAACGCCGGAAAAAAATTGTACGCATTTCGTTCGGACTTTTCACGCGAATTACGTATATGTCACGCATTCCGGTCGAAATTTTGTATATGTCACGCATTCCGTTCGAAATTTTCCGTACCTCCCCCCCCCCCCCCCCCCCCCCCCGTTGACGGATGTTTGAAACGCGAGCGTAGCGAGCGCGAAAAATTTGAGGTGTTCAAAATTTGGCAAGATGTCCTAAAATTTAAACCAAGGTGTTCAAAATTTGGATCAAGGTGTTCAGATTTGGACCAAGGTGTCCACATTTTGAGGGGAGGTGTTCAACATTTCCAAGTCACTCATGTTAGGTGTTCCCAAGTTGACAGGCCTGAAGATGTCAGTTTAGAATTGGGGGCTTTAAGGGGATTTGTGAGTTTGGTAATTATCCAATCGAACGAAGTTCGGAGGGATATAGGGAACGCCTCCGTCCGTCCGTCCGTACGTACGTCCGTCCGTCTGTCCGTCCGTCCGTCCGTCCGGGCAATAACTCAAATACCGTTGGCCCGATTTTGTTCATATTTTGTACACATTTACCCTATGGGGTAGAAGTTCTGCTCGAAAGCCGATTTTCAAAATGGCCGCTCATTTCAAAATGGCGGCCATTTTAGTGCCGATTTTACAGTAATTTAGGTGCAATATGTAAAACTGTAATAGCAATATGTTTTAAATGTAAAAAAATTATAAAGGACATTAATAATGCTACAAATGTAGATATTAAAGAAGCACATGGCAGCCATCTTGAAAAATGGTGGCCTTTACTCGTCATTTTACGATTTTAACGTATTTTACTATAACTCGAAAATTAGTGGAGCGATTTTGTTCATATTTGATATGTGAATACTTTAAGCATGGCACATTGTCTAATAAAACTTTGGGGAGAAGTACGTGTGCGATTTTTCAAAAATTTAGGAAGGCTACTTAAAAGCATATCATTTCTTCTGATGACAACTTGGCAAGTGAGCAACCATTTTGAAAATGGTGGCCTTTCTGGTGTGTTGTTTTATGATATTTGCTATTCGTTTGTAAAACTGCCAGCCATTTCTGTTCGATGGGATTCGCTACGCTTTGACGTTGCCGTTGTTCTGGTTTTATTTCGAAGACCTAAGATGTGGTCTTTATTTGATAGGAGTTGGTCAAAGACATATCCCAGATGTTTGTGACTTGGTACTCTCTGAATAACTTGGTTGAAAAGGTTTGAGTGATTTATATTTACATTATTGGTTCTGGAAATAAGTTCAAAGCTTTTTTCAGGTTTAAATGTTAATTTCCAAGTAAGTGACCAATTTTCAATAGCAAGGAGATTACGAGATCAAGAATTATCACTAAGGAACAAGAACAAGCACTTGGGATCAAGAAAATGCACTTAATATCAATAATAAATTATTCAGGATCAAGATCAATCTCTTAGGATCAAGACAAATCACTTAGATTTAAGAACAAACATCAAAGGTCTCGATACTAAAAGGCTTGTTATTGCATTGATTCTAAAGAGGTGGAATTTTGATATTGAATAATTTGTACTGTATATCAAGTGATTATTCTTGATCCTAGGCATTGTTCTTGATTGTACATGTAGGTGATTGCTTTTGTTCCTAAGTGATTTTTTAAATCCTAGGTAAATATTATTGATTGGATGTGATTGTTCTCCTAAGTGATTGTTCTTGATTCTAGGTGATTGCTTTTGAGTGTAGTTGATTGTTTTGGTTCCTAAGTGATTGTTTTTGATCCTCGGTAATTGGTCTCGATCATATGTAATTGTTCTTAAGCTATAGTAATTGGTCTTGATCCTGAATACTTTTTTATTGATATTATTGATATATTTTTCTCTATCGTAGTTGATTGTTCTTGATTGTTGGTGATTTGTCTTGTTCTAAGTGATTGTTCTTGATCCTAGGTGATTATTTTTGATTTCAGTTGATTGTTCTTTTCTTAGGGGATTGTTCTTGATCATAAATTATTGTTCTCGATTGAAGGTGATTATTTTTGATCCTAAATGCTTGTTCTTATTCCTTGGTCCTAGGTGATAGGTGATTCCCACCAGGGTGGAGTAACCTTTTCACATCAGCCCTTAGCAAAGTATTCGGTCCTATGTTTTCAGATTAACTTAGGGAAGATTAGACAGTGTTTCTGTTCACGTTGGATTGAGATTATGTTAATGGTACTTTAATGGCGGAGGAGGGGAGATTAGACAGTGATTTTGTTCACGTTGGATTGGGATTATGTTAATGGTACTTTTATGGTGGAGGAGAGGAGATTAGACATTGTTTTTGTTCACGTTGGATTGGGATTGTGTTAATGGTACTTAAAGGTCGGAGGAGGGGGGATTAGACAGTGTTTTGTTCACGTTGGATTGGGATTATGTTAATGGTACTTTAATGGTGGAGGAGGGGAGATTAGACAGTGTTTTTGTTCACGTTGGATTGGGATTATGTTAATGATACTTTAATGGCGGAGGAGGGGAGATTAGACAGTGTTTTTGTTCACGTTTGAATGGGATTATGTTAATGGTACTTTAATGTCGGAGAAGGGGGGATTAGACAGTGTTTTTGTTCACGTTGGATTGGGATTATGTTAATGGTATTTTAATGGCGGAGGGGGGGGGCTAGACAGTGTTTTTGTTCACGTTGGATTGGGATCTGTGTAATGTAATGTAATGTATAACCATTTTGTGTTTGCCCGTTCGAACTACCGTTTACATATTTATGTCGATCCATGAACTTGTACTTATGACATTTTTGAATTTATGAAAAGTGCAAAACAAACTATTGAGTAATTAATGATGTTAAGCATTCTATTTTATTTATATGGTCTTATCGGTACATTAATCTGTAACTTGTACAAATACAATGATCCTGTTAAATTGTCTTTGTATGTCTTTGCTTTTTAATGTTGCTTAATCTGAAATAAAAAAAAAACGTGTAAGAAAGATAATACAAGCTGGAGATAAAGAAAACGAATTCGCTTAAAAACAGAAAATATCGTATGATAAAAAAAACGTTAAGTTACGCCTCCTGAAATACAGACTTTCTGTGCTACACATATATCACAGGTAGGGATCAAACAGCACTGTCCAGTTAAAACCGCTTTCATTGGTACATGTACCTTTCACCGAACGATCGCACTCTCGGGTACAAATCACACATATTTTTACAGGAAAGTGTTGTTTTTCCTTACCTTTGTATATTATACATAGGATAATATTTGCATTTCACTCGAATCATTGAATATCTGAGTTTAGTGGAAGAAAATGGAAATTTATACATGGTATACACTTTAGACACTATGTATTCAACATGTCACATTCAAGAAATAGATTTGATACGAGTTGCTGTTTCTATAGTGTAAAATGAAGAATGAGGTGGTAGTGAAAATTTAGCAACTCTGGAAGATTTTTTCAACAGAAAATTCACGATTGAATTGTTAAATGAATAGACGTATGACAATGGAAAATATGTTAGGTCTTCTAGGATTTTTTGAGCCGATAGGCTTCTAAGATAGGCTATTAGATCTATTAAAAAAGCCGCAGTGTCACCAACGTTGAAATGTCAAGTTTTGCAATAAGTCTTGGTAACGGGGATCTACACGACCTGTTATAAACTTAATTCCAATGACTCCAACTGTCCCTAGCCTTATTTATCGCTTTTGGGAGCTGTTACATCCAGTTTTTACTGAGTTCATTTTTCAAATACACGAATTCATGTCAATTTATTACATCTTAAGGACATATGAACCTCCCCCCCCCCACCCTCCCTTCGTTCACCCCCCCCCCCCACCCTCCCTTCTTTCACCCCCCCCCCCTCCGCCAAATTTGAATTATTTTCGATTATTTCTCTTATCTAAGGCATGGGAAGTTATTTTGAAAATCTGCAATGACATTAATTCTGCGATAATAACGTCATTCATATGTTTTATTGCAAGTCATGTAGACCACTGTTGTTTGATTTAAATCTCAGAAGCCTATCGGTTCAAAAATATCCTAGAAGTCCTTACATATTTCCCGATGACGTGGACCTATTCATTTAGCAATTTAGTCTTAAACTTTCTTTGAAGGAATAAATCTTCTAGCTAAAATCGGCCATCCCCTCCCCCCTCTGTTTATTTCTTCAGATCAACGGGCGTGAATGTAGAAATTATGACAATGCAGTCAAAAATATTGATCAACTCACTAGATACATGTGAATCATTCGCCTTGTTTTCCAGACAGCTTTTGGTTTTCGTCACCGCCGCTTTAGATTTGAAACTAGAAGATGATATCAAATACAATTTTGTATGTATGTCCGGGAATTCAAGTTTCATTTACTCAAACACAAACAGTGAATAAATTATTATCCCACCGAACGAAGTTCGAGGGAATATAGGAAAGCCGTCCGTCCGTCAGTCCGTCAGTTTGTCCGGGCGATAACCCAAATACCAGTTGACGGATTTGATTCATTTTATAGGCTTATGCTTTATCGTGGTAGAACTTCAGCTCAAGAAGGAATGTTCAATATGGTCTCTCAATTCAAAATGGCCGCCATTTTTCGTAAAAACGTAGTCTTTGATTTCCCAAATACCAGTAGACAAGTTTTGTTTAAATTTTACTTGCTGATGCCAAGAGACACGTGAGCTCAGCTTGATTAAGAATTTTTAAGATAGCAGCTTAATTTCAAAATCGCCGCCATTTTTCCTTAAAGAACGTAATCTTTGATAACTTAAATATCAGTAGACTGTTTTTTGTTTAAATTTTATATGCTGATGCCTAGAGACAAAACAACTTTGCTAAAGAAGACATTTTCAAGATGGCTGTTGTGTTTTAAAATGGCTGCCATCTTTCTTAAAAGAACGTAATCCTCGAAAACTCAAATACCAGTAGCAGCTTTGCTCAAGAAGACATTTTCAAAATGGCTGCTGAATTTCAAAATGGACATCATTTTTCATAAAAAAAAACGTAATCTTTGATAACTGAAATACCGGTCGGCGGATTTGGTTGAAATATTATATGCTTATGCCTTGGGATACAGGCGCTCTGATCGATAAGGAATTTTCAATATGGCAGCTGAATTTTAAAATGACCGCCATTTTCGTAAAATAACGTAATCTTTGATTCCAGTAGTCTGATTTGGTTCAAATTCTAAACACTCTGCCTAGAGATAAAGGAGCTCTCATCAAGATAACAGCTGAAATAGCACCATTTTTCGTAAAAAAAATAATCTTCAATAACTCAAATACCAGTAGACAAATTTGGTTCAAAATGTATATGCTTATACTTAGGAACAAGAGAGCTCCGTTCAAGAAGAGATTTTCAAGATTGCTGCTATTTATCAAAACATGTTTTGTTCGATGACATTTGCTACTCCGTGGAGTTTCAACCCCCAGCGTTCACACCTTTTTATAATATCTATTGGATCATTATGGGCTTACTGCGGATTTCGGGAAGATGTATATATTATTGTCATTTTCATTATATTTGCTGGTTCATTTGCCCTGTGAATAAGCAGCATTTGTGTTGATGAATAAATTGTGTAGAAACTGTATTTCTTGTTTAAACGACCTGCTCCTGCCCATTGACCAAAGCAATTACATTATAAACGAGGTATTTCGCAGTTACAAATTTTAAACAGCTTTTTCCGAAGTTTGGGAGACGTTCGTATTCAATCCTCGTTCACAATCATTTAGCCGTGCTTAAGTCGGCACATCCTCCGAATACAGGCCTCCAGAACTCGTACCTCCTTCTTTCAAGAAGGATGATGTCTGGAACCCTGCATTCGGAGGATGAAGTCGGCATTATTTTTTGTATATCTTGAATAAAAAAATAAAAAAACACCGACTTAGGCAAGGCTGACAGTCATTTTAAAATGTCATTAAAATCATTTAACGGTTTTTATGTATTGCTTAACTAAACAGAAATGTCAGGAACAAAATTATCATAAGCGAAAAAGAATTGAGTAATTATTTGGAAATGACATGGGCATTTTATAAGCGAGCTCTTTGATTGTGACAAGGTGCTCCTAATTCATAAGAAACAAAAATTTTACTTAAAGTTGTACTCAAACCATTTTATCATGATAGCGGGGATATAAAGTCAGCACGTGTCTGTTTTCGCGCCAAAACTGATTTCATTTTCAGAGCAGAAATTTTACGTCACGTGACATGGCGTGTATGGATGAAACTATTTGCCGCGAAATACGATTTTGTAGATGAAAATGAAACTCTGGCTTTAAAAATCGAGTTATTCACTCTTATGTTGAGCCAATCATTGCATGATTGAGGCTATTCTCATCAATTTTGAAAAGGGTATACTATCACCTGCAATTGAGTGCGGAATCAGTCGAGCTGAAACGCTATTGAAAGCGTGTAAGCTATACAAAGGCAGACATTGCCATTGTTTGGTGATTAAAACTTTTCAACCCGAATATGATATTGATTTGATATGTGTAGTGAATTTGAAGTTTTAGAACAGCAATATTTACACACAAAATTAGCCAGATGTGATTTCTACCATGCTAACCCCTCCTCGACACCCCCATCCTCTTTCAGGTGGTCCAGTGGAAATATAGAATGTCAAAAGAACGGGAAACATTCCCAAAGTCTTTACAAATGACTTATCGAAAATTGTTAATTATCAAATCCTTTACTAATGTCTGAAAAAATTCTTGGAATCGTTAATATGTTTTATTAAATAAAATATGTATTCAAACTTAAGACATTTCTCAAAATGTGTTAGATGATAAAAACAACTTACCACAGCACTTAGGCGGTTTTGAAGAAGGGCATGTGTAAGTTTGATCATATGTTTCTTGAGGATACAGACAAATATACCGGCAAACTCCACCATGAGGTTTACACATCAATGGGGCTAAAACATCAAAGAATACACATCTGTCCCATAGCATAAAATTAAGTATTTCATACCTACTGAGGTTCTAGGTACATAACGAGCGGGAATATATACTGTATCTAGCCAAGGCCCGGGGCGGGATGGATACACGCTTGTAACTTTGACTTATTAAGTCTTTCCCAATGTTATCAAAATGTGATGTGTGAGACTTTTCTTAATTAAGAAATTTACAACAATCCGAAAACTCAATATGTCATTTATCTATATTGGGTCATGGTTGGCTGACACAAAGTCGACTGAATGCCAAGCTTTAGACATTAAAAGAGTTAGTACACGGGTCTTGTGCTAATTGAAAATCTCCAGACCTGACCTATTGTGACTTTTTTCATGAGGGCTATGTCAAGGGTAATCACCCCCCCCCCCCCACACACACACACACACATTGCAACACCTAGAGAAAGATTTGCCAACGAGTTACTGTTCTCCGCTTAGACCCACATATGTGGAGGGTAATAACATGTAATGTTGCATGAATATGAATACTTAACTGTAGAGCTTAAGGACATTTTCAAATAAGCCCCAGTTAGCTGTTTCCTCCAGTTGATTCACGACCCTTTTGATACGTTTAAATGTTTAGCACATATTCCTACATATGTTTTCACCTGTTGGGCAAAATTACCATTTAGTTATTGATGAAGGGTCTAGTGGGAGTCTATAAAAATTTTAATTATAAAATATTGATCTTTGAAGGTTTTGACTAATGATACATTAATGAATAGGTTGCTTGAAAGGAGTTAGCATGACATATTTATTCGACTTGTTATATTGAAAACGAGACCGTCTGTTTTTCTGTATTTTTAGTTCATTTTTAAGAAAAATAATTGTCACATTTATTTAAAGTTCGTTGCATATTTATGTTGTTCTTCAGGATTTTCAGGAAAAATTGACTTAAGGTGTGGATATCATCATATGTTCATATATAGAGGATATCCTATGATTTTGAGGGATACCATTTTTATCCATGAGTGGATATCGCTTATCGGTGATATCCAAGAGTGGTTAAAAATGATAGCGGAGAAAATCATAGGATATCATATTTATCCGATGGTCGCTATTTTTGTATGGACTTAAATAATTTGACTTAAATGTTGGTGTTTTCTAATTCTATTCTATTTTTGTCATTTGAATATCTGTGACCTTATTTTTATAGAATGATTGCATGAAAAAAATGTAACTCATTTTTTACTGATCATATAACCTCGGAACTTTTCAGATTTTTTCACAATATTTTTTTTCAACTTTTTTCATTTTTTCCAATTTTTTATTTTTATTTTTATTTTATAATTTCATTTTCAAATTCTTTTCCGAATTAATTTTCAATTTTTTTTCAATTTTTTCAAAAACTTTTTTCATCTTTTCATTTTTTCAACTTTTCAATTTTTTCAAATTTTTTTTTCAAAATATTTTTTAAAATAGATCCTTCGAATACGATTGGATATCACGTCATATGGATCGGATACGATTTTAGTGGCGTATACGAAAAATCATCTTGTGTTGGTATCTTCATATGTATTTAGTATCCATAGGATAAATGATGGAATCCCCATGTAAACCCAATGGAGCCGAAAACAAAATAAAAACAAAATATCTGAACTTCGAAGCTTCACCTACTTTCCAAGACCAAGTTGAAGATTTTTGTATCATTGTTCACTAAAAATTTAATATCATATTTTTGTATTTTTGAAATATTTTTTTCTCATTGATTATTTTATACGACCCCTATTGAAATCCTCAAGTTAATAAAAAATCTGTAATGTCTTTTTGAAATACTCAATGATGATATTATAGCTAAATAATATAAACTAATTAAAATCGTTAGACTGTAACAATGAACTTTAAGAAAAGTTGAACAGTGTTTAATGAGTTATGCCATCCCCGGGTATACCACCCATTGTAAGTCTGGAGTCCATTTTGATATTATTGTAACAAGTGGCTCATTTACTTTCACTCTCATTTAAGACTACAGTGACATCTTTTGATCTTTTATAAGATTAAGTAATCTTTAATTCTTTCATACTTTTAACATTAAATATAACAGGCTGCTGGTGGGAGTGCTCCTCGTACGTTTTAATAGCTTTTATTCTAGCGTTATTGGACTACAAACAAATTAACAAATGGCATAAATCCATTGCATGGAGTAAGTAATTTTCTTTATTTTGGTATAAAGAAACATATATTAATATATGTACTTACGAAACCCTCCACTGACTGATTCCGCGATGATCGCAACAGCAACGATGCAAACTAGCAAACTTAGAGAATTCATCTTTGTTCAATGTCTTGTCCAGTGACCGTAAATACTAAACGCACACCTTGATGGAACTGCAGTTAAGTTTTAGCTATGATCTTAGTTATCAGATCTATTTAATCTTATTTCAAATAAAATATATTCAATTGAGAGAAATAATAAAAGAATCGCATTAAATGACTGCTAATCGTTGTAACGCCATTAAATGTATCAATTTTATTTCATGTTAGAGCAAAACATTTAATGTCACACATAATAAACTATCAATAAAATAACACACGAGATGATTAGCGAAGTAAAACGTTATTTTAAATTGCAAGTTTGTAGCTCGTAATGGTTACTAAATATGAATTATGAATGTGCCGATGGAACATTAAAATTTACCTTGTGAACGCTTTTATTACATTAATATGTTTGGAGTCCATTACATGTCATAATGATACTATGATCGCGTTGGACCTACGTGCGATACAGATTGTACCATCTCATTAATATGTATCTTGGTAGGGTAATATCAAGAAACACAATCAGAATTGCAGAATTCAGAGAGTCAAGTAAGCATCGCATTCGTTTTAGCATTTGGAAGGTTTTGAAGCCGAATTTCGAAATGAGCTATACAGTGCGTATCACGCAACATAACCAAACAAAACCAGTGATAATAGCATTGATTTCATTCAATGCACCATAAAGCCATGTGTCTCCTCTTTACAATGATATATCATTCATTGATATTATGTCATGTTTGGGCGAGTAATCATTGGGGCCAAGTTATAAACATCGCAAAAGTCAGTGTACGGAGCCCGATGCAATATTCGAAGAAAACATAAAACCAATGATGACTGCATCAATTTCATTTATTATCTTTGCAATGGAATGTCATTCATTCACAGGGAGTCATTGCTGGCCGAATAATCATTAATTTTGCAAAGTGGGGCAAAATTCAGCTCGGACCCAAGTTTTAAACATTGCAAAGGGCAGTAGAAGGGGCAATGGGGCTATTGGAAGAAGGTGTGACAGGTGTGGCATAGACAGTAAAGTGTTCATACTCATACTCTTGCAAGAATACATCCTATACCCCTCCAAATTGCCACCACTCTCTTGCACATAAAGATGCACTCATCTGTCCACGTCACGCATTGTTCAGCCCTGAGTCATCTGTTGGTTAAAGCAGAGAAAAGCAGCCCATGGGCAATTCTTTCTCGAGGTTTTGCAATATCTAGTGGAGGAATTATGAGCACAGATGCTCCTAAGATAGCTCCAAAAGAAAAAGTCACAAAAATTCAATATTCAGGGGAACTTCGATTGGCACTTAATCCTTGCACTGATTTTTGTAATATCTAAAACTTGGTTCAGAGCCGATTTTGACCCAATCTGGAAATGGAAGGATTTCTCACCCAACCATTACCACATGTGAATGAATGACATATCATTGCAAAGAGGAGAGACGTGGCTTTATGGTACATTGAATGAAATTGATGTAGTCATTACTAGTTTTGTGATTTTACGAGAAAACTACTTGTTGCGTTTTTCGATATTGCGACCATAGTGGGTGAAAAACTGGAACATTTCGGTGTATAGACAACACATACCCTTTGCAATCGTTTGACTTCACTTCTTAAAAGAGAGCTTCGTCTTCACTCTTTCAAACTAAAATAAACCTGTGAACCCACCGCGCCAATCAGTTTTCGTCGGCCAAATTTGACCGACGTTCTATATATAGTCATTCCTTCTGACGTCATCGTTGAGCCCGGAATTGACCAATGACATTTGCATATTTAATTAGAACGCATTTGGCGTATGTTTCTTCAAGCTCGCTGATTGGTGGAAGAAAGGTCCGCGCGTAGGTCAAAAGTGATTTATTACCCAAAGTGTCACCAGTACCCGTCGTGGGGGTGGGGCTACTAAACTGCAATATGGTCTCTACTAGGCAGAGTGTAGTTTAACAAGACCCTGCACGTAGGGTAGACAACAGACATATTAAGATTATATTTGATTTAGAAAGTGGGCGTGGTTGCAACACTTGATATCGACCTGACGATATTTTATATCAATATGTTAAATAATAATTAAATAATCAAGTACAAATCATATAGTAGCCAATGGCATAAGAGGTCCCTAAATATTATATTTACAATTCATTTAATATGGCTTGCAAGGGAGGAATAGCCTTTTCTTGCAATGCCCCATCCCTCTGGTCGATGAATGAAATGGAATATTGAACTCCCGGCAATTTGATATGAGACTGAGAGAAAATTTAACACAGTGGTCGTTTTTTTAAATAAAATTTGACTTTAAAGACAGAGCCTCCACTATAAAAGCAGCTTGACCAGTAAAAATGGAGTCATTCTCAATTTGAAAATATTAGGAATATGAAAAATTCTAATCAAGAGGAATAATTTTGATTTTCTGTTAGTGGTAGCCAACAGATCACCATAAAAATTGTCACAGACGTTTATGAATACATTCTCCTTGAAACCTATTAATCAATTATTGCAATTATGCTTTACTTTTTTAGAAATCCTTATTTGAAAATTGGTAATTTTTTTAATTAAGAGGAGTGGCCTAATTCAAATTTCAACCAATGAGGTGAGGTATTTAGGGTCACATGATGTAAAGTTTGTTTGTAAATCTTTCAAAAGCACATGTTATAAGTACCATTTCAATAAAACATAATTCATACTACTGTTAATCGTAAGAAATGTTTCATTTACTTACCTACATATGGTATATTAAAGATTCTCGCAATCTTTATCCAATCAGCGTTTGCGATGTGTACCGGCTCGCGTATAAAAGGCGAATCCAACTCAAATCCATGCAGGGGTGTATGAGGTACTCGATAGGAAAGAGCTCGTGAAATCTGAATTTATATGCACATGGTCAATGTTTACACATGTTTGGAGTTATTGAAGAAAATGTGATATGGGTGTGGTTCCGGATTTGAAGTCATTGCTGGAAAATATGATTTTAATACGTGAAATTATATCTATAAATACAGCACTAAAAATAACAGTACACAAGAAGTACATGTATGATTGTGTCCAGAAATGTTTGAAACCCTTACGGAAAATTCTATCTGCATTTTGTCACCATTGCTCTTTCTTCCCGCTGTTTGAATGAATATATTTATTAATGTATTTGTAACTAAAATATATCACATTTTTTATAAACCACTAACATTTAGATCATAAAAAATTATTCAATACTTGAGTGAGCACGCTATGCAAGGGTTACTAAGTTGACACAGTAAATGACCACTGATATTGTGTTAGTCCATGCACACAGCGTATTCTGCTAAGGGCATAAGAAGTAGATTCTTTGTTTTGCGTCCCCTTGCTTGCAAGATTTTGAGTAAATTAGAAAAAACAAACACATCCAAATAGCAATCACAAGAGTCTGAAAGTAACATCGCATATCGTTCAATCAGAATCAGATGAAATAGCTAATAATTTGATGTGAGTTTAAATTGGCAGTGTTATTGATTACTTTGGCACACATTGTGTATTTTCTTATTTCTTACCCTTGAATAATAGCTATATGTTTAAATATATTGTATAAGATGTATAGATATGTGTTTGTAATCACTACAAACTTGTTTCTCATCCCTTTGTATGCCCTTGAAATGTATACATTTATCATCAAACAAGTTTGTGTTTTTTCTTGAGTTTGTGTTTGTTTTCCTTGTACCCTTGCCTGATTTGGAGTTCGCCAGGACGCAAAACAAAGAATCTACTACTTATGTATTAAATACTATACACATTTGCTAACACCCCCTCTTTCATAGTGAAGTGACTAATTGGCTTATGTTTACGTTTTAATGTGTTTTGGGTTCCTTGTTACAGCAAGGGGGGCCAGTAAAGTAGACTAACATGTTTGCATGGCAATTTTCGATCGAATATGTGAGACACTTTAAAGATATGACTCCAAAGACATTCTATAATTACAAAATCCAATGTATTTGCTTGATGTAAAAGGCTTCATGATAACTGTATACTGTTCCAAAGACTTGCGATTACTGCAATGTACTTGGCCATGGTTCACTTGGCTAACATTGATATAAGAATATCATCTATTGCCTTTTCAAGAGTTTGATGATTTTACAAAAGTTTCTTTTTGCTCAAACTTGCTTTTACGAGTACTTTCGGCAAGTCAATGTCTTTAATTTATTGTTTCATATCCTGTTAGTTCAATCTTGAACATCAGCACTCTGTTTTTCTGATGGTTGAGACACGTTCACTGTATAATGACTGTGTAAGAATGAGGTCTACTGAACAACACAAGCACAAATTCACTATTTTGGATGTTCCATTTGTCCTAAAACCTGTTTACAAAGGGTTTTTACCTGAGAGAAAATGTATAAGAACGGGTCCCATATGGAACACCCCAAGGAAATGGGACAATTCATTATCTCTTACCATTTGCATATGGTTACATAAATATAAAAGATCATCAATTTCAAATTTGGAGACCTGGTACAACATGGTAATAGAGGTTGAAAAGTGCAGAATTATTGCATAAATGAAGGGCATGAATGAGTGCAACCCTTTGTGGAATGTAGGGACCAGATGAAAGAACCAATATAATTTTTCAATTTGTACAGAATTTCCCATACATTTTAAGCTTTTGTGCTGGTATTCTTGAAATGACCCCAAAAGCAATTGCTTTATGATATCAAATTTAGATGTTAGGGATTATTAGAACATGAATCAATTTACCTAAATGAGACCTACATTTACTTTACATATATTAACTGGAAAATCTATGTAGCAAGCATAACAAAATGTATAAAGACTCTATAACAGGATCTTAAGAGGTTCTGGACAAATCATTTGATTCTGGACTTGTCATATTTTTTTTTCAACGAAATCACATCCAAGGGTTGAATTTTTATTAGCTATTTAGAGAGTGAGTCCTGCCTAGTATTAATTTCAATAAAAAAGTTAAAATAGAACCCTATTTGAGAGTCAATCTAATACTTACATTACATTGATAAATTAAGGCAAATCCTGAAATATTTTTAAAGTGCATTTTTTATGAAATATTATCCAGAAAGTATTTAGATGAAACGGTCTTATTTAAATACAAATCATAACATGATGATATTTTTCATGAAACATTTTTCAATGAAATTCAATTGAAGGGTCAAGATAAAACGAACTAATTTAGGTGAAAACCCTTACATGATGATGTGTTTTCATAACTTCTTTTATAAAATTCCATCAAGGGGTGAAGATAAAATGATCGAATTTAAGTGATTTAAGGATCACGAGAATATGTTTTCTTTGATATTTTCTATGAAATCCCATCCAATGGTCAAGGTAAAATTTTGATTTTGATTTGGTATTAGGTCACGTGTTCGAAAGATCCATATAAGGCCCATAGAACCATATAGGAACGTCATTTTGAATGTCACGTGATAGATCCATATAAGGCTTTTAGAACCATGTCGGGAAAGATGAGGGGTAGCCCCTGACACCTGTTTCACGATTTTATCCGAACGTTGTTCGGATCATTTCGGTTTTCATGCACTTCATTATTGTACCGAAGTTTGCCGATTCGATTCGTCGTATTTCGGAATCCTGGTGACAATTTTATACTCCATTGGAGTATTTTTGACCTACTTCTTATGACGGAAATTCCCGAACCTTGTTCGGATTAATCCGGATTTTCTGACCTACTTTATCTACCTATTTTTGATCTACTTTTTCTGGATTTTGCCCTACTTATTATATCTTGACAACAAGCAAATCAAAAAGTTCGACATGAAAGTCTCGATCAACTAACCTAGACAATGGAAGTCAGGCACGCTAACCATGGGGCCAACGAGCTACCGATATGAAAGAACAAAAGTATTATATATTAATACCGAGCGTCAATTCAAAATGATCCTCACTTTTGTCTCCACTTAAATACGACTCGTCAGTTGTATCCAGAATAGTAGAACGCCTATGGCGCTAGTGAATAACCAAGTCCCAGGTGAGTGGTTCGTATCCCTCCGTGATATACTATTTTTGTTTTATTAAATACGACAGAAAGGAGCAAGGTGTAGGTTGAAAACAAGACGTTATTTGTTTCAAAACAGTTTGGAAACATTAATCTCTGATAATTTAAGGTTTTCCACTCCTGAAGGGCCTCTAGATCTATGAAATTCAATAATCCACTCAGTAAAAATACGATTTCTCTGCAACCTGATGTCCAATCAAGATCATTCAAATATATATGTGTTCCTGACACGTTTGGGCGTCCGGGAATAAAATTGCTTGTAAAAACTATTTACAAAAGTGTTCCAGAGACTCTAATCTACTTGGCTAAGTTTTAATTTGAAGATACATTGCCTTATTTAAGCAGGTAGAGGGGCATATAGAACACGGAAGCAAATGCTATGTTGAAAATTTTCTATATTTCAATAATGAACCTGTGTTTACATGTCACGTAGGCCAGTGTTTTATATGGAGATTATAGTACTTTACTTGTTTACATGAACGTAAATCATTACATGAAATCTGCATTCTTCTGGGTTTAATCTGGGTTTGTATTGTCTTATTGGGGCTTTTCGACTTTTAGTTATTATAAACAATTCTGAAAGAATATCACATATTTTTGTCTTCCCGGTTTCAGTCATGAATTACGTCAATTTCTCGTGCAAACATTGGGTAGACGTTGTCATAACCGGATGCCCGAACGTGTCAGGAACATATAGATACTCGAATGATGTTGGTTGAACATCAGGGTGCAGAGAAATCGTAATTTTACTGAGTGGCTTCACGAAAAAATAAGCAGCACTTTAGGCCACCTTAATACAACTCGTCAGTTGCATCCAGTTGGAATCACCAAATACATAGATATTGATATTTTACATAGGAATGACCTTGACTTCAGGGCACCTAATCATGCCTCATCAAGGGTCGAATCTCAGACCAAGGGTAAAAAACGCGTAAACCTAGATATTGACATTTTAAAGAGAGAATCGGATCTAGCAAGCAGTCTAACAAAAAAATTGTTTCAATTTTAGAATATTTCTGGCTTATGTCATTCCTTTTCATGTCTATTATCTAAAAATCCCAAAACTGCACACTTTATTTCAGGAAAACTAAAGAGTTTACAACAATGACTTTTGTATATTTCTTCAATAAGAATGGTTACTTATTATTTACAATTTTGCACTTTTAATCTATTATAACTTCATCAATTTCTAACATATCGTAAATATTTTGTGAGATATTGTATTTGAGATTGTAAGGAATAGATAAGTACGTCAATTGTACATGTTGCTTGTAATTTTGTCACCTCCATATATCTGATTCTGCCTTTAACCTAGAATGACTTTGACCTCTGACCTTAGTAGAACGCTCACTGGCCCATCAAGTATGAGGGCAAAAGCAGATGTCGAGACTTACTATAAAAGCATGTTTGGTCTGTCTGTCATTTTGTCTGTCTGTCGGCACATCTCCTTCTACACCATTTAACCTTAGTAAGTTGGTCTCCGAAGGTCAGAGTTAAGTTCATTCAAAGGTAAACGATCAATGTCTAGGTATTTGGCGTTTGATGATACTATGGCCCTTGGCGAATTATGATTAGATGAACCGAGGTCAACATTAATGTTTCTTGTACAAGGTCATCCCAAGGTCAAAGATAAATATTTAGGTATTTTACGTTTCAAGACCTTTGGACAAATTTGATTCAATTCAAGAATCGGTCAAGGTCAAAAAATCAATATACAGGTATTTTGTATTTTTTTGTAACGATGTATTAAAGTTAAAATGTATACAGGGATAAAATAGGTTAGCTCCTATCGTTTCCTTGTGTATACGTTTATGTCTCTGCGTAATAACGCAGATGCGAGCAGGTAGTTACCAATCTCACCACAAGATGGCTCGTTCGGGTCAGATAGCATGGCGGGTATGGTAGAAAGTTCCCTTTAACTTAAAGTACATCTGTTTTCGTGGTTCAATTTTCATATCAACCTTAAAATGTATCTAATAGCAATGCAAATTAAAATATGTCCAGAGAACGAAAATGCAATACAAGAATAGATATTTCACTTTTTGTGATTTTGTAACAATAGGGTTATTTTTTGTATCTGTAACATGGTCATTTTCACATTTCATATTATTACTGTTCATATTAATCAATCCCTATTCATCTCAATATAACAGGTCCCTAAGTAGGTTGTTTGCAGTTTTACTCTTATAATACCATGTTCACTTTTCACCTTTTATTGAAACCAGTTATGCAACTATGCAAACTGTGTCAGTTTTATATATCTATTGTTCCCTTATATGGTCTTTCTCACTCACATGTAGCTGAGTTTGCATTGGGTGTTGGCTTGTCAGTAGTTGTTGTAAGAGTTCATGTTGTACATTACAGAGCATTGTATTTTGAACATTGAAGTTTGAAATATACTATTTTATATATATTTTAATTTGAAGTTCGAGTTATTTTATTGCCACCCACGGGCCTTCCACACGCCCATTTACATATAACGCATTGAAACAACTTTAAAAAGTGAGCAATGTCAGTGTTGTGATAATAACGCCCCTCATACCTATTTATTACAGGTCGTGTAGACCATTGTTGCCTGATTTATAGCAAAAACATTGACTTTTGCACGTTGATGATGATGATGATGATGCGCCTTTTATAATAGATCTCATATCTTAGAAGCGTATAAGTTCAAAAAAATACTAGAAGACCTTACATATTTTGCCATGCACTGCGCCTATTCATTTGGCAATTCAGTTGTAAATTTTATTAAAAAAATAAATCTTCCAAATTTGTTGAGTTTTCTTGCAGAAATCGCCTACCCCCCCCCCCCCCCCCCCCCACTCTATCCATTTTGTATGATCACCGGGCGTGATTTAAGCTGCTTTAAACGAGTCGGATTTTCAAAATCTATAAGTTGGACTCCCTTTATAGAAGCTTTGAACTGAATTTGCACTGCTTATTGCAGAAATTTTATTGTTTATCCATACATTTTAAGAAAAAATGTATAAAAAAAGATGTTAAGCCAAATGTTGCCCTAAAAATTCAGAAAATGTAAAAAATTTCGAATTTTCTATGTACAGGCCTTGTTGCCCCTTTAAGAAGCTTAATATGTAAATTATCTAATCAAACACTTCGTCCACCATTTTGAAACACTAATCAATCTAATCTGTGCTAGCGATTCATAGGGCGAGCCATTGGGATATTTCCAGGGTTCGTACACACCTGGAAATTTCAGGGAAATTGACTTGATTTTCCAAGTGCTGGAAATGTCAGGTAATTTTAAAATTAGGTCAAAAGGGCCAAAGATGACCGGGAATTTTGAAACGGTAGATATGTCAGGGAAATATCAGGGAAATTTGTATCAGTGTTGAAAAAATAATGTTCCAGAAAAAAAATTAGGACTATGACAGGATATCAATAAAATCCAAAATGTAATATTTAGTTGATTCCACAGGCTAAAGTATGAAAACGTATTACATATATCTAAAAGATTTACACTGTCTTGATTAATGAATTTCATAGATCTAGAGGCCCTTCAGGAGTGGAAAACCTTAAATTATCAGAGATTAATGTTTCCAAACTGTTTTGAAACAAATAACGTCTTGTTTTCAACCTACACCTTGCTCCTTTCTGTCGTATTTAATAAAACAAAAATAGTATATCACGGAGGGATACGAACCACTCACCTGGGACTTGGTTATTCACTAGCGCCATAGGCGTCCTACTATTCTGGATACAACTGACGAGTCGTATTTAAGTGGAGACAAAAGTGAGGATCATTTTGAATTGACGCTCGGTATTTATATATAATACTTTTGTTCTTTCATATCGAGACCCGTTCATGTCGAACTTTTTGATTTGCTTGTTGTCAAGATATAATAAGTAGGGCAAAATCCAGAAAAAGTAGATCAAAAATACTCCAATGGAGTATAAAATTGTCACCAGGATTCCGGAATGAGACGAATGTTAACTCGTGTTAACTCGAAATGATCCGAACAACGTTTGGATAAAATCGTGAAACAGGTGTCAGGGGCTTCCCCTCATCTTTCCCGACATGGTTCTAAAAGCCGTATATGGATCTATCACGTGACATTCAAAATGACGTTCCTATATGGTTCTATGGGCCTTATATGGATCTTTCGAACACGTGACCTAATACCAAATCAAAATCAAAATTTTACCTTGACCATTGGATGGGATTTCATAGAAAATATCAAAGAAAACATATTCTCGTGATCCTTAAATCACTTAAATTCGATCATTTTATCTTCACCCCTTGATGGAATTTTATGAAAGAAGTTATGAAAACACATCATCATGTAAGGGTTTTCACCTAAATTAGCTCGTTTTATCTTGACCCTTCAATTGAATTTCATTGAAAAATGTTTCATGAAAAATATCATCATGTTATAATTTGTATTTAAATAAGACCGTTTCATCGAAATACTTGCTGGATAATATTTCATAAAAAAATGCACTTTAAAAATATTTCAGGATTTGCCTTAATTTATCAATGTAATGTAAGTATTAGATTGACTCTCAAATAGGGTTCTATTTTAACTTTTTTATTGAAATTAATACTAGGCAGGACTCACTCTCTAAATAGCTAATAAAAATTCAACCCTTGGATGTGATTTCGTTGAAAAAAAAATATGACAAGTCCAGAATCAAATGATTTGTCCAGAACCTCTTAAGATCCTGTTTCTTGGTTAAAAAAAATGTTGGTCAATTGCTATCATTCAGTTCATGTTCACTGACTGTAAAGTATGAAATTATAACATGTGCTTTTGTTATGTTTATAAACATAAATATTATCCCATAAAGCAACACTATTAGCTGATTGGATAAGGATTTGATTGACAAGCCTAATGGATGTGACTTGCCTTATAAGGTCTAATGAGCAACCAGGTGGTTCAGAAAGTCTGTCTTTAAGAGCGATCATAGGAGCACTCTCTGGTGAGAAGACAATTGGATAATGATGAGAATTCACCTGGTAAACGGTTTTCACTCGATCAACGACAAGACCATACTACTCGGGCATAATGAGGGTATACTCAGAGATGCTCAGGGGGATAAAGAGGAAGTATAAGAATACTCGGAAAGATGAGAGCATACTTCTCGTACAT
The DNA here is from genome assembly GCA_903813345.2 of Owenia fusiformis. Classification (NCBI taxonomy): domain Eukaryota; kingdom Metazoa; phylum Annelida; class Polychaeta; order Sabellida; family Oweniidae; genus Owenia; species Owenia fusiformis. Next base: position 29,756,647 of record CAIIXF020000004.1, on the reverse strand, counting down.
GTACTTTGTCAATGTAGAGAGTCAACTCATTTTAATTTTAGACCATGGGCCAGGGCTATGATGACAGCAAACTTAGCGAATGAACAAAGCGCACTTAAGCAACTACAAGCCACACTTTTATTGAGAGGATACGTTAAAGCAACAAATTACCATTCGGACAATGGTAAAAGCAACATGAGTATGCTGTTTCAATACAGTAATGAAATGGCGAGGATACGTTCGAGCAATGATAAGTGCCTACATTCGCGTTGATTTCCAAAAATGTGTTAATGCAAAGATGATGGCACGCCCTTTGGAGAAAATGAGCGCACTTTGTTATTTCTGAGTAAAAAAGGCACGGCGTTTTTTACGTTTATATAATGATGTTCTGATTTAATACGGAATATTTTGTTATATCGTATATAAGTTCTTGGTAAAGATTTAATATTTCCGTGAAAATGATCGATATTCTGTGTCAGTCTAAGAAACGTCAGTTGCAAATATATAATTCATCTACTCATGTTTGAAAGTCTGTTTTAATTTTCATATTTGCATTTGATTTTTGCTGCCACATGTAAGACTCTTATATTCGCTGCTATATACAAATTAAACAAGAAAACAATTCAATATAAACGTCTTAAAATAACGTTGGAAAACACATACTCCAACTTGAATGATGCAATTTTGCAAGGAGCACAGTTTGCGACCCTATAAGTTCTTTTCTTTATCCTAGGTGGCACGCTGTTTGAGTACCCCGCTTGCATCTACTATTTTTGTTGAAACCACGTTTAAATTGAACCATGTGACACTATTTCAGAATTTTGAATTGGCAAATAAATTATCCAATGATATTGAGAAATGGCTGGCAGATATTTAGTATAAAAGGCCCGATCCCGTAACAATACTAAAGGGTTCACAGGTTTGAGGTCGCTGTGTAAACACCTTTGCTTGTTTATTTAGCAATATCATAGTATACATCGTCACACATTCATAAAAGGGAGAATTTTAACTTGAAAAATCAATTTTATATTAATAGGTGAAATTTCGGGATCTTCTATCCTTCAAATGAAACCGAGCAATTCTAATACAAGGAGTTATATTGGTTGGTGTACGTGCATCCCTTGGACAAAATTCACTCTCTCGATGTTTACAAAATCATTGTAAACGGATACCTTCATCTCCAAGACGATTTCGATAAACTAAAATTTACAAAACCACCCTTATTTCTTAAAAATGGACTGATCCGGTTGACTCTTCTAGAGCCGCCATATTGTTTTTATACAGGAAGCTTATCGTTAACCTTTAAAAATCTACAACAAAAACAATGAGCTAGATGTAAAGTTAGAGGAAAAATAGGGGGAAAAATATGACATTTATGATGATCCATGTTGTCCATCCACTATTGTAATACAATCTGAATTTTTGTTCACTTTGGATTGGGATGGTACTTTAATGGCGGAGGAGGGGAGATTAGACAGTGTTTTTGTTCACGTTGAATCGGGATTATGTTTATGGTACTTTAATGGCGGGGAGCGAGATTAGACAGTGTTTTTGCTCACGTTGAATCGGGATTATGTTAATGGTATTTTAATGGCGGGGGAGGGGGAATAGACATTGTTTCTGTTCACGTTGGATTGGGATTATGTTAATTGTGCTTTAATGGCGGAGAAGGGGAGATTAGACAGTGTTTTTGTAAACGTTGAATTGGGATTATGTTAATGGTACTTTAATGGCGGAGGAGGGAAGATAAGGCAATGCTTTTGTTCACGTTGGATTGGGATTATGTTAATGGTGCTTTAATGGCAGAGGAGGGGGATTAGACATTGTTTTTGTTCACGTTGGATTGGGATTGTGTTAATGGTACTTTAATGGCGGAGGAGGGGAGATTAGACAGTGTTCACGTTGAATAGCCTAGATGCAAGTAGTAATAATCTTGATTTACATCGTTAAATATTCAGAATTCAGTCAACGTGACATCATATTTGAAATCTACATGTAAAATAACATCTAGAAAATGTGGTTTCAAAAATTGTTTCTCAACTTTCAAAAATTAATTTTTGTTTAAAATATAATTTCTAGGTCGGGGAGATTCCCCATAGACCCTATGTTATAAAATCACAAAAAGTGAAATATCTTTTCTTTTAGTGGACAGATAATATTTTACTTTACTGAACATATTTTAATTTGTATGACTATCAGATACATAAAAGTGAATTGAAAATTGATCCACTAGAACGGTGAATATTCAAGTTTAAGGGGACTTTCTGCTATACCCGCCATGCTATTTACGCCGAACCAGCCTACTTGTGGTGAAACTGATAACTACTTACTCGCATAAAAGTAATTGGGATTTGTGTAATGTATAACCATTTTTTGTGTTTGCCAGTTCGCACTAGCACTTACATATTCATGTCGATCCATGAACTTGTACTTATGACATTTTTGAATTTATGAAAAGTGCAAAACAAAACTATTGAGTAATTAATGATGTAAAATATTTTATTTTATTTGTATTGTGTTATCGCTACATAAATCTGTAACTTGTACAAATACAATGATCATGTTAACTTGTCTTTGTTTGTCTTTGTTTGTCTTTGTCTTTGCTTTGTAATGTTGCTTGATCTGAAATAAAAAAAAGTATAAAAAGACGAATTTGCTAAAAATCAGAAAATATCTTATTATCAAAAAACGTTAAGTTACGCCTCCTGAAATACAGACTTTCTGTGCTACCCATATATCACAGGTAGGGATCAAACAGCACTGTCCAGTTAAAACCGCTTTTATCGGTACCTTTCACCGAACGATCGTACTCTCGGGTACAAATCACACATAAGTAGTCATAAAATTGCATCTAACTCACCTTTTGAAATGATTATCCGATCTGTTTATGACATGTAAAGTTGAATCACATATTTACCTACCCTATTCCCCCACGTCTAGCGTAAGCTTATCTCAAGTTTTTTCATAAACTAGCACACAGTTGAGAATAATCATAAAGATATTGTTTTTGTGACTTGCTGTTTTGGTCAAAATATGTTTTGTATTACTTCCTCCATATACCACGAGTGATTAAAAAACTGCTATGAATACAAAACAAAATATCCCTCGGTTCATTCATATAATATCTATAACCATTTGAAGATCACTGCAATTTAACGAGAATCACCAGAGTTTATTTGTAACAATTCTGCAGATTATTAATACGCATCCAGAAACCTAAACAGTGGTATTCTAAACAATTTTAACAGAAACTGTAAAGTCAAATAATGCTAAGTATAATAGTATTATGTATATTGCCATACTTGGTCATTCTAACAGTAAAGACAATAAAATGTTATGTTGAGCGAGATGTTAGGGATATAAAAATGCCGCAAATCTAAGAAACCCCTACTTCACTAGAACGTTGGGCGTCGGGAGGGGCACTAATTTGCACTCTCACAAAAAAACATATTTAAGTAATCTATTAAATACGGATGATGTCAAATATATTTCGCTAGCTGAATATACTATCAAGAATAACAAGCTAGGTCGATACATTTACAAGATAGAGCCTTCATTTTGATCTGTCGATTTTTTGGGATAATAGCGATTTTTACAGGAAAGTGTTGTTGGTCCTTACCTTTGTAAATATTATACGTAGGATAATATTTGCATTTCACTCGAATCATTGAATATCTGAGTTTAGTGGAAGAAAATGGAAATTTAAACATGGTATACAATTTAGACACTATGTATTTAACATGTCACATTCAAGAAATAGATTTGATACGAGTTGCTGATACTATACGTGTAGAATGAAGTATGAGGGGGTAGTAGCCGATTTTTGCTAGAAATTTCAGCAACTCTGTAAGATTTATTTTTTCAACAGAAGATTTACGATTGAATTGCTAAATAAATAGACTAACGACAATGGGGAATATGTTAGGTCTTCTAGGATAGGCTATTATATCTATTAAAAAAGCCGCAGTGTCACCAACGTGCAAATGTCAATTTTTGCAATAAGTCTTGACAACGGGGATTTACACGACCTGTTATAAACTTTATTTTCAATAACTCCAACTGTCCCTAGCCCTATCTATCGCTTTTGGGAGTTGTTGCATCCAGCTGTTACTGAGTTCGATTCATTTTTCAAATACACGAATTCATGTCAATTTATTACATTTTTTTAGGTTTAAAGTTTTTTTATTATCATTTAAACAAAACAAATTACAGACACAGCAAGGGCCGAAGCAATGCATTATTGGCCCTGGTAGTCAAGAATTTATATAATGTAAAGTGAAGTTGCAATGAGATTTAAGGATCAACTCGGTAATGCAGAACAGTATATAAAAATAAAAACTTACTCATTTAAAATAGTAACAATTAACTGCAGAAAACCTGCAGTCATTTCAACAATTTTCTGATTTGTCAGATACGATAATGAGCAATCACCGTATAACAAATAATTTACCCTGTCTTGCTGTCTGAGTTGACCAAACGCGGTTAAATCAAAGGATGGCAGTTCCCCAAGTTCTTCCAAAAACAAGTTTCGCTGAACAATGAATAGAGAGCAGTGTAATAATAGGTGCATTGTAGACTGTGATCTAAAGCCACAATTACAACTTGGAATATCAATGTTTCTAAAATTATGTGTGAATAAATGCTGCCTAAAAATAAAGTCACATCGAGTCTTATTCAAAGTTGATTCTGTCTTCCTATCAAGATGCAATTTTGGAGTAGGTAGCTTTATTTTAGAATTTTGAATATGTTTCCTCAGGTTAAACTTAAAACAATTTCTAGATTGGATAGCTTTCAAATCACCAGGCAGTTTCTCCCATGCTGTTATACAAGATATCACTGTACCCTTTCTGATCTTGGCCTTACAGTGAGCTGGTATTCTGAAAGATCTGACTATGCGTAACCGATTTCCATTATTCATTACATTATGATTTCTATATAAAGAAAAGGCCTGGTTTACATAGGAAGGCATTTTGTTGTTATTTATGACGTCATAAATCTTCTATAGATGTTGTGATCTTAAGTTATGTTTTAGTGCCATAAGTGGGTTCAACATCCTGTTACATTTAACAATTATACTGTTAATGTGTTCTTCAAAGTTTAAAGCCTTGTCTAAAATAAGTCCAAGGTGTTTGTGACTATTGGTGAAAGGGATAGAGTCACCATTTAACACAATAGGAACTTGAGCAATTGGAGTTCTAGTTTTGGACTGGAAAAACACTTCCTTACTTTTACTTGTCTTAAATTTTAATTTCCAAGTCTTTGACCAGATCTCTATTCTATTAACATCGCTTTGGAGTTTTAGATAAGTTTCATGAACTGAGTCCTCCTTTTTGACAGGTAGAAAAATTGAGCTATCATCAGCATAAAGGTACAGAGTGCTATTTAAAACTGCATCGGCTAGGTCATTGATATAAAGTAAGAAAAACAGGGGACCTAATATTGACCCTTTAGGAACCCCACAATTTATTACTCCTTTGTCAAACCCCCCTAAATCCCTTCCTCCTGTCCCTAGAATCCCTTCCATTGTCCCATCAATATTGTCATATAGAGTATCTGAATTTATTGAAGTTGTACCATTCACCCTAACTTTTAATTTTCTGTTATTAAGGTAGGACCCTATCAGATTAATAATGTTCTCACAGATACCGTATGATTTTAGCTTATGGAGAAGTAAGTAGTGGGGGACGCCGTCAAACGCACCCTCAATATCAAGAAAGATCCCTCTAGTAGAAATATTATGGTCAAAATTTGAAGTAATCATATTTACAATAGATACAAGTTGTTTCTGAGTGTCATGCCCAGGTAAAAACCCGGATTGGTTCTGATACAAAAGATTGTTAGATGACACATGTTTGAATATTGAATCATATATGACGCGTTCAAAAATTTTGGAAATATTACTTAAAAGGCAAACTGGCCGATAGTTCCCTGGGTCAACTTTTGAGGATTTATTTTTGAAAATGGGGACAATAATGCCCTGCTTCCAACAATTAGGAAATTTGCCTTTAGTAAGAATGAGTTTAAAAAGTTTATGAAGTTCTGCATCAAGTGAATCTGCCACCAGTTTAAGCATTTTATTTGTAATGTTATCATCACCCCCCTTTTTGTTTGATTTAAGCTCCCTCAAATGTTTATTTATTGACTGCTGTGAAAGATCAATTTCATTTAGCATGTTATCAGTTTTTCTTTGACAAGTTGGTTATTACATCTTAAAGACATATTACCCCCCCCCCTCCCTCCGTTCACCCCCTCCACTAAATTTTAATTATTTTCGATTTTTTTTTATTTAAGGCATGGAAAGTTATGTTTAAAATCAGCAATGCCATTAATTCTGCGATAATAACGTCATTTATATGTTTTTATTACAAGTCATGTAGACCACTGTTGCTTAATTTAAATCTCAGAAGCCTATCGGTTCAAAAATATCCTAGAAGTCCTTACATATTTCCCGATGACGTGCACCTATTCATTTAGCAATTTAGTCTTAAACTTTCTTTGAAGGAATAAATCTTCTAGCAAAAGTCGGCAATCCCCCCCCCCCCTCTGTTTATTTCTTCAGATCTACGGGCGTGAATGTAGAAATTATGACAATGCAGTCAAAAATATTGATCAACCTACTAGATACATGTGAATCATTCGCTTTTTTTCCTGACAGCTTTTGGCTTTCGTCAGCGCCGCTTTAGATTTGCAACTAGAAGATGATATCAAATACAATTTTGTATGTATGTCAGGGAATTCAAGTTTCATTTACTCAAACACAAACCACGGGGTACCATCGAATAATTTTGGCAACGTACCGGAGAACGACATTTTACTAAGAAATGGCAATAATTTAGCACAATATATTTTTTAACTAGAGTTCTACTTTGATTTTGCCAAAATTATTTGATGGTACCCCGTGCAAACAGTGAATAAATTATTATCCCACCGAACGAAGGTTGAGGGAATATAGGAAAGCCGTCCGTCCGTCAGTCCGTCACTTTGTCCGGGCGAAATACCAATAACCCAAATACCAGTTGGCGGATTTGATTCAAATTTTATAGGCTTATGCTTTATGTGGTAGAACTTCAGCTCGAGAAGGAATGTTCAATATGGTCTCTCAATTCAAAATGGCCGCCATTTTTCGTAAAACGTAATCTTTGATTTCCCAAATACCAGTAGACAAGTTTTGTTTAAATTTTATTTGCTGATGCCAAGAGACACAGGAACTCAGCTCGATTAAGCATTTTAAAGATGGCAGCTTAATTTCAAAATCGTCGCCATTTTTCTTAAAAGAACGTAATCTTTGATAGCTCAAATACCAGTAGACGGTTTTTGTACAAATTTATATGCATAAACGACTAAGTAAACACTTTAACCAAACGACTGTTTTATGTGCGAAAAGGACATGCATTTGTATAGGGCGATTTACACGTACAGGTTTCCAATTTGATTTCATATGTATAGATTAAAGATCTATTGAACGTCAAAAGAACGGAAACATTTCATAAGTCGATTCTTTACAATTGACTTATCGAAAATTGTTAATTATCAAATCCCTTACTTATGTCTGATTATACTCTTAAAATCTGATTTATTAAATAAAATATGTTTTCAAACTTTGGACATTTCTCAGAATGTGTTACATTATAAAAGACAACTTACTGCAGCACAAAGGTGGACGATGATACGGGCATTTTAAACTCGGATCATGTGATATCCAAGGAGACTTACATCTATCCATGCAACGTCCACTATTTGATTCACAATACTTTGGCAATGGGGCTAAAACATCATAGAATACACATCTGTCCCATTGCATAAAATTAAGTAGAGTATATATTTTATGGGAGTCTTGCTTCTGGCACTTTAACACCACCCACACACACCTGACTCTAATCATTGATCACGAATACCTTTCGATACTTATCACTCAGATTCTTGTAGCTGAGCAAATTCTTGAAACGTAATGAAGATTTCTCTTAAAGGCCCCGGATAAATAACTTTGATTTATGTTGTAATCTTTCACAATGGTATTAAAATGTGATGTGTGAGACTTTAATTTAGAAATTTACAACAATCCAAAAACGCAACAAACAAATGGATCCTAAAACCACAAAACCGGTGATTTCATCTATAACGTGCCACGGAGCCACGTTTTTCCTCTTTTCAACAATATATCATTTATCTATATGGGGATATGGTTGGCTGACACAAAGTCGACTGAATACCAAGCTTTAGACATTGAAAAGTTAGTACACGTGCCTTGTGCTAATGGAAAATCTCCAAACATGACCTGTTGTGACTTTTTCATGGGGGCTATGTCAAGCGCAACCCCGCCCCCTCCCACACAGACATTGCAACACTTCGAGAAAGACTTGCCAACGATTTACTGGTCTCCACCTAGACCCACATATGTGGAGGGTAATGATATACAAATATTGAATTCTGTGGAGTTGAATATCTGTATATATTTCTGAAGGTGTATTCTAAACGTGAATACATCTCTCAGAAATATATAGAGATTATCCTATATGAGGTTCAGGATATTGGGATTATCCCGATAATATAATATATCTGCCCGAGGGCCTTCGGGCTGCGGTTAATACACCTTCAGAATTATATACAGATATTCAACTCCACAGAATTCAATATTTGTATATTATCACATGCTAGGTAGAAATCTAGTGATTTGATTGGTTGCTTTCTATGACGTATTTCCCGTATCACATAAATTTCATATGATACGAGCACACGTACCGCACGTTGTCGATGGTAACGAAATGACGTCATACAACTTCATTCTATTCTTTCCTTATTCAAAATGACGTCACATATAGGCTATGTTACTATTTAGAAATGATGAACTCGTCATTTGAGGAACTAGAAGTTAGAACGTCAAAGAAAGCTACCAACCAAATCACTCGATTTCTACATAGAATTTGATAAAATCGTCATCACACGTTTCAGCGTATGTGATACGGGAATGATATTCCACTCAGTAAAAAAAAGTATCACCACTCAAGCTGCGCTTTCGTGGTTATACAATTTTTACTTCCGTGGAATATTTCCCGTATCACATCCTGAAATGTGTAATAACTGATATTATTATATCACTATCTAGCTAGCGACAGTATGATTGGTCAAAACCGGGTCACATGTCGTGGGATATCTGGCGATATTCAATGGCAATGCTAATCAGATAAGACAACCGTGAGATATTATAGGAATATCCTATGGTTTTGAAAAAATATCATTTATATCCATGAGTGGATATTGATATCTTCATGAGTGAGCGCAGCGAATGAGTGAAGATATTTGTATCCATGAGTGGATATAATTGATATTTTTGAAAAACCATAGGATTGTCCGTTTATCCCATGGGAAATCATCATCAGCGAAAAAAGTTGAAAAATAAAATTTGAGAAAAAATTTGAAAAAATAATTGAAAAAAATTGTGAAAAAAATGTTAAATTTTTTTGAAATTTTGAATTTTTTTAAAATATTTTTGAAAATAATTAAAGAATGTAAAAAGAATTTTTTATGAAAAAATTCGAAACCATCGAATATCACTTTTAAAACTATCGAATATCACTTTTCAAACCATCGAATATCACTTTTTAAGACGTGATATTCGATAGTTTAAAAGTGATATTCGATGGTTTGTGAGTTTTTTGCTAAAATATGATATCTTGATCAACATATCAAATATATATTCATGTGATATTCGATCTATATCCTTGCAACCATGGGATAAATAGCGATATCCCACGCTCCTGGGAATTTTCAAAGAATTTGTTTTCGTTCAGTGTAAATAATTTAGTTTAGTCAAAATGGCAGACGAACCGAGTAGATTCAATGTATTTCAATGTTAACCTATGACTTAATAGTATTAGGGATGTTTAGCTAGACAGTGATATAATAAAACAAATATTTCACTCTATTTTCGGTGAATACCTGTAGCACTTTCACAAGGTGATATTCCACTTGCCCTTCGGGCTTCGTGGAATATCACTTGTGAAAGATGTACAGGTATTCACCGAAAATAGAGTGAAATATTTGTTCAATGTTGCATGCATATGAATATGAATACTTAACTGCAGAGCTCAAGGAAATTTTCGGATAAGCCTTAGCTAAGCTGTTTCCCCCGTTGATTCACCACCCTTTTGATACGTTCAAATGTTAAGCACATATTCCTACATATACTGGATGAGCGTAGTGTTAAAGTGGTTTTGAAAAAAAGCAAATTTCTCTTTATGTAGGTTATTTGTGGTTTATGATTCTACATTGATTCTGAAAATATTGGTGTCTGTTTTTTCGGCGTTTTGAAAATATGCGGATTTATACCCCCCCCCCCCCCCAGTGTGAGTTTGAGAGGGGTACTAGGAAACCCATGTAAAATTCCTAGAATATACGACCAATCATCTTGGTATTTATAGATAATTATCTATTTATCATGTCGTACAATAATAAAATTAGTCAACTGGTTGCTATGGTAGCGGAGATCATATGTTAAAAAAAGTACACATTTTCATAAAAATGTGAGACAATTAAAACACATATTATTATCATGAGATTGGGAGGAATCACCATGAAAACATTTTAGAAAACTTATTCAGAGTATGTTTGATAATATTAAATCAATTGCTGTTTTATCTTATCCACACAGTAGAATCTATTGATGATGATTATATGACAATGCAAATAAATTTAGAAAGGGGTCGTGACACTTCAACAGAATTCTTTATTTGTTTTCAAATTTTTGAAAAAAATAAATGACCATGGTCCTGATATTCACAGATATTATTCACATTGTTATGTTTGACTATCGTGAAAAGTTTCATTAGTGTTGGTTTACTGGTTACTATGGTATGCAGATGTATACCCCTTGGTATGATTTTAAGGGGGTGCAATAAAAGCATGTATAATTCCTAGAATATACAGCAAATCATTTTGATATTTACATGTAATCATCTACTCACCATGTCTTATAACCATGACAATTTTCATTAATGTGTACTAATTGGTTGCTATGATAACATAAATCATCTTTTTAAAAAGTACACATTAATTGTTGTGTATTCTAGGAATTATATATATATGGCTTTCCTAGTACCCCCTTTAAATTACACCAGGGTTGTATCTGCGTATTTCCAAAACGCTGAAAAAAATAGACACCAATATTTTCAGAATCAATATAGAATAATAAACCACTAATTACCTACATGAAGAGAACCTTACCATATTTCAAAACCGCTTTAACACCACACTCATCCAGTAATATGTTTTCACCTGTTGGGCAACAATTTACCATTTAGTTATTAATGAAGGTACTAACAGGGGTCTATAAAAAATTTAAATTATTAAATATGGATATCTTTGAAGGTTATGACTGATGATCTATTAATGAATAGGTTGCTTGAAAGGGAATTAGCATGAAATACTTATTCTACTTGTTATATTGAAAACGACACCGTCTTTTTGTCTGTATATATTAGTTCATTTTTAGGAAAAATAATTGTCACATTTATTTCACGTTCATTGAATATTTATGTTGTTCTTCAGGATTTGACAAGTAAAATAATATTATTTATTTGTTGTGTAATCCACGGTTTTTCATTATCTTTGTCATAGGTGTTCCCCAGGGTTGCACTTATGGTCAAACCTATTTTTATTCATAATCATGTTCTCTTTTGAATAATGATCTTATCATGATCTTATTTGGAATAAAAGTAGAATGTATGAACAAACATTAATGTACAGGCCCATCAGATGGGGGACGGAGATGTGACGGGTGCGACGTCATCCCCTATTTCACCCCTCACTAAAATTGAAAGGGTAACTTTTTCTTATTTTTTCTAATTGACTCAAACATTTGAAAGTGGATGGGAATCACTGAATAGCATTGTACCCCTTGTAACCTCCTACCAGAAAACAGTGAAATTAAAACGTTTTAGATTTTGATTGTCTTAATCACAAAAAGTGTCAAGAAATAATCAAATAGCATTGGAAAATAAAAGTTCTTAAAATATTGGTAAAATGCTCCATCAAGTGTCATAATAAATAAGATATAAATCAAATGTATGTAATTTTCGAAAAATTGACTTAACATGGGGATATCATTATATGTTGATATATGATGCTATCCCCATGTAAGGTCAATGGAGCTGAAAACAAAATAAAAAACTTTGAAGATTCACCTACTTTCAAAGACCAAGGCGAAGATTTTTGTATCATTGTTCACTCATAATTTTAATATATGTTCGTATTTTTGAAATATTTTTTTCTCGTTGATTATTTTGAATTTACGATCCCTGTTGAAATCTCAAATTAATGAAAATCTGTAATGTTGTTTAGAAACATTCAATGATAATATTATAACAAATATAAACTTATTTAAATCGTTAGACTGTAACAATTAACTTTAAGAAAAATTGAACAGTGTTTAATGAGTTATACCAACCCTGGTATACCACCCACTGTGAGTCTGGAGTCCATTTTGGTATTATTGTAACAAGTGGCGCATTTACTTTTCATTTAAGACTACAGTGAAATCTTTTGATCTTCTATAATATTAAGTAACCTTTAATTCTTTCATGATTTTAACATTTAATATAACAGGCAGCTGGTGGTGCTCCTAGTACGTTTTAATAGCTTTTATTCTAGCGTTATTGGACTACAAACAAAAGTGAATGTTACCAGCAAATGGTATATATCCATTACATGGAGTAAGTATTTTCTTTATTTTGGTATAACGAAACATATATTAATATATGTACTTACGAAGCCCTCCACTGACTGATTCTGCGATGATCGCAACAGCAACGATGCAAACTAGCAATTTTAGAGAATTCATCTTTGTTCAATGTCTTGTCCAGTGACCGTAAATAGTAAACGCACACCTCGATGGAGCTGCAGTTAAGTTTTAATCTAGCTGTGATCTTAGTTATCAGATCTATTTAATTTGATTTCAAATAAATCTATTCAAATTGAGAGTAAACTAAAAAAGACTGCCAATCGTTGTTACACCAATATATGTATCAATTTTATTTTATGTTAGAGCAAAACATTTAATGTTATACATAATAAACTATCAATAAAAATAACACATTAGACGATCAGCGAAGTGAAACGTTATTTTGAATTGCCAGTTTGTAGCTAGTAATGGTTACTAAACATAAATTATGAATGTGCCGATGGAACATTAAAATTTACCTTGTGAAGGCTTTTATTACATTAATATGTACGGTGTCACAATGATACTATGATCATGTTGGACCTACGTGCGATACAGATTGTACCATCTCATTAAAATGCATCTTGGTAGGATAATATCAAGAAACACAATAAGAATTGCAGAACCAAGAGACACAAATAAGAATAGCAATCGTTTTAACGTTTGGACGGTTAAGAAGTTGAATTCCGAAATGAGCTATATTGCGTCCATAGTGGGTGTTAAAACTGGAACATTGAGTGTATAGACAATAATCTCTGATAGAGAAAATAAAATTGTTCTCAAAATAAAAACACAACTTGGGGAACACATGTTATCACCTAATCTTAAAACTTTATTTATGTAGAAACTAAAATGACATGCTTTCATTCCTTAAATCCATACTGTATGATCGTTCATTTTTAACACTTATTGGTAATCTGGTCAAAAGTTCGTTAATAAGAATTCTTTCAATTCTTAAAGGAATCGCGCCAACCTTAATTTAAAAAGATAAGAATGTGTCTTGAATTTACTGACCAAGCTTGTAATCGGGAAGGCAACTTTCGGCTGTCGGCTACCTGAATATCTATTTTTAGTTCTAGTCTTTTTTCGATTGATATCCTTTTAGTTCCAGTGTTAAGTTCCTTCTAAAAATCGTTTAAATGTCCTAATATTAGTTTTATACTGAACATTAATATTTTTGAAAACAAAATTAAAATAAACAAATTAATGATACAATTTCAGTTATTTTGACTGGAATATTTTATTTCTAGAAGCATATGTAAAAAGAAAAAAAACTACTCCAGGTACCTCATCTGTAACCTTGCATTAATACATAGATGTTGCTTTTAATCTCAGAAAAACTCATATTCTAGTATTTATTCACTAGACCTCCTGTGATGGACACTTTTCTTGTTAAAGGTTTTAGCAACTACGATTTCTCAGCGACATAATGTCTAGTAATGATCATTTGTATTCATGTATATGTTCCTGACATCAACGTCTGTTCCAATCATCGACGATTTTCCAGGGAGCATGCCCCCGGACCCCCTAGTTTTGCTCGACCTCAGGCCTCGCGTACATGCTATCAAAATCCTTGTTACGCCGCTGACATTTAATGTAACTTATAAATAGATGTATTTTGATATTGATTGTAAGATGCACAGTGTGCACGGCAATATAAGATATATTTTCAGATATTATTTTTCTACCTCTATATGACATCATTGTTTATTGATCATGTGACAAATATCTCAATGCTGATTGGAGTATTTTTCTACTTTTCATTGACAATGGAATTTTTGATATAATGGCATGTTTGGGTGAGTTTTCCTTGTTTTCATATCTTATACCCAAAAATAATGTTTTTAAAACACCAAAAATCATTACAATTTGATATAATATGTTTCTATCCACATTTCCAAAGTAAAAACATGTTATTTTGAGTATTTTGAACTCACTCTATTATCCAAGGTAGATTATATACACTCACACAAAGTGAGAGCAACTCCCATATTTTGAGATCGTGTATAATTTAATTCATGCTTATACCAGTAAACCTTATTTCTTATGAAATTCATATTCTATAAGAACCTGTTACTCATGAAACGTATACTTATTAAACCTTTATTTGTATTCAAGGACCCTTGGCCATCTTTTGTACCCTTGTCAATCACACCTAACCAGCTATAGATGGGTGTGAAATAATGAACAGCATTAATCAATTCTGTAACTGTTTAACATATATAGTAACTTAGTATTTCAAATCAGAAAGTAAGTAACCAACTGCTCTTATTTTCTCATACTCTATCCAATCACATTGAAATTTTCACAGATGATGTGTAATCTATTAACCTATTAAACAAGACCAATGACAACAGATTAGTGTCAATTTCATTGTTATGGCTGTTACTATGGTGACGATTGTTTTGGGTAGGCGGGGAACCATTTTGTAAGCGACTTTTGAATATGATTTGTAGAGTTTTAATTACATGCTGTATACCTCCAAATGACCTCACATTTTCATGCAAGGCTGCATTATTTGTTTCATGTCTTATCACAATGGTAACTACGTTCCAATGTCTCATTTATGAGTCACTGATACATAGAAATCAAGGACATGTGTCATAGTGATGGTCAGGGATCAGTAACAGATTCAATCCAGTCAAATGTGGTTGAAGGGGGATTTAACTGACATGACGACAATGTTCCACCCACAGAGTCCAAATTTCCAAAGATGCAGTAGTTGAAGCCTTCTCCATAGCCACACAACAACCCCGTGCTACCTATTTTCCAGACCCGACACCATGCGACTAACACCTCTTTCCAAATGCAAAGATGGTGTTACGGGGAATCCATTTTGACAGCAATGAAAGTTAATTAAAGTTTCCAATGGCAGTTTGCAGTCATTGAACCCATGTGACCTGTTGCACGTCTTTAAGGACAAAGCATTTACTTAGATGGTGATTATTTTGAAGGTCTATGAGTTAAAATGCAGTCCTACATGTAAATTTGATATATTTTGAGGCATAACAGCGTGTAGAAAAACTCTATAAATTGTCACCATAGCAACAGCCATAACAATGGAATTGACGCTAGCCCATTGTCATTGGCGTGTTTAATAGATCAATATTTCCAACATCATCTGTGAAAATTTCAATGTGATTGAATGAAGTATGAAAAATAGCCCATTTTTAAGATCAATAAGTAGGATAGATTGATTCGAGGTTGCCATATGTGTATATTTTAACAAACTGAATTTTAAATTTTAAATCTATTTTATGTTTCAACCTATTCTAAAAAAAACAACACATATGTCAATGCATGTATTTGTACTTATAACATTCTGAGGAGACTTGTAATGCACTCCGACGAATTTAAGAAAAATGCAAAACAAACTAATCAATAATGTAAAACATTTTATTTTATTTGTATGGTGAAATTGGTACATTAATCTGTAGTTAGTGTAACTTATACAAATACGATGACCTTGTTAAATTGTCTATGTATGTACATTGCTTTGTAATGTTGCTTAACCTGAAATAAAACACGTATACAAAAATAATATCAGAATTCACTTAAATTATAGAAAAATCGTGTGATCACATTATATTTATATTAGAATAAGTTTTCCATTTCACTTGAATCATTGAATATCTGAGTTTAATGAAAGACAATGTAAATTTATCAAAACTACAAAATAAATAAACAGCTACGGAAAATAGTTATAAAACGTTATACACGTTATAAACTTTACAAACTTTATACATTAATATATTCTAGTCAAATTCAAGAAAATGATTTGATACGATTTGCTGATACTATGTAAAAATTATGACAATGCAGTCAAAACATCAACTTACTAGATACATGTATATCATTTGCAGAGTTTTCCCGGTTATGGTATCTCACCGCCGAAGGGGATATGGAACTATAAAAAATATCATAAAACTATATTGTATGGATGTACAGGAGTTCATGCTTCATTTACTTATCAATATAACATGAAAAGTTATCCTATGATTGGACGTGTTTGGGGTACGTCTTAGTAATCTTTGTAAGGGTTTTATCCAATACTTGGAGGATAAATGATGAAGTTTGTATGTATGTACTAACAGAGCCATTTCAAACTGTACATTCAGAACACTTAATGAATTAATAGCTCTATTAGATTCGTAAAATGACCAAGAATTGTAAATATAAAAGTCTCCCAAATAAAAAAAATAGAGCTGAAGTTACTTGTTAATCAATTTTAAGATAAACCCTTTACAAATTATCTTTATACCAGAAAGTTGGTTGATTGAGAACTCTGAAAAAAGATATGCTACCCTTCGAACCAACTACAATGCTCAATTTTCATCTCGTGTAAACAAAGAAGGTGGCGGGGTAGCTATTTTTATCAAAAAATATATAAATAACAAACTTCGCTAGGATCCTATATTAAATGATAAATTTTGCGAATCAATTTCCATTGGTTTTTTTTGCTTACTCTCCGATGAAATTACTTAAAATATTGATGGAAACATATATTTAAAGTTTCATCGCAGGCTAAGCAAATAAAAATCCAAACGTAAAGAGGCTTTAACACGTAGTTCAATGGGGAAGCTAAGGTTGCCAAACTTATGGAGGGGAGTGTGCATCACATTCTGCTACATTAATAGATAACATGTTCATCAATTTAAACAATGCTAATCGTAGTAATGTCATTCTTATGGATATTTTAGATCATTTTCCAGTATTTGCAAATACTAGAATGAATATAAAAAAGACAACTCATGGAGAAATATCCTTCAGAAGGTACAATGATACAAATATAAATGACTTCAAACAGAAACTTAAAATTCTTAACTTGTCTGAAATGAATGCAGCCACAAAATGTTAATGACTCATATTCTGTCAACACTTGAAGCATCCATAACTGCTCAGAAATTGGACAGCAAAAGCAAGGTAGGATAAAAACGTCTTTGGTGTACATGTTAGAATCCATAAAAAAAACTTTGAAAACTATGAAGCAGTTTAGTGTAATTCTTAGTTATTGAAATAATGAAAAAAAAATCTAAAGTCGATTCTTTGCAAATGACTTAATCCACTTATGACATCGCTAAAGAAGACAATAATTGATGTTCTTTTTGTTAACTTTTGTTAAAAATAATTGTTAACTACAAAATTCTTTACTTCTGTCTGAAAAAACTCGTAGATACGATTTATCAACAAAGATATGTATTCAAGCTTTCGACGTTTCTTAAAATTTGTTTTATGATAAAAAACAACTTACCACAGCACTTAGGCGGACTCGGATGAAAGCAATTCAACTTCGAATTGTGTACTTCTCCAGCTATCTGACAATTATTCCGGCAAACACCACGGCGAGGTTCACAAGGCATCGGCGCTAAAACATCAAAAATGCACATCTGCACATCTATCCCATAGCATAAAATTAAGTAGAGCATATATGTGATGTTACACCCCAGTCACATTTGTCGCACGGAGGCCGCAAGTCGACCGCAGATCAATTAAATCGGTGAATCAGTCATCGTACTCCTTTTTCATTGAACTGAACCGAAAAAAGAACTGTTTAATTTGATCTCATGATATAAAATCAGTTCATAACATTGCATCTTTAATTTCAAATGCAAGGTATGGTATGAGTATGAATACTTAACAGTTTATGTCACACCTATTACACCTTCTTCCAACAGTACCTGACAATAACTTGGATTATATTTTGCTTTGACATGTAAAGACAATATGACTTATTTGTCGACCCCTTTCCCAAACTGACACGTTCTCTCTCTCCTCTAAAGTGTAGTTTTAGACGATATAAAACCAATATAATGAAATTCACATTTGAAACTGCTCCCCCACGCCGGACATATAAAATAAATTAAAAGCGCCCATTACATCTAAATCTCATTTACAAGCTTAAATACCATGGGGCTATCAAGTCATTTTATCCTGTTAAAAAAATGGTACATTTTAAAGTATGATTCGCTGGTGCTGTTTCCAATGGCTTTTATTCCTAACGCTATTGAACTACAAAAAATAAGTGAAAGCAGTCCGCAAATGTATTGCTCATTGCATGTAGTAGGTGATTTTATTTGGTATAACGAAACATATGAGTTAAAAAATAATTTGTGAAGTTTTCTTTCTATTTGAATCGCACTTTTTTTACATTTACGCAATGTTAACGTATGGGCTATGCAATCATAATAGTAAAGTCGTTAAATCAATTTCCATTCTCAGTAAAATACAAGTCATTACATCTACTTACCAATACCATTGACTGATTCCGCGAGGATTGCAACAGCAACGATGCAAACAAGCAAACTTAGAGAATTCATCTTATCCAGTGACGGCAAATACTAAACGCACACCTTGATGCAACTACAGTTAAGTTCAATGTAGAGTAATAGAAAATGGATCCCATTAAAAGTGACTGTTAATCGTTGTTATACCAACATCATTTTATGTTTGTGCAAAACATTGATTGTAATACGCAATGACATATCAATAAAATAACACACAAGACAATCAGCGAAGTGAAACGTTATTTTGAATTGCCAGTTTGTATCTCGTAATGGTTACTCAATTATTCTAATAATAACGAGGAAACATTAATTTTGAGCTTATTACATTAACGCGTGTGACATCACAATAACTTAGAATACCAATTTATCATATCTATGAACATGTTTGGCCTACATGAGATACAGATTGTATCATTTTATGACATTGTTGGTCCTACGTGTGATAATGATAGTATTGACATGCTTAATTTTTGGCCAACATCCAATTCAGATTGTACCATCGTATAATTATGTTGGGCCTACTTGTGATAATGATGCTATGAACATGATGGGCCTACGTGTGATGATTATGCCGTGAAAGTGTTTGGTCTTCGTGCGAAGCAGATTGTACCATCTTATCACAATGTTTGGCCTACGTGTGATACTGATGCTATGAAAATATTGGGCCTACATGCAATACAGATTGTACCATCTCATCACAATGTTAGGCTTACGTGTGATAACTATGCAATGAACAAGTCGGGTATATGTCCGAAGCGGATCGACGATTGTTTTAGGAAATGATCTGCTATGCTTCGCCCATGATGTGTGTTAAGCTGGAACATTTAAGATCTTTGCGTGTATAGACATATTTGGAATCTCTCTAAAAAGTATCGATGGGCGAGTGGGCGTTGATATAATACACAATTCATGAGCTGACAATGTTTTTATTAACATTACTAATATTACTCAAGTACAAAGCATACATAAGGTACCAAATCGTCAGTGGCCCGAAATGTAATATTTACAATTCATTTTAAAATGTGGCACACACTGGTGAATAACTTTTCAAGCAAACCCCGATCCATTTGGTTTGGGAGTAAAATGGAATAGTGAAATCCTAGACCTTCAATTTTTAAGTGAGACTGAAAAAAACACTACGGTTGCTTATGCCTCAGTCGCATTTGATCGCAACCGTACGGCGGTCGGAGCTTCCAAAAATCGAGAAAAATATGCAGCATAAAATATAGGAATAAGCAGTAAAATGATTTTCTATATCAATTGTGTGAAGCTACGGCCGCGATACGGCCGACGAAGAGCAAATGTGACTGGGGCTTAAGATGCAAGAACGCGTTCAAGCTATAAAGTCATTATAAATGAATAAACGCAAGGAGCACACGCGTCTCAAACTCGCAACTATGGTTGGCCTATTAGTATAAAGAATGCATGCGTTGTTTACGGGTGTGTAGGCGTTAATTACGCTCGTACCTACACGAGCGTAATTAACGCCTACACACCCGTAAACAACGCATGCATTCTTTATACTAATAGGCCAACCATATAAAATAGCAAATATCCCGTTCTAACCACGAAACTGACGAAGCTGATCGGGCGTCTGAAGTAGACAAATTTAAATTAGCGCTTGTTTAATATGCGCGCTATATACATGACTATTGACTGTAATGATTTCCTGGGATTGATTCATGGACTTCAGGGACGGATCTGGGAACTAACAGGGGGGGGGGGGGCAAATTTCAAGTCAGAGAAAAAAACGTTTTTCAGAGAAAAACAATTTTTAGGCCCCTAAAACCCAAAAGTGGGCCCAGATTTTGAAATTTTGAGGCCCATTTTCTTCAAAATTTGGCCTGAAATTAAAAAATAAGGCCAAGTAATGACCAAAAAGGCCCACTTGTTGGAGCCTGAAGGCCTTTTTTGGCCCACTATTTTTTTGGGCCCAATTTTTTTTTCTTGCCCCCCCCCCCCCCTAATCCGCCAGTGGACTTTGCGTTCTCGGTTACGTTGTGAAAAATATCGCCAGCTTAAAGCCTCAACTAACCACGAAGCTCTCTTTTAAGTAGTGAAGTCGTACCGAATGTAAATAGGGTTATTTGTGATAGATAGATGGCAACACGTTATGCCTGCCTCCCTAAAATTGGGTGATTCTATTTTGTCGATGACGTCATATTTAAAGTTGCAACGCCCGCCATTTTGGATATTCGGAAGAAAACAAAATAATGAAGATTCACTTGTAATTCCAAGGGATTTCCGTTATAAATTTCCATTGCCGTTGTTATAAGGATTACTCTGGTATGTTGGAAAATTCGTGAAAGGTGCGTTGGCAATGACAGATTGACTCAAATGTTAGCAGTCACGTTTGAAAGTTTGAAGGTACGGTTTTAACTTTATGAAGCCTAGCGGTGATATCATTTATAATTTAGTGATTTGGTTTTCTGTATAAAAAGTCATTTTTCTCCTTTCCTACCCCATTGGAGCGCCATCTGGCGTTTGGGAAGTGAATTTGGACTAAATATTTATAAGGTAGGCTAGGTCCTGATTTATCTGAAAACATGTCAAAGTTCAGTGGGAAATCTCATTTTAACTTTTAAGCTGGCGGCGGAGTGATTTTGACCTTGGTGATTTTACCAGAATTCTCTGAGAAATCTGACGATAGAGGGGGTTAGTGTCTACAAGTTTAGGGCGAAGGGGTGTAATGTCGACGTGTGGGGTAATGTCGACATAATGGACGGGGTAACTTCGACACTTACATATTAGAAGTAGAATTTCCGTTTTCCGCCATGTTTGATTTCTGGAAAAATTAAAATCTCGCGAGATCTCGATCCATGCGAGAAAAAAAACATGGCTTCCCCCTAGATCGGAAATTAGAGCAAATAAACAACAAGGTGTCGAAGTTACCCCACATGTCGAAGTTACCCCAAAACGGTGTCGACGTTACACCCCTTCGCCCTATTTATCTCAAAAATTCGGTGGACAACCCATACTAAGATGGTTATAGCAGGCTAGGCGAGTCTCTCCCGAACACCGTGGTATGTTGCACTAGGCTTGGATACTAGTCGTTAATAAGATTCAGGGTAAAATGTTATAATGGCCACCTATGGGAAACTCTACTGTAATCTTCAACCAATCCCAACGAACGAAGTTCGGTAGGTATATAGTGAAGCCCTCCGTCCGTAAGTCAGTCCGTTCGTCCGGCCGGAAGATAACTCAAATATTAGTAGACGGATTTTCTTCATATTTGGTGGAAAGATGTAGGCCTAAGGGTCGTCCGTCGAATATCGGCACCCCTTCAGGATAATCTACTTAATTAATTGATCTAACTTACCATGGTACCCCAGTTTTTTCTACTCGATGTAATAGGAAGACACTTTTACAAAACATTCCCCAACATTTACTATATCATTTGTGTTTATATTTAGGATATGATTGAATTAAATTAATATTTTTGAAATGGGGAAATATTGTCAGTATATGGGGTAATATCAGCAGGCATGGGGTAATATCGGCGGGGAGTAAAGTGTACATGTAAACACGCATTTCATTGTATTCTATGAGCAACAGTCTAATCCTAGTTGAGTTGTATGCCATCTATCTATTAATTAAAAACTTTAAGACTCAATGACTGGGCCTGACATCTATCAATAAGCTTCAGTTTTGATACTAGAACCATGTTTATCTTTTGATTTTCCTTCTATAGATGGCATTCATCATATTGTTATTGCTTTTGATTGAAATAGGTTTCTTTCCTTTCTTTCAGCTGTCTCTTATTGAAACTGAATTGAACTGAATAAAGTCATAACAGGTATACAGATGTATTATTTGTTGAGTTATTTAATATCCCCATTTATGTTTAGAAATCTTCATATAAAAAATTACTCATCTATCGATAATCACTGGTGATCCGCTCGATTACGCTGGTTACCGAAACGGTTCGTTTTGGTAACAAAATGTCGGAACGTCGAAGGTACGATTTTTCTGTTTTCCTTATTTTACGCGTTGTAGGCAGAATCCCAACGACGTTTTTTCTCACAAACGTGTATCAGCATCATATATTTTAGAAAATGTACATGTTTGTGGAAAAATAGCTCAGAAGACAACAGAATCGTCGATTTAATTCCTCATTAAAGTTACAGAAACGGTTTAGGTTAAAAGTGCAGATCTTAACTGGTTTTGGAAAATAGCAATGACGTTTTGCGCGGTATTCACAAAAGCGCGCTTAAGCAATAGCAAAGCAATCGCTATCGCAAACACGTAGCAAACATCGCAATTATAAATAAATACAATTTTATTAATTAGCACAGTAACTCGCACCTTGTAATTAGCTAGGGCTATTAGGCTACATCAAATACGCAAAGGCGTTTCAAATGAATGTCATTATAAAATAAAAACGTGTAAGTAATTTGAAAGTTGTTTTGTTTGCTTGTTTAAAATACATTAATTGATTAAATATTATTAGTAGGCCAAGTGCTGCTAGCAATCTTGTCACCCCTCCAGCTCAGAGTCTGCCTTTAATGGAACTAGGGTAAAATCAAGACCCAAATAGTCTAAAAATTGCGATGCTTTGTGAATAAGGCCTCAGGTATAGTATGGCAAGTGGTTTTAGATGGTCATATCTTTTAACATGAGTACTTTCTCAATTTAAATGACATTTCTCAACACAATATGTGATCTTTCAAGTAAATTCTCATGGATAATAAAAATATCAATCCAAGAATGCGAGCAATTATGAATAGGAACCCCGTGTCAACGTTTTTTGAAAATGTTGAACTTCTTTACTCAAAAGAGGATCTTCTTTTTTGATTTTATTGCATGGAAAGATTATTCAATAAGGGGTCTTAAACTTCTTCAAAAGTAGAATGGTATTGAAAGTCTAGTTTTAAAGAAGAAAAAATATGTTCGAAACAATGGAAAGCATGAGTTTTCCTATGGAAAAATAACATGAAATATGTTTATTGTAAGAAATGCACGTATAAATACATCTTCATTTGTTGCTGAAACCATGAAACTATCGTAAATAGCGTATCAATCAAAATATCTAATTATTCACTGCTCGATAATTTACTTTTAAAATACCCTCTTAAAGGAAATTTCCTTGCCAGACCCTTTCTCTCTTGATATGGTAGCTATAATCATATATATAGTTTCCATATTTAGCAAAACATGGGAAAATGTTTTATTATGGTCAATATTGATCATTTAAAAATCTAGTGCTTATTTCCAGTGAGCTGCCATCTTTTAAGATTTCTTGCAGGAAGTGATGTCATCAACTCTCAACTTCTATAACCTTGCCCATAACAGTACAGGAAAGTAGCACAAAATCACTTTTAGACAAGTGATCATTACTTTCTGTGCAAAAATATTTTCAGGACTTGTCAACTTAGAATAAAAGAAGAGATTTTCAGAAGAATTAAATAAGATACAAAGTTGAAAAAGAATATCTAGCTGGTTTTGTAATTCTTAATAGCTCCTCACCTAATGCTATATGCAAAGTTGAGAGTCGATGACATCACTTCCTGTGTGAAATTTTAAAATTACTGGAATTGAGCATCACATTTCTAAGTGATCAAATTTGACCATATCAAAACATTTTTGCGTGTTTTGCTAAACATGGCAAGCATATATATGGTTATAGCTACCATATGAGGAGAGAGATGGTTTGGCAAGGAATATTCCTTTAACTCAACCAAGGACATTATTCCTTCCATACAAATATCGTGGATAGTGGACTTCGTACAAACTGTTTACAAAAGTAAGTCACTAAAAAGAAAATCAAAATTGATTATCAACTGTTCAGAGTTATAAAAAGAAAACCTGTTCCCATAATCTAATCGGCATGAGTAGGGTTATACTGGTTTGTTCATCCTACCAGCAAAAATGCACACATGTTCCAGGTGGTGGGCTATGTTTCAAGCCAGAAAAATGTGTCAGGGTAATCGCCTCTGCGTTCGTGATGCATATCATTTGTATAAACGACAATGTACCATTACAAGAAGATGCCCCTCCCCGTGATGTGGAAAATGTCGATCATGTTGACCAAGACCAAGGTGTCATTGTACAGGGTGGTCAAAAAAAACGGCAACCCTAGTTTTTCCTAATATCTTTGTCATTCTAAGGAATAACTCCCTGATATTTTACACATTTGTACATCATTCAATTTCCTACCAACCTACTATATTTCATGACCATCGGACTGATACTCACAATGTTACTGCATTTTAAGCAACATACCCCAGATTTATGAAATAACACAGTCTAGTATGAAATTGAATGATGTACATGTGTGCCAAATATCAGTGCAAAATTTCCAAAAATGACAAAGATATGAGGAAAAATTAGGGTTGCCGTTTTTTTGACCACCCTGTACAAGACAACAACATACTGCGCAACTCTGGGCGGGTTGTCAGGCAAAGAATTGTCAACCCTTTCCAGGTATTTTATTTGAATCAGTTATATCAATTTAAATGATTAAGGTTGTCCTATATGTTCAGAATTTTGATGCAAACCTCAATAGAGTCGTGTGTTATTTTTCAAATATGGACCACTCCTTCCCATCATTGTCTTCATCTTTCACTTTTGCACAATGTAAATAATGCATTAATATACCTAGAACAGAGTATAATGTTTTGGTGATTCATATTTGAAAAATAACATATGGCTCTATTGAGGATTGCATAAAATTTCAAACAACTTTAAAGGTCTAACTAAGTTGGGGATGTAAGACGAACGAACTAAACATCCCGAATCTTTAGAACTATCACAGCCAAGACATATAACTTGAATTATAAAGGTGGTTACATAATACTAATTTATGAAATATATTGTTTTGTTCGCCAATCTGCTATATTCTCCTTTGTACTGTCTGTTCCATGTATATTCAAATAATGTTGTATTTCAGATTGCTAGATGAACATTATGTGTCCTACTTGTTAAAGGCTAGTGTAGGTGCCCTCATGGTCTTGCTGAACTTGCTCTTTCTGAAAGAAAAGTGATTTTGGATAATGAACAATTAGGGTAAACACGAATAGTGTTCTCGACTGACGAGATACGATCGAGTCAAGCATTTGATCTTTTAATAGTTACCCTACCTCTGTGTATTGCCACTGTCACGTTTTAAGTCTTAAGGTTCTTATTATCTACTCTAAACCACAAAAAAAGTAGGCTAAAATATGTACAATGCAATTTTATTAAATGATTCTTACTCAAAATAATTGGGTAGGTACCTACGTATGGATAAATTATGAGATATGTACAATATAATATAATATAAAAAAAAACTGTAAGTAATTTATTCTATATGTGGTCAAAGCAATATGTGATAATTTGCTGATATCACACCAATGATTGTTTTAAGTATGGTTACATATGAAGTTCACAGATCCTTCGGTATATATCACATATCACGTTTCTTCGATCGCTCTGAGATTAAATCTACACGACTTTGCGTATCATATCCATCTGTCGTAGGTGCTACTGTATCCCAATATGATATATATATATCTTTTATTTACGACTGTAGTTCTCGGATCACACTGCCAATATACATGTCGTTTATATCAGTTAATTTCATCTATTGTTCATCGATCATATATTCACGCTAGTATATCATCTATTGTTCACCAATCATGCACGCTAATGTATATCATCTATGGTTCACCAATCATATATTCACGCTAATATATGATATATTGATCACCAATCATCCTATTGTTCACGATTCATATATGCATGCTATCTATTGTTCATCAATCATAAATGCATGCTAATATATCATCTATTGTTCCCCAATCATATGCACACTATCTGTTGTATGCGTCTTATTATTTACATCACATGTCGTATTTATCCATTGAATATCTATTGTTCACATAACACTCTGCTATATCACTTATAATATCGATCTATGTTCAATTACGTTTATAGTTCTCAAATCACTCTACTAACATGCATATCCTATCACGCTAACACATAATGTATATGACACATACTTTAAATGTTCACAATTGTTCACATAATGCACCCCACTGTAGAAGACTGCCTGATGTTAACACTACGCTTACTGATAACATCTGATATAATGTAAGATTTTGGTTGCACCTGACCTACTTAGCTATTCACTCTCTAACTGTTTATATCACTCTGACCCAACTGTATAACTCTTCTTAATACATTAATTAGTTGAGTTTTCAATTAAGTGTACATATCTAAAAAATACAGTCTAAAAACATACATTGATTATTTGGCTAGTTTATTTTGCTAATTACTGTTAGGCACAAGTTAAAGGACCTATGATTTACCTAAATGATTTTATGAAATGCATGGATAAGTATTAAAAACGTGACATTACCCCCCTTTTTGAGAATATAATTACTATATTCTTACTTTGAGAGGAGTGTAATATTTGTATTTGCATAATTGATGATATTGTAGTTGTAATGTTTTATTTGTTCATTTTTCTACAACATTGTTGCTCCTGATATTTCACCGATTATCAGATCACATATTGGGGTTTCTATGCATATAGCTTCAGTGTGTCCAGTGAAGTATGGTGTTTCTATATAAATATCTGCCACTGGTGCGGTTTTAACTGTTCTGTCAATCATCACATAATTTTTAGTTTTTCCTGTCATCTGTCTTTTCTTCACAAGACTGGCTCTTACTACAACTCCGCTGCATCCTGTGTCTCTGAACACTCTAACACGTTCTGTACCTATAAATCCAACTTCACTCGGTAGTTCTGACATTTTTCCTGGTGTAACTTCACAATTGCAAGCTGAACTTACAACATCTATTTTACAACCACATGTTAATGTAAGTGGCAATCCAGGCTGGATTTGGCAATTATGTTCATCTGGCATAATCTGGCAGGATGCTGTATGTAGTTCATTATCATTTTTTGTACGGTTTTGTTTATTTTCTTGATCAGAGTCTGTATCTGTGTCTGTATCTGAATCTGTTAACACTGCAGCTGCTGATCTTGTGAAATTTCCTCTGTTTCTATTTTTTGGACAGTCTTTAGCCATGTGACCCTCCTCAAAACAAATATAACAGGTTCGTTTGCTATCTACATTTGTTTGTCTGATTGTACTTTCTTTCACTGTTGCATCTTCATTGTTATCTCTATCACTGGTTTCTTGTTTGAACTTATCATATCTGGTTGTGTATTCTCCACGATCTTCTCTTTGAAGACTATTCATTCCTCTTGCCTTAGCATATCTTTCAGCTTGTTCTATTACATTGTGTTTTGTCTGTATATGATGTTCTCTTATAAATGTTGCAGTGTTTCTTCCACAAGTGTTTAGGAACTGTTCTCTGATAATGAGGTCACTTATTCCTTCAAATGTTTTATCAATCTCAGCAAGATCAGTCCAACGATTAAAGTAGTTTTCTATTCTGGCCATGTATTGTGATGCTGTTTCACCATTCTGTGGACGGCTTGAAAAGAATTTCTTTCTAAAACCAACTTCAGTCATTTGATATCTTTTAAGTAACGCTTTTTTCAAAGCGTCATAGTCATTACATTGTATTTCAGGTAATCTAGTGTATACATCTAGAGCATTTCCTTTCAGTAGAGCACTGAGATACATTGCAAAATTTTCGCGTTGCCAATTTTGTGTATGAGCATAACGTTCAAATCTGAGCAAGTATGCATCAATATTGTCAGAACTTTCATCAAATGCAGGTAATTTTGGTATTTTGGGAGTATATTGGTTTATATTTTCATTTCGTCTGTCTACTTGAGTGTCTGTGCTTTCAATTTTCATTCTTTCAAGTTCTAGTTGTAGTTGAAGTTCAGTTTGTCTCTGTTTTCCCAGTTCTATATTTCTGTTAAATTCTCGTTCTCTCATTCTTTCCAACCTGTCTTCTTTCTTCTCTTGGGATTTTACAATGAATTCTTCAAGTCTTTCACCACTGTATCCCAATTCTTTCCCCAGTTTGAAAAGTTTTTCTATTTCTGATTCTCCGGGGTATGTATCATAATCTGGTTCTGCCATTTTATGTTGTTATGTGTGTGACAGATATACTGTATGTGTTATTTGTTTGATTGTAATTTAGTCTTTGGATAAATGTATACAAATATTTGCGATATGTATATGCACAAATATATTTTGATGCCTATTTAGGTCTAAATTGGTGCCTTTGAAATTATTATAAATTTAAACTATAATTCAAGTATATACAGCTGATCTGTGGTTTTTATAACTGAAGACGAGCCCCCATTGTCACGTTTTAAGTCTTAAGGTTCTTATTATCTACTCTAAACCACAAAAAAAGTAGGCTAAAATATGTACAATGCAATTTTATTAAATGATTCTTACTCAAAATAATTGGGTAGGTACCTACGTATGGATAAATTATGAGATATGTACAATATAATATAATATAAAAAAAAACTGTAAGTAATTTATTCTATATGTGGTCAAAGCAATATGTGATAATTTGCTGATATCACACCAATGATTGTTTTAAGTATGGTTACATATGAAGTTCACAGATCCTTCGGTATATATCACATATCACGTTTCTTCGATCGCTCTGAGATTAAATCTACACGACTTTGCGTATCATATCCATCTGTCGTAGGTGCTACTGTATCCCAATATGATATATATATATCTTTTATTTCTATTGTTCATCGATCATATATTCACGCTAGTATATCATCTATTGTTCACCAATCATGCACGCTAATGTATATCATCTATGGTTCACCAATCATATATTCACGCTAATATATGATATATTGATCACCAATCATCCTATTGTTCACGATTCATATATGCATGCTATCTATTGTTCATCAATCATAAATGCATGCTAATATATCATCTATTGTTCCCCAATCGTATGCACACTATCTGTTGTATGCGTCTTATTATTTACATCACATGTCGTATTTATCCATTGAATATCTATTGTTCACATAACACTCTGCTATATCACTTATAATATCGATCTATGTTCAATTACGTTTATAGTTCTCAAATCACTCTACTAACATGCATATCCTATCACGCTAACACATAATGTATATGACACATACTTTAAATGTTCACAATTGTTCACATAATGCACCCCACTGTAGAAGACTGCCTGATGTTAACACTACGCTTACTGATAACATCTGATATAATGTAAGATTTTGGTTGCACCTGACCTACTTAGCTATTCACTCTCTAACTGTTTATATCACTCTGACCCAACTGTATAACTCTTCTTAATACATTAATTAGTTGAGTTTTCAATTAAGTGTACATATCTAAAAAATACAGTCTAAAAACATACATTGATTATTTGGCTAGTTTATTTTGCTAATTACTGTTAGGCACAAGTTAAAGGACCTATGATTTACCTAAATGATTTTATGAAATGCATGGATAAGTATTAAAAACGTGACAGCCACGTAGGAGCAGTAGGTTGGAATAATCCCGTTAGCACCCCATCACCTTTCCTTTCTTCCAGGATCTTTCTGATTCCTTTCCTGAAAAATAAGAATGATCAATTCATACACACTACAGGGTGTGTTAACTTTCTATTTGATGTATTGTGGATAGAATCAGGACGGTATAAACCTGCCTCGGTTTAATTGTTCAGAAGGACACAATTTTACATTTCATTTCCAATACGTGTATGCTAATGTACAGTATTCACATAAGTGTATACCGGAGTTTCTCGGGCATAATTTTTTGCACAGGCCGTTTCTTTGAAAGAACTTTTTTATAAACGCCCATGGGCCTTTATTTCGAGGGATATTATACATCGTTAAGTTGAAGTGTACATCTTTTATTTGAAACCGGAACTCATTCTCATCAAGGTGTCATATTTTGATGACTAAAACATCAAGTCCACTGGTCTTTTATTAAGAAGGCCTTCTATTGATGGAAAAAACTTTTCATATACCACTCTTTCAAATAAACACCCATGGGCCTGTTCGCGAGAAACTCGGGTACTAAATAAAATGCTGGAAGTATAAGTATCGGTACTTTCACTGTTCACATTAAGTCAATCTTTAGAGATCTATCTATCTCATAATTTCTAGAATCACTCTACCCTACCATGTGACCACGTTTAAAAGGAACACATGCTACAGTGAAGTTGCAAATGTAGCGGAGTCTCTATCTTTGTCTATAGGACTTTTCTGGTAATCCTACACTACAAACTACTTGATGAAGCTATACTGCATAATAGATCACTTGTAATATATGTAAAATCTGGTATATTGCTTCAGAAATAAAAAAAAATTACGATAGGACAACTATACGGAAAAAGTTTAAAACCGATTCTGAATTATTCAGTAAACTTGTCCTAAATTGGTTTTGCCGTATCCTATATTTTACGACGTTATGCGACTGACTTTCTATAGTTGCTAAGCAACTAGATTTTTGGCGGCCATATTGACTTTTCAGTGGTGAGTGAAATTTTCATTTTTGTAGAGTTTTTGACGCTTTGCTGCTTTTTCCCTAATCTGTTTTCAATATCATGAGTTGATACGCAAACTAAGTAACTAAAATCATAATATGGCAAACTTATCTGATCTCTGATCCCTGCAAGTAACCTACGCTAGACCTATTTCCTATTTTAATTTTTCGATTTTCCATTCCATCACCAAACCAAACTATGAAATAGAAACATATGAACAAGACCTAACTTTTGTTTATTTTGGTTTGTTTTTAAGTTTGGCTATCAAATATATGGCCTCTTATATTTTGATGCTTCTTAGTTCAACAAGAGCTGGAAGGTAACATTTTTGTAAGAAATTCACATTAATTTCTTTATTTTACACTCATTATGAGACCTTATCTGTTGCAAGACTAATGCCTGGCACAACCGTCACCATGTTATTAAGTGTTTTTAAGTTCCGCAAGAATCCTGCCATGACCATGGTAGTGTTATCATGAAAGCCTGGCATGACCGTGGCAATGTTGAAATACACTGTAATGCCTGCTATGCCCGCAGACAATGTAATATGGTATTGCAAGGCCTGGCATGACGGTGGTGATGTAGAAATTTATAATTATCCCACCGAACGAAGTTCGAGGGGGATATAGAAAAGCCGTCCGTCCGTCCGTTCGTCCGTCCGTTCGTGTGTCCGGGCAATGACTCAAATACCGGATGACGGATTTCATTCAAATTTTATAGGCTTATGCCTTATGGGTGTAGGACCTCTGCTCGAGAAGGAATTTTCAATATGGCCGCTTAATTCAAAATGGTGGCCATTTTTCGGAAAAAATATAATCTTTAATTACTCAAATACTAGTGGATGGAATTGGCTCAAATTTTATATGCTGTTGCCTTGGTACAAACCAGCCTTGCTAAAGAAGACACTTCCAAGATGGCCACCAAATTTCAAAATGGCGGCCATTTTTCGAAAAAACTCAAAGACCATTGAATGGATTTGGTTTAAATTTTAGATGCTGATGCCTAGGGATATAGGAGCTCTGCTCAAGAAAGGATTTTGAAGATGGCAGCTAAATTTCAAAATGGTGGCCATTTTTAGTAAAAAAACGTTATCTTTGATAACTCAAATACCATTGAATGGATTTGGTTTAAATTTTAGATGCTGATGCCTAGGGACATAGGAGCTCTGCTCAAGAAAGGATTTTCAAGATGGCAGCTAAATTTCAAAATGGTGGCCATTTTTCATAAAAAAACATTATCTTTGATAGTTCAATGGATTTGAAAGGATTTGGTTCAAATTTTACATGATGATGCCAAGGGACATAGGAGCTCTGCTCGAGAAGGGAGTTTCAAGGTGGTAGCTAAATTTCAAAATGGCCGCGATTTTTCATAAAAGAACGTAACCTTTGATAACTCTAATACCAGTTGACGGATTTGGTTCAAATTCTATATGCTGATGCCTAGAGACAAAGGAGTTCTGCTCAAAAATAAATTTTCAAGATGACCACTGAATTTCAAAATGGCCGCCATTTTTTGTAAAAAAATGTAATTAATGATAACTCAAATACTAGTGGATAGATTTGGTTCCAATTTTATATGCTGATGTTTAGGGAAAAAGGAGATCTGCTTCAGAAGAAATTTCAAAGGCGATAGCTGAATTTCAAAATGGCTGCCATTTTTCATTAAAAAAGTAATCTTTGATAACCCAGATACCATTTGAAGGACATTCTCTGCTAAAGAAGAAATCTAAAGATGACAGCTGAATTTCAAAATGACAACCATGTTTCATAAAGACATAATCTTTGATAATTCAAATACCAGTGGATGAATTTGGCTCAATTTTTTTATCAAAACATGTTTTGTTCGGTGGGATTTGCTACTCCGTGGAGTTGCTGTTTTTCTAGTTAGGCCTGCTATGACCGTGACTGTTATATTCTATGACAATGCCTGGTATAACAGTGACAATGCGATATTATTATTATTATATTACAAGACCTGACATGACCGTGGTAATGTTGAAATATCTTGCAATGCCTGCTATGACCGTGACAATGTAATGTGGTATTGCAAGGCCTGACATGACCGTGGTAATGTATAAATTGATGCTTAGGCCTGCTATGACCAAGACTGTTATATATTTTATGACAATGCCTTGTATAAACAGTGACAATGCCTGGCATGACCGTGGCAATGTTGAAATATATTGCAATGCCTGCTATGACCGTGACAATGTAATTTGGTATTGGAAGGACTGGCATGACTGTGGTAATGTAGAAATGTATGCTTAGGCCTGCTATGACCGTGATAATGTATTACAATTACTGGTACTTGGGCATTTAGTACTGTAATAATGTATGACATGAAATGTCAGACATATCCTTAGCAATTTTAAGTGTATGAAAACTTCTGGTATAACCTTGATAATTATAATAAATGCTATGCCTGGTATGACATCTTTAATACCACGATCATGATGTTTAACTACCTTAACCATGTCAAGATGACTACTTTACATTAAAATTCACATAAATTTCAGCATATTTTAAACTCATTAATCATCTACAGAAAATAAGACACGATTATAAACAATTTCAAAGGTCAACTCTTTAAAATAGAAAAATATTCAAAACAGGATAAGAAGCATTCATTTAATTAACCACAATAAAGAAGTCATGAATGTCACATAATAGTCTAGCTTCAAGACTGGACCTCAGGCTTCTTATCTTAACAGCACAGTTTAGAGAGTCCAGGGTCTTGAAGCAAGACTAGTCACATAAAGGCCACGGTGGGCTTTCAGGATAACACT
The DNA here is from genome assembly GCA_903813345.2 of Owenia fusiformis. Lineage (NCBI taxonomy): Eukaryota > Metazoa > Annelida > Polychaeta > Sabellida > Oweniidae > Owenia > Owenia fusiformis. Next base: position 29,722,473 of record CAIIXF020000004.1, on the reverse strand, counting down.
AGGTGGATCTTGACTGAAGATCTAGAGTTGAAATAACTTCAAAGCAGTCAAGATCCACCTAGAATCTGGAAATGCTATGTGGATGACACATGGTGTGTTATAAAGTCAGAGTCAGTAGATAGTTTCACAGACTTTATCAACAGCTTTCATCAAGATATTAAGTTCACCAGAGAAGTAGCAGTAAACAAAGAGTTAGCCTTTCTGGATGTTCTTACATATATAAAGGAAGATAGATCGTTAGGGTGTAGGGTGTATAGAAAACCAACACATACAGACTTGTACCTAAACTTCAATTCTCATCATTTGTATAGGACCAAACTAGGAGTAGTTAAGACTTTAACTCGCAGAGCGAAGGAAGTTATTCAAGATAGCACAGATTTGAAGAATGAACAAGGTCATATCAAACAAGCATTAAGTAGGTGTGGTTATCCACTTTGGAGTATAGAACAAGCTAATAAGGAAAAACCTAGAGTAGTTGACCCAAGTAGTAGTGAGTCTGAGACTCCACCATTAAGTGTAACCCTACCATATGTACAAGGTACATCACAACGATTAGAGAGAGTGTTTAATAATGTAGGAGTGAAAACTTATTTTAAAGCTGCTAGAACGATCAAACAGGAGTTAGTCTCACCAAAGGATCAAAGCCCTAAGTCAGAAATCTCAGGAGTGATATACAAAATTAATTGTCAGGACTGTGATAGCTCGTACATAGGTGAAACTAAGAGACCAATAGGTGTTAGGATAAAAGAACATCAGACAGCATTAAGATTAGGAAAAGAAACATCGTCTGCTTTAGCTGAACATTCATATGTCACAGGTCATAGGATCAATTGGAACGATTATAGTATAGTCGATAAGGAGAGTAAGGATTTCTATAGAAAAGTTAAAGAAGCCATTCACATACATCTTGATAAGCCCATCCTTAACAGAGACTCAGGTTATCTCGTAGATAAATCGCTACTGGAGACAGTTAATTCAAGGTCAAGGTCAAGGACAGCTGTAGTGGCGGGAAATCAGCAAACAGTACGTCACTGACGAAGGATGTAGTCACATCCGAAAGCTATGAAAAGTAAAGAAATTTCTCAGGTTAGTTAGAGGAACCTTAAATTATTATCAAATTACATGATTTATTTTCGACATCAATTTTTTATGATGTGAATTCATGTAATAGTCATTGTTAACATGTTGTTTTCATTTCTATGCATGAATCACGGAGGATAAGCAAAACGAGGGCGAAGCCACGGACTGCGACTCGCGTAACTTTACACCGCAGCCCAGCGCCAAAATGGAGGGACATCCGGCGAGGCCTTCTGCTTCTTCCGACAAAATAGAGAAATCCAGGTATTTTAAATGCTATCGTAGTGTCTAATCGGTGACCAAAATATTACTCTGTATCTACTGTTGGTCTGTAGATAAGAAAATAAGCAGTTGTCCAGATCAAGCTAAAACAGTAGCAAAGTTCTGATTTTACCTGTAAAATATGTGCATATTATTTAATTTACTATACATCTGAAAGGAGTTTTAACACGTTTCTGATATCTAAAGGTTAGTTGAGGCTCCGAGTATAATTCGTGAAAATGATTTGATAATAGAATGTGTTCATGAGGAGAAAATTAGATTCAAACTGCGCATTCATAGTGGACGCAGTCCAGTAAACAAAGCTATTTCAACAACGCAACACAGCCTCCATTGATATTCTAAGCAACGCAGTCCAGCTGCGAACACGAAATAAATAAGATAGTGTAAACTATATTCCTACGCTATTATTGTTTCAGGAAAAGAAAGTCAGCATCCAGATTATCATTCAAAGTTACGTTGATTAACATATATCTATTACCTGAATCAATGTCCCAAATTACTATATTGTATCGTTTAAGACCTAAAAATATGGCAATTCAATAGCGTATTTGGCAGAACAGTCGAGTGCAAGATGACAACGTAATATGTTTATTACAAACCAATTTGTGGATAGGGTTAAATATATAGATAATTGGATAGTGGTGAGACTTTTTATAAGAAGTAGAAATGCGAAACAATTAACTTTTTGATGATGCAATAAAAGCTGTTGGGGAAGGATACATTAACTAGTATTTAAGATATCAGGAAAATATCAAATAATTGGAGAGTTGGTGAGTTAATGTAATTTTGGATGATCTTTCCAACAGTCCATCAATATTGCTAGCTACCATAAATTCATGATTTCAGCTGTATTTGACAGCTTGTATATATTTGCAGAATGGATTGAGACACGATGTAGGTCTATTAAAATAGCCCTTTATATTCAATTTTGTCCAAAGTTGCTCCATTTCGGCCACACCTGTACACACATTGTGCTATCTACCTTTGGCTGTGATTGCGTTCAGCTTCAGATATAAAGCAACACTGAGTCGCGGACTGCGTTGGGCAGATGGATGGACTGCGACTATTATAAATTCCAATTTTCTATGTAATTGTACGTTTTCCGCTTACCAAATATCACACGAAGATGTAATTGTGACAACAGAACATGAATAATTATATTGATTCGATGTCATTTCTGATTCCTTTGTTTAAATCGGTATATTAGGGACAAATATTGACAAAATTACATTTTTTGTGGCAGATTTCGAATTCATTTGTGTTCATGCTAAACTATTGGACAGCCGAGCACCAAGAATGCCATTGCAGGTGGAGTATGAATATGTTGATCACCGACTGGAACATACTAGCTATTCTTTAGAATATCCAAACCAATAATCTACCCCAAATCCTAACATGCCTTCCAAATTAAGTTTGGACTTACCGCCATTGTTCAGTTATAATGCGTTGTAACCTCGTTTTGAATTACGCGAGTCGCAGTCCGTGGCTTCGCCCTCGTTTTGCTTATCCCCCGTGATGAATGCCTCACTAAAGAAAAATTCAGAAATATAGTACTTGTAAATTTCAATAAAACTTGCTGAAGTTCTATGTAGCTAGATTCTGATAGTACTGAGGCCTTATTCACAATGTGTCGCATCCTATGCGATTGCGACATCGCAATCGCCATCGCAAAAATCGCTTAAATTCTTATTCACAATCAAAGTACGATTGCGACTTAGCAATTCAATCGCATCAATAGCGTCATATAATTGCGACTACCCTCTACCAGCCGCAATACAGTCGCAATATTAAAGGTTGCTTTATGTTTTAATTAAATGCGTTTAGCGTTCATGTGTTCTGACGAGATACTAAGGGTCTAAAGTCGTCTTAAATAATGGAAGAATATTTTCTATATTTCATCTAAAATTGCTATCAATGATTCGCAATGTTATAATTCCCGCCATTATCAGTCGTCTGAGACACTGTAAAACAAAATGGCGATGATAGCGGTGAACCGCAGACAGTAGTAGTCAGACCGAGATTATTTCGCGACAGAACACATCCATTGGATATTTACGATGATCATGAGATGATCGAGAGGTATCTTCGTTATATGAGGGAATGGACATGAACTTTAATTCCATTAACCCTTTAACTGCCATCGGGCTTTGACAATTTATGACGTTACATTGCCACGGGTGAACAATTGGTCCACTTGACGTCATTATCATATAACCATGCTACACTTTCCGAGCTATAAATACACACTCCTATACCTAACCCTTAGAAATGCATAAGACACTTTGTTTGTCTAATTGGATTGTTTAGTATATTTTTGAAAGTACCTTATTAACATCTAACAGTCATCCGATAAACCATTCATAAGGAACAGTCACATAAAAACAAATTACATAATCATTACTGAAAAGCCAAATGGGTTGCTCATGGACACCAAATGCAAGGTATAGTATGGTGAAATAATGCACGGTGAAATTATTGTCAATAATTAGCTGTGTCTATGCAGCAGACTATTCTCAGGGTTTTACTTATGCTCAGCATGCAGTGAAATATATGTCAACATGAAAAACCGAATCATTCCTTCAGCCATGCGTTTGTATAAATACAAAAACACTTACATTTATACACCTTCTTTTCCAGAGACAACGCAACAGAAAGAGAAAGAATAGAAACCAGAGAATCATTACCTAGAAACTATTTTATTATGTCTGATCCCGGATGTTTGCAAAATAATTTATATATTTTTTCATGCTGAGATAAATGTAAGGAACAATACACCCTGTTTACACTATGTTCAAGGTAGTCACGACAGTCCCGTTTCAGGCTACCGTGGACGAAACGTAGTGCGACGTGGGAAACGCGGCCGTTGTTACTTCGTATACAAGTTCAATTACGTTTTGCTAAGATTTCTTATTTCAACAATTATGATATCTTCTGCAGTCCTCATGCAGGCCTTTATGGCAAACTGAGCAAACTGTCCTAGACCTTCGCCTCCTTCCCGCCTCCCTATTTGAACAGACAGCGCAATCTTTCTCTCTCCTTCCCGGTAGCTTTCTCAATACCATATCCCGGTCCTGTGTTTCGGCAGTCAACAAAGCTATGACGGACAAATGGAAGTCTAATCTTGACATCGGTGTTTCATCGGCATTCTCCTTGTACAGCACGTAGGCATTTAAAACCATGCGTTGCAAGATGTTGAAGGCAATCTTCTTCCACGACCTCAGGTTACGTCGTTCATCTAAATATCTATAAAGCATCGCGTCGTTTTCGTCGATCCCTCCTTTGTACCTGTAAGACATAAATGTGAATCATGTATGTTGTTTCTATTGATATATCCTTGGTAATATTCACCCTTTGTAATGTGTGGAAATATATCAGGGGTGAAACTGGAGATGTTATTTTAGTAATTTCTACCATCGCTGATCTCGATTTTCCACGTCTTTATTAGCTAACATGGAGTGCAACATTACTTATTTCAGAAAAGATGGATTCTGTACTTGTAATTGAACGGAACGTTTGATGACAAGGACACAACTGGTGTGAAAGAAATTATGGTCCCTCAGGGATTATGGTCCCCTTTCCTAACGGCCCTTACTGGCCCTGATTGTGTATAAGATAATAAGGGAAAGAGTTGTAATTAGGTCACCACATAAATCAATGGAGAGTAGGACCATAATTTGATAGGACCTCCTACCCTTTTACACCGGCAATGGTTTGAATTCTTATCCGTTTTTGCATGCGTAGGCCCTATGGTTATGCACTTTTATCAGTAATATTTAGCATGTGTTCATTACTAACTTATTGTAAATTGCTCCCATTTCCTGTTTTTGCCCTCCCTTGTACGCCACGTCCCGCGCAACAGCAAAGTTAGACAACATCAGCACTGGCCTTTTCTTTGATTTTGTCGGTTTAAAGCCAAGGAGCAACGTTCCTTCACGACGAAAATAAATCTCCTTGTTCACCTAAGTAGGAAACATAGCATATTGAGAAACATTATTCTAAAACAAAGGGGGTAATATATACATAGATTTGTAACGAAGGCGGTTCTCTCCTTAGACAAGTTTGCTAAATTCTGACTTCCATTTTCTGTGACATAAATTTTCTTCAGTTTATCCGGACTTTTATATCTGTAGTGCCTGATACAAATGTTTCAATGATTATCAAACAAACTATCTCAAGGCTACTATACATATTTTACATCAGGAACTTACATTTTGACACTTCAGTTTTCATAAAACTTTAAAAATTATTAGACACTTGAGGTTCACAGTAAATATTGCACGATTAGTCATCCAAAGTATTTTTACATTTAGGAAGCAAGACTTACATTAAGTTTACATGTTTTCAGCTCTTTAGGTACATCTGCTTTCCTCCTAAGGGTTCCTGTCAAAAATACGCGTCGCCGTGAGAGATGGTCAGCTAGTGTAGGTGACGGGAAGAGGTTGTCCGCACATACGTGGTACCATTTTCCGAATAGCCCGGCGAGTTGGAGCATCTTGTCCACCACCCAGCCTCCTAGGCCAAATGGAACATAGTTTCCTGAAACAAATTTTAAACATTTGACATTCAGTACAATATCAAGGTCCAGGGGCAAAAATATCATTTAACTCGAATTATACGATTTAATTTCGATAATTATATAAAATAGCATAACAAGCAGTCTACGTATCGTCGGTGACCAGGGCATAAAATTCTTACGGGTTAGTTTGTTCCGATTAACAGCAGAGCACAAATTTGTGTCAAAATAGAAACATACACCCCGGGATGATATTTACCTTCAAATCTCTTTCCTAAGTAACAATGTATTGCTAGGCAGTAAAAATTCACGGAATCACATATAGACCAGAACTTGACTCCAAAACGACTGTGTCTCTTCTGCGGCATATACTGCTTGATAGCACTATTAACTCTCGTGCCAACAAGAGATTCGTCTACACTAAGGTACTTGTGTGGTTTGTAAAGACTGGTAGATATACGGTTGAAGTGACGCACCAATGGTCTGAACCTTGCATCTGGCATGTAGTCTGGACTTTGTCGGACAGGCAAAGTGGAATTGTCTACAACGTGGAAGCAGCGAAGGATCGCCTGGAATCTGAAAGCATTTTCAGTGTTCATATGTGTAGTGCATGCTTTATTGACCAAAATTATAGTAACAAATCAATCAAAAGCATTTGAAAATGAAATCGCATCTGCTAAAAGTTCCTTTGCAATAGAATGTGAATTGAATGATTTGAGCACAGACTGAGGTTTAACATAAAAACAAGATCAAGGTCAAGGCTTAAGGTGAGTACAGTATCTCGATAAATTAAAGCGATGTGTGTTTCAGGATTAGAAAAGGTTAAAACTGCACTAGATTACAAGAGTAAAAATCATATACCTATTTCTGCTCATAATTCTTCCGAACCACGATGTTCCAATCAAGGATTTTTTGCTCCAATAATAGGTCATGTCCGGTAGCGATGTTACTCCCATATTCATGTGGATCCCAATGAAACATTTCATCTCGGGTATGGTCAGGTCTATCCACTTACCCATACGGCAAAACGGTGTTAAGGATCCTGTTTGATCCATGCTTGAAATCAGTTGATGAGCGTACCTAAAATATCAAGACAAAAATTATATTGCAATTACGTGTGCTTGGTACAAAAGATTAGTGAGGTTAAGCTAGCATTATTTTTCACAACCTAAACGCGAACGTAAGTTATTTAAGCGATGCATTTGTATGGGCGATTGGCCATACGTTTAGGTTTGCGTTTCGATTTTATGTGCTAGCTTAACCTCACTAATATCGATACGAGGGGAATACAAATTTGATCTAGCTCAATACAAAGTTGTCATATCCAGATTGAGATTAAGACTGGGGACTTAAAGCGTAACGCATATCGTTTAGCAAATCGAACGCTCGTTTCTGGTGTTGCTCACCGTTTAGTATAAATAGCCTTATCCCGAACTAATACTCAAGGGTAGTAGTCAGGTTTGAGAGCGTTGTGTAAACGCCTCTGCCTGTTTATGTTGCATAATTCACGATGTCAATGTTGACAAAATCATTGTAAACGGATTATTTTATCTCCATAATAAACTGAAATTTAAAAAACTCCCCTTATTTCTTAAAAATGGACTGATCCAGTTAACTCGTCTGGAGCCACCATATTGATTTTGTACGGGAAACTCATTGTAACCCTTTAAGCCTAAGTGTAGGTCTTTGCATACCTGTTTGTTTCGGTAACCAACAGATTCCAGAATTCTAATGTGAAAAACAGGTTGAAGAAGTCTATAGGATCCTTTAACCCTTCTACAGGTGGAATCACCCCTACATTTTCTTGAAAACGCCCCTGCCTGACTGGGGGCCCTGGTTCATGCTCCACACGCATCCATTCTTCCTCCTCATTTTCATCATCGTCATCATCATCAACATCAACATCATCATCGTCATCATCACCATTTTCAGATCCAGAATCTATGCTATGCTCTTCCTCGATATCGCTGATACCACTTTCATTGTCATCTGCAACCTCATCTTCATCCCGTATATCTTCGCCAAGATCTAAATATTCTATAAGATCCATCTTGTTTTTCGAAATGAATTCTGGGAAGTGAGGGCGTTGCCCTGTATGACATCACTTTTTAGTGGAAAAAAGCCGCGAAAAGTTTGAAAAGTTTGAAACTAATTTTAAATTATTTAGTGTAAAATATGCATGCAAAATAGACATAGACAAACAGAAATATTAAATGCCCGTTGAAGAAAGTTTTCACCTTTACGCACCAATTACTTCCACATTCTCAGTATTATTTGTTTCACAAATAAACCCACTAACAGGACCCAGACAAGGACCTTTAAATTGGACAGGCAATTAATAATCTGCACCGAACGAAACATTTCCCCGGGGTTATGGAACTCGGCTATGCCAAAGAAAGAATGGACAAAGAGTGTAAGGGCACGAAATAAATGGTTGGCAGCAGGGTATTATTTCAATACTAATATACTTTTGAGACATATAAGACCTATATTGAACGCTGGGTCCTATAGTCCCTAAGTTCTCTACTTTTTGTTCTTCATTTGGTTCAATTTCAAGTAACAAATACGAAGATAAAAGGTAGATAAAACAATCAGATTAGTTGCCACTTTCTACTTCAACGTCAGTTTTTCAGATTTTACAGCTCGGGAGTAGTCAAACTACATATATACTATCAGACTATACTCAAAGGGCTTCGTTTTCTGCACTGAACAAATTTCTAATAAAATATATCGTTTTGTGTTTTATGTGAAAATTAAAAGTTTTAAGAACTTTCATTTCCTTTCGGTAAACTCTATAAAACAACACATACAAAAGAAACATTTTATTTGTAAAATCGTATACAATAAGTTGACTATGAATTAACATACAATGTATAGTGTATGATCCTGTTCATCGCTGTATCATCTGAACATTGTGTACAGCAGTTGGACTGTCTCTTTAAAAAATGTCCGCAACTGTAAACTATAGGCATTATCAAAATCCATTCGGCCTACGGCTTTAAAGTGCTGTCTGCAAACTCGAAATTTCGCACGAGTGTGTGCGTTTTTTCCAAGTTTTCCCATTTTTCTGCCCGTAAACCACCCATACGAGCTTGTACGGTCAGTTGTGACCCAGGCTTTACATACAACGTCTCACACTGCACTGGTATAGAAAATCAAATATCGTGTATTTCAATCATTTATGACAGGAATCCTAATCGAACCTCCTATTCACGAAATAATACCATGTGGGCCTAAATGTTGTCTATTTACAGTTTTTTGAAATATGCGCAATGGGTTTAATTAAGTAAATGATAACAGATAAGTAAGCATCATTTTCTGAACGCAGATATGTTTTAAGGGAAACGCGTAATGTTCCTCCTTACATTCATTATCCGAAAAATAACACAACGTCTTCATAACGTAGTAGGTTAAGGTAAAAGCATACGCATTGATATTACTTTACGATTTCAATCTAAGTACAAAAAGATCGCATAATTATTTTCTTTTGTTTTCTGTTAATTTATACATGTATTTTTGGCATATTTTAATGAGTTATTCTATTATTTATCTATGCATTAACATATTAGTCAGCGTCTCAGAAACGCTGCTTTGATATTGGAAATCAACTTTTAAACTAACAGTGACAAAAAGTTTGTATATCAATAGTGTCTCGCTCAAATTTATTCACTTTTATTATGTTTACAAAAAATTAGTTTTGGCCGATATTGGGCCGATTTCATATTGGACTTGGTTTAATGTGTTTTTCTTGTGTATAAGACGGTACCAGCGTCTCGGATGTGCGTGAAAAATTAGAGTTACAAACCAGATGCACCATCGTCTGTTACTTACAAGACCTAATAGTGAAAACGTTTTTTCATGAAACTGAATTTCGTTAGGATATTTCTGACCTACAAAACAACAGTTTTGGGCCGATTTCTTGGCAATATAGCGCCATTGTTTTTGCCATCGGCCCAATCGGCCCTATGGCAGTAAAAGGGTTAATAGATAAAGAGTAAATTGTAAAAATACGGAGGAGTGAACGATTTGGGGCAACGAAGGGGATTGATGGAACGATTATTGGAAACAGCTAACATAAACTAAGTTCCTAGAAGATATAATTTTGAGAGGGTTGAGCGGGTCCCCTCCCATACCCATCAAAATAGAATTTAGAAATATATCTTGGGATAGAAATAAACTACTCAAATAAATGGATGTTGGGTCTATTAAATCATTTAAACACAACAATTTTATTTTATTTAATCTTTGTTTTTATTATTAACTCCACGGACAGTCGTAAATCAATTAAATACCATTTCAACCAGCCTATGTTTGCTTTATTTGTTACAGTAAAGCTGCTAACACACTGCTATCCTAAATGCGATTGCTATTGCTACGCGATTGCGATATCTTGTCATTGTGAATACCGTGCCAAAATTGCGATGTCGCAATCGCATAGCAATAGCAATCGCATTTAAATTGCGATGCTTTGTGAATAAGGCCTCTGCTTAGTAGCTGAATGCCACTTGAACTAAGTTGTTCCTGCTGCCATCGTTGACAGGGGCATCAAACCTGTTGAGCTCATCATCATCCTCATTATCGATAGGTTCATTATCCTCGTCATCTAGCTGTTCGTCATCGAGAACAGGAATGTTTGCTAGCGTTGCTAAATTATGAACAACCACGCATGCCACTATAGTGTCGCATGCCTTTGGAGGCGAAAAGGGCAACCCCCTTGATTTATGTAAGCACCTCGTACGGTTTTTAAGTATTCCATTGATTTGCTCAATAACGTACCGTGTGCATTTGTGCTTCCTATTGTAGCGGCTTTGGAACCTTGTGAGGTTTCCATCATCCCTAATAGGCGTCATCATTTTGTCATGCTGAGCATACCCCGAAACGCCCAACAAGTACCCTTTGTTGATATAAGTTGGTCCATTTAACTCGTTGGCCAGTCCGGACTGCTGGTAAATGGTGTTGTCGTGAGCCCGACCTGGCCATCGTGCACTTACATATGCGATGGTATGCCTCGACCCGCCGATAAGCATAGTGTTTATGGAGTGCCATCCTTTACGATTAACGTACGCTGCCTCGTCGTCACCAAGGTTTGCGTTTGTTAACAGCATATGCACCCCGTCGATCGGTCCAAGCACACCTGGGAATTCGGCGAATGAGTACCAGTATTCATGCGCCTACAATGAGAATTTATGTTGAACTTCATTGATATTTAGAGAACAGTTTAGTATCCAAAATGTTTGAAAACTTGTTAATTAAAAATAAAAATAAAGTGCTTGGATTGGGTGAGGCAACAATAAACCGGCGTGATTTTATTTTCATACTGGGTATTTCATCCGACGATTTGGGTTTTTCAGTATTGACTTATTATTATAAAAGCCGTACCTCTTGAATCTCTTGCTCCGAATTCAGGAATCTAATATGTGTTGGAGCTATAGTTACCAAGCCAGAAATCACATCAGTCACTGCCCGAGCAACACTTGATGCACTCACTCCCATGGCATCCCCCACAGACGTAAAATGGTCCACCATTTTTGACAACGACGGTATCTGACTTTACCGTTGTCGGGATGTTCCAGTATGACTGTTAGCACATGTACCTGAATTATAAGAGACAGATTTCTGGGATCGGTGGTTTTTCTTTCCCAGCGATCCCCAATGGCCTTCTCCAAATAAAAAATCTTTGCTGAGCCGAAAGCGCTTTACGCATTCATCTTCCTCGAATCTATTCAAGAATTCAACAGTGTTTGTCCTTGATAAAGGTTTGTATATGGAATCCCTCTTCAACCTCCGTCTTTCTCGAATGATTGCGTTAAACCTCAGCATACCTGTCGTATGGTCATCCCAAGGCAGAGTACCTGCGTTCCGCTATTTTGATTACGTCAATGAGACCCGGATTGCGATATACGGAAAATCGTAAATTTAGGACAGGTAAATAGGTGTCCTAGAAATATACGGAATAATCGTAAATTTACCATGTTTTATAAATATACGGAAAAGTTCAGATTTGGCTTTATCTAGATATAAGACAAATCCGTAAATTAACAATTGAATTAACGATACGGAAAAGTTCAGATTCGGATTCCAGTATAGGGGTAGGGTAGAGTGAAAATATTCATAAAAGTCACATTCATATCGTGTATAATATGTTCAATCAAAAGTACGTACACTTCTTCCAATAGTTCCTCCAGGAGGTCAACCTGTTTTTTTCCCAGATCTATAGCGTTCTGTGTTGCGTCTACTCTATGTTTCTCTGAAAAAAAACGAACATGTAATGTTACATCACCGAATTTAAATAAATATGACTTTATCTATGATACTATTGATGGACTGCTGAGTGAAATGGTGTATATATCGCTGCTCTAGTACTATAATGTTCTAACTACCATTTTTATAAAATATCAAATCAGTTCACTTCCCTCCTAAGTTCTAACTGCCCTCTAAATATCAGTATCTTACATGCATAATGTTCCAAGTGCTATTTAACATTGGCCCCTTGCTTTTATAATGTTCCATGTTCTGTTCTGTCCAATGAAAATGCTCAGATTCTGTCATGTGACTTGCAAAGAAAATGATGGATATTGTAAAAGTGAGTCTTCTTATTTTTCTCAATTCATTTAATTTCTCTAATATTACAAAATGATTTGTTCATTTGATGAATCCTAAATTATCATAAAAGACAATTGTATGTATTGCTGTGTTATTTTAATGGAAATCTATCAAATAGTTACATTATTAGGTATCATAAAATTGACATTTTGGAGATAGAACCTTAGTGCATAACAGATCCATCTAGATTTTAATTGATGCCTAGAGGTAATTTTCTCTTTATGTCAAAACCAATTCATAAATGGTTTTTAACAGTTATTATAAACTCTTGATCAACCATAATGGGTGGGGGAGGGGCTTGGCTGCTTCATAATCTGAGAATAAGCATCTAGGGGGTTATCATCAATTTTAACAGATGTTCTATGTCCATTTTATTAACAGCTTGATCACAATCCGGTGCGAAAATGTTCTATCTCCATATACCAGATTTTTAAAAAATGAACAAGGGGAAACATTTCAGTCCATAGATTACTAATAACATAAAATGTAATGTCTCTGCCTAACATTGCCAACTTCGAGTCTATAAACCAATATAATTTGAATTAGCATATATATTTATTATGTTCAAGTTTCTATCCCTGTTTTCTCAAAACAGTGTTGGATGGATTTAGAATGATATAATACTAGAGCAGCGTATACAATCGAAGAAAACACAGAGGCTGAGCGATGCATGTAACATATAGAAATGTGATCATATTTAGTATTTACGTGTACGTTTATCATGAACAATCATGTTTGAAAAGTGATCGATATGACATATTATCCAGTATAACTAAAACTCACTCACTTGGTATTGGTTCAGAGGCTTGATGCACACCTGAAATTAACGAAGATAACAAAATATTCATATCATATTCTTGGAATGAACTTGCAAAAAAATTTCTATTTTGGACTATAGTATCATTCATGATACGGTATTGCAATCTAAGTGCAAACACAGTTCTCTCAGTATCTTGGTATACCCCACAATAATACGGTCTTAATATAGTCTTGGTACTTTGAGGACTGACACCATGGAATTCGGAAAACACATATATGTACAGAATGTATGAGGTTATGGAAACTTACTTCTCTTAGGATGTCCCGCTTCCTCTACGTCCAACTGAATGCAGCTACCTGTGTAACAATACATAAAGAAAAATATTAATGGAAAACATTTACGAATGTTCAGAGTGTTAACACACGAGTTAGTCTATTTGGTAGTATTACATACCTAGCGAAGCATTTGTATGGAAGTCAATGGAGCTGAAGGTCGGCTATATATTCCTGTATAGCCGCCAAACTTTTTTACCATGACAACCTTATGACGTCATAACATGTAAACAAAGTGATTTAGACTGGAATCGTGTAAAATTTTGATCTTTTTTATGTATTTCAACATATTATCTTTATGAAATGTTATGTTAATGTACTTTAGGTATGTAATACATCAATTATGTCCGTATCATTGAATATATGCCTTCAGTCTGTCGTCAATATAACCCTCGCAAGCTCGGGCTATATTGACGTCAGACTTCAGGCATATATTCAATGATAGGGACATAATGGCTAAATATTGCTCAATGCTGAGATGTTTATGCAAATAAGATGAATACATAACATTAAACATTAATTGTTGTTTTTAATTTCTTAATCTACTATGCCGCTAATGTTATTAAGTTAACAAAGGCATACTTTTGTAATTATATCAATACCTAGGAATTATAAATAAATTGAAATTGAAAAAAATTATACAAAGTCTATAATGAAATGCACATTAAGGCGAATAATTACACGATAACCATCAGCATCCTAGGTGCAAGGTTGTTTTATATATGAATTTAAGAATAAATGAAGTCCTTTGAAGAAGGATGACTATCAGACTTATGCGGTCGACTCATGAAAATTGTAACTCTTTCAATCAGATGAGCTCAGATAACAAAATTCTCCTCATAATATCAGAGCTACAGTACTGATCATGCCTGAAATCACATCGGCACGCGCCTAGGCGCGAGCGATCGGCCCGCCGAGATGTCGCCGGTAGGCTCGCCGATCGGCATGCCTTTCGGCTCGCTGAGTGACCATCGACGCGTCTATCGGCGTTTAATTTGAACTCCCAGTCGGCGGGATCGATCGGCACACACTGTACTGTACTAAACATACTGTATGAACAGATCTCCGATCGGCATTGAAACAACGTAAAAATACTTTCAGCGGTATGAGTGATAAAATATAATAATAAACAAACTGATGATTAAACTAAATACTTATATAGGTTTATGTCATTTTTGTTATTTCATCTGCATGTGTTATCGGACATTATTAGCTTATGATTAAAAACGTAATATTAATATCCATCGTGTTTTGGAATAATTGAAAAGATTTAATGGCGTTAATTTATTTTTATTTTGGAAAGTATCCGGGGGCTGGGGGGATAGCAAGAGCCAAAATTTGACGAAGTAAGTTTTCAGTCGTATATTTTTTAAAAGAAAATGAACAATTCAGTCTCTCCGCAATCTGTTTTCAAATACGAGTTAAATAAAACAGTATCACGGCTGTGGTCGAAATATTTGTCACCTGCGGGGAGCATGTTATTTTTCATAAAAAAACACACAAATCATATATTTGTTATACGAAAAAAACTACCTTTGGATCACAAAACCAGTGAGTACAATATTGATATTTTTAGATCTGATGCAATGATCATAAATTGTGATTCAAGTCAGTTAATTTAAAAGCAGAAAAGAGATGAGAAATTGTATCAAACATGTCCGACTTCCTTACCAATATTATTTTTTAATTGAGGATAAGGGCTCCCCCTAATCAACAATCTGACTTTGATGGCTCGAAATCTGTAAATCTGTAAATCGAGAGCCATGTAGCAGTTAAAAGAGAAAAGCCCATTAGAGTTGAATAAATACATATCAATGAATTATCTGTTCATAATAGTTTTAATATATTTATTCTAATAGGCTAATTGACACTTAAACATGCATTTAATTAATGCGTTGTGTTTGGGATTCATAATATTACTAAATACAGTATCTAAAATTGATTATATGAAGTGCACCTGTTATTTTTACATTAAAGATGATCTGTTTTATTAGTCGCAACAAAACTTTTTTAAGTACATGTAGTATATCGTACATCAGTGAAGAAGCTACGGCTACCCGTTTTATGTGCAGTATGGCAATTCTTGAAATACTTGTATTTATTATGAATTACATTAGTCCTAAATACACATTTCGTTCAATAAGAAACACATAAAAAACGTTCAATACATTATCTATCACGCCCAGCGATCGGACAAAATGAACAGAGGAGGGGGGTCAGCCCATTTTTGATAGAAAATTCAACAAATCTTCAACCCCACCCCCTCCGATCCGTTCATATTTTCCGATCACCAGGTGCGTCTACAGGTGAATAAAAACAACGTATTGCAAAAACTGTATTGTTATATTAAGATCTAGGAGTATTATAAGTGTTCGAACGCGGGATTTCTAAAATGCCACCAGACTACTGACTCTATAAAATACGCTTCACTACTAATTATTGAGCCGTTCAGTGAACCAGATTTGGAATCAATAGTTGTAGTCTGTGATAAAATGAACTTGGTACACGTTACTTGAATTTCTATCAACTCATTTTTATGAACAGAGATGGTCAAACGCTATATTCTATTGACAACGTAACATTCATTTGTCATCGTGACCTGCAGGTCATGACAACCATCAACATGCAATGGTGTATGTTTACAAAAAAATTGAAACCAGGAGTTTTATTTAGACGGGACTTCCCCTTTTTATGTCACCACCAAAAGTGGTCACATATTGTTTAAGTCTCCAACTTTTTTGTGTACGGTGTTTAGCGTCTGGGGTCGGCGTTCAGCGTCTGTAACAAATGGCGGGTGGTGACATTTTTCATGTTTATGCCTTGTTTAATATTTAAGGCTCCAAATGAACTGATATCATCATGATGTTATTCTTATTATATCATTCTGTTTTGCAGGTGCCAATGAGTATGACACACAAGCAGTGACAATTGAGATTTCAAGTCCAGTTTGAAGAACAATACGCCGTTCTTCAAGTTATAGCCCAGGGAGTTCAAGTTTATACATCTTGCCTCAAGTAAAGTGTTAGCCCTTAAAGACAGGACCGTAGCCAGGGAGTGTCCGGGGGTCGGAGTTTTCACCATTTTTAGCAATTTTCAAATGATTTTGGTCATTTTTTGGTCAGAGTTGTCAAAAGTGAACCCCTTGGAATTTCTTTAAAAGTGAACTCACTCTCTTGATACATCCTGACAGTGGGCCTGAAAGGTTTATCCCATATTGTATTGGGGAAATGGCACAGTTGCTTGATGCAAGAGTAAAACTTTGAAATAACCATAGATAATATTACAATAGATAAAAGTTTGGCATGCATTATTTTTTCGTTTCATTATTAGATTTGAGAGCAGGTAGACGTATACAGCAGTGCAGTGAATTATGTTTGTATTTTAAGAAGTTGTTTTTCAGGTCTTACCAGCGATGATTGCAGGCATGAATACACTTAAAATATATTTTCTAACATATTCCTCCAGTAAATACACCCGTTTGCATGTTTTAAATAAGCCGTAAATAAAATGTTTAAACTTAAACATGGTCAAATGCATGTTATGTAACATGGTTACATGTTAGCAATAGCATGGTCTATAAACTACAACGACCGTCAACCTGTTTAAGTTTTGATTTGTTTTGTTGAAATTAGATTAAGAAATTAGTCTTTCAAATATCACCAGTGTCTTTAGGGTTGAGGTTTCACGTCGGTTTAAATTAGAATAATTCTTTACTATCTGGTTTTGTTTGCTTCATTGTGAAATGTTCATCGAATTGTTATTTTTCGAATCATTTCCATTTCGTTACATAAGTTATTTGGAATAAACTCAATTTCAGCTAAAATGCAGGGTAGTGCATGGCTGTTTTTGAAACTTCAAAATTTTATTTTGACGTTTTGTTGCTTATCACCGTATTTATTATGAGCACAAGTTTTTATGTTTGTTTATTTGTTTTTATTTCTTATACAAATACAAGTAAGTTATACATTGCAAGTCACACCCGTAGCAAACCCTGCATTGCCTTACAAAGTTTACATGAGCAGTTTCGAGAAACATTGGAATATGGGAGGGGTTCAAGAAGAGACCCGGTGTAAAAGGGTAGGAGGTCCAGACAGTATCTGTTGGAATGTTATATATTTCCCTATCCAACATATGATAGGCGTATGCATGAGTGGAGGGTTGGGGAAATAGGGCCTCGTGAGAGATACATGTACTTGACAGTCAGTAATTGTTTACACCCCTCCCCCTTCCTTGAAATGCTGAACTAATGTGCTTTTTGTTCATTGAAACAATACGAAATCAAAATTATCTAGTTTCCTAATTACAATAAAAACAAACGGCTGATTAGAAGATTACAGTGACTGTTTCCCGTCATTACATAACAATGTTGATGGTGGGCAAAGGAAATCGAGTCTGTATTGATCTAGTTAATAAGCATGATACGTGATTATAAACGTAGAGTAAAGGAAATGACAGGAAATTTTTTAGAATTCTCATTGTAATCAGAACTATGTGAATTTATACCATTCGCTCAGACATGGGCTAAAACTTTGATTCTTTTCAGCCTAATATTCTATCCAACAACATTAAATGATCAAACTCAATTATTTAGTAAAACTTCAATAAGGGATCACGTGAATTTCGATACAGCGGTAAATGAAAGTTTTATGCTTATTATGCGGGAACTATGAAATATTAGATTTAATTACCTACGTACATGTAGGTACCGTATTCGGGGGGACATTTTATCCTTTTTAGATTCTATATCGATTTTGAATTTTTGCCCTCTGGCTATGAAATTTGTCTCTGATATGTATGTATTTCCCGAGAGAAAATGGGACATTTGCGGGGCCTGATGCAAGACTAGTTATCTGTTTTCCTGGCTTGTTTGAAATGGATAAACTTTGCAATGTCGTATGTTTCAATGAAGCCCATGTGGGAATGACAGCCTGTAGACCTAGAAATCCATATTTATATACTATAGATCGAGATAGAATAGTAATACAAAATATAGTATTCCATTTTCCAGTATCACACTAGACACCAACTTTTAAATACTAGTAACAGATTTAGAATTCCTATTTTAAAATCAAGAGTCAGTTTAATCAGGAATTATAAATTCATTGATAAAATGCGATCGAGATAGACTGGCGGACAGGTTGAGCTAGGATGCAATCAGGAAGGCGTTTAGTTGTTTATATTAATTATTGGGTCTTATAACACCTTAGTATAGTATACCCCTCCCTCCCAAATCACAACTTCGCAACCACCGTCAATTTTATAATCAAATCCCTTTCCCTAACTAATGCAAATAAATATAATTGGAGTGAATTACATGCGTTTCGAATGAAGTTATCTTTGTAGTACTAGGTATTAATTTGTTCAAACAAGTTTACAGAAGATAAATGAAAGGGGACAAAGGGAAATTCAGGGGCGTAGCCAACTTTCAAATTAAAAATTCGGTTTTCAGTCAGAATGGGGTGGGGGTGCGATTAGCAAGCCAAAATATTTTTAAGATATGTTTTGAATTTTACTAAATCAATGCAATTTCCTTCAAAATTGAGCTAGAAACTTCACCTTTACTTCACAATAAAAAGCATATTTTAAAGCTCATTTCTTCCATCTCATGGTTATATTTTCATTAGTGATGGCGGAGAAGGTGCGGTCGCTAGGCCTAAAGTATACATCAATTTGCTTATAATATCAATACAGATAAATGGTCGAAACTGGAAGCGTAATTGATGAAGCACAGCAAAGCATTTAGCTTAGGCTTATTAAAATAATGAACGTTCTATCATGGGCTTTCAACTAGAAGGGTATGCAACTCTATGTAATAACATGAGACCTTCAAAATGAGCAATGACATGCTTCCCTTTTATGGCAATATTTCAAAAAGTATTAGATAAATGTATATGTTTTAGTATTATTTTGAATAAAAATCAATTTTTAATATGATTTAAGCATAAAATATATTCAATATCATATAAAAGTAAACAAAAGAGACCAATAAGAATAAGAGTTATCAAGATGTTCTCTTTGAGTATTGCATTGTGGGTAATTATTCAAGAACACATTCCAATAAAAACATAATTTGTGGAAGAATGTTCAATTTCTGTATTGTCATAATTATGATGAATTCCAATTTTTATTAAATTATCAAGATGTATGTAGAAGATCATGTTTTTATTTTTGAGTTATTTATTTTAATCATCAATAAAAAGTACAAAATAAGATTTTCTTGGAATGTGTACATTCTCCAATTTTGAAAACCCATGGCAATGTTTATGTATGAAATGTGGGAAGTTGCCTACCCTTCTAGTTGAAAGCCCATGGTTCTATCTACAATCATGTTGTATAAACATCTGTACATGTAGTCTCAGGCCCGTAGCCAAGAGGGGGGGGGGTTGAGTAAATGCGAGCAACCAAAAGTTCTTTCAAAATCAAAATCATGCCCTTTGTCTTGTGATCTCCAAGTAATTTGGGACAACATGTGACACTCATTTTTAAAAAAGCGAACTAACCCCTTGCCAAAAGCTGGCTACGGGCCCGCCTGTAACATCCCCTACAAAAGTTTGTTCCCGTCTTGTTAGTAATAATAAATCAAAACAAAGCCTTTTTTTAAATTATGAATGTCAACACTTATCAATATGTATGCAACATGCAAAACCAATAAACTGAATACATTTAAAGATTAGACTGCAGCTTCTTGAAAAGAAAGCAGAACGTGTCATCACCGCCAACATAGAGAGCAACGTGTACTAATTATAAGTATCTGGAAGATAACGCAAAAAACTTAATTATTAACTTTCAAGTCTTAACAATTAACATGTAACTGTAACATAACATATATATCGCCCCGAGGGGTCATTTAGCTTGATGAATAACCCCTCTGGTATTAGAGAGGTTTCGCACAATGGATTAACCTCAACTCGTTTTAGTTTGAACTAGCTGCTCATTAAGCTGTACCCTACGCGCATTGCCTAGAAATAAACTACAGAAGATGAAGCTCTTTTTTAATTCAGAAGTGAAATCGAACGAATGCAAAGGGTAATAAATCTGGTGAACACAACACGTTGAGCTAAAAACTTGCGAAACCTCTCTATAAACGCATTGTTGAACGCAAATGATCATGTGGATTCACTTAAATTCTGAATTATATTCAACTGTTTCTGTAAACTTCAACGAATGCATTTAATCCCATGATGCGTTTCACTCCTATCTGGAGTCTGGGAGTGCAGACTTGCACCCCGGGACTTGCACCAACCCTTGCCCCTCTTCCACCCCGTGTCATCCTTGAGGTCCATGCATAGCTAAACACTTCACATGCCTGTATCACCCCGTTAATGGAAACAACCTGTAAAAAATGAATATCATATTAAACAAATGCCTTTTATGGCCAGGTGACCGAGACATCAAAGTGATATTGAGTAAATTTCCTCCAACTCAAAACGTAATTATATAGATATAAATAACTCTCTTCATAAAATCTTAAGTTCACAATCCTTATCTAAATTGTGTATGGAACAAAATCAGAAGTCTGTTATATTATTAGTCTACAAAATGTCCGGTGACTTAACTGTATGGAATTTTGAAATATAAAAATTTTATTGTAGATATATAACATAAACACATCAGCATAGAAAAATTCAATACAGTTATATTGTAACAATATTCATATTAATTAGAGGGACCAAACACATTCGCTATTGCTAAGGTTTCTACGACTTTAACTGTCTTATCAGCATCTTGATGCATCAAGGTATTACAATATTGTATGACTGAAGGAATACACTGGTATGCTATGTCAGAGCATGAAATTACAATTGCACTATGCTTAATAGGCGGCTTCATACTCCTTACGTCTCAAAATCTCTTAATTTTCAAATGGGAGTATATCATTTTCGTGAGCGGGATTTGGCGGGACAATACGTTTTTCTTTCAAAATCAAAAATATTCCAAGGTGTTATTCATCGGGAAGTAGTATCATGGGATAAATTTAGATATATCATTGCATCCCACGACCGGTTTGATTATCAATACGCAATCAGTCTGGTACTGGTCAAGCAGTAATAAATAACAGACGCTAATAAGACACAGGATGCAATCAGGTTAATTATCGTCTTTTATTGTCTTAAGTCTCAGCGTACCTTGTAAGATAATCATTCCCGTTTGATTTTGTTTGAATCGAAATTAAACGGAGGAGGGGGGGGGTTGAACATTTAAATCTTAATTTTATTCCTTACAATAGCTAAGAAATTTTGTTGATCATGTTGGCTCCAAGCAACAATTTTAAATCATCGTTCTGTTAGACTGTGAAACACTAAATTATTTCGTGTTTTTATTATCTTAACGTAGCGTATATTAATACTTGTTTGCTGAATGAGACCCGGGGAATGAGATTAATTTCAATATGATTCGCACAATGATAAGGCTTTCATCACAGGCTTCAATGACTGCCCATCACTGGCATCATACTGTATTTCAATAATTCCTTTATTATAATAATTGTTGAAGGTACGAAATACAACACGATCATTTTAATCATGGAAATTCGTCATTTGCTAAATCATGTCAAGTTGAAATAATGTCCGATGAGAGGCTTTTTAGAAGGGTTGTACCAAGCAATGTTTAGTTTTGATTGACAGTTCCAACGACTACGCCGATGGGCAGTCTTGATAGGTGCTGATGGGAATGCAGTTCCGGCGAGACACGGGAATAATAAAAACAAGTATTTTGAACTTGCTTTCTCTTTCGAAATTGTACCCTCTCCCTACTTGGCAAAATCTGTCTCGATGAATATTCTTTTTACTCAAACTTACTCAAACAAATGAATTGTCCACTTTTCAATGTACATGAACATCTTTTTAGTCGTAGAATCCCATCATTCGTTTAATATCTAGCCAGTTTATTTAATTCAGTTACCCCGTGCGACATAGATTGTAAAAAATATTTAAATCTGTGGGACGTTAATAGCGATATATTACATTAAGCTGTATGGATTAATGTCCCCGGGTTAATGTCTGACGAATTTTAAATGTAAATCGAAATATTATCGTCTTGGCGATGAGCAATGTAATGTGTTGATACACGTAATTCTCACGACGAAGTCGATGGATAGTGCCGATGGGAATGCTGTTTCGATGACTGTGTCGATCGGCAGTACTTTGCTGTGCCGATGGCAATGCCCATCGGCGTGCCGACCTGTGGCTATCGACGTGCCGATCGGCCTGCCGACTACGCGCCTATCGACTCGCCGATTGGAGCATGCCGATGTGATCTTAGGCATGATGTGTACTGTAGTTTCTGGCAAAACAAGAGTATCAACAAGAGTATGTTATGAGTATCACAATGATTCTATAATAGTCTGCTTCTTAGTTAGGCATCGGCTTGGTTAAAGATAAACTAAAAGTACATTCTGATGTGTGAACTTTACCTTCTGTATTAGATTCAGAGGCTTCTTGGCCCACTTGAACCACAGACGCTTTTTCTCCCATACAAGTTAGACTGGCAGCCTCTTGTGGTAGCTATACAATAATAAATTGTTATACATGTTATAATGATTAAGGTGTGAAGTTGTGAATCAGGATGCCTATAGCCGTCGCATATACAATTGCCAGTGATTATTTCTAAAGTAATTTATGTCGATTATCACCCAAAGGTTTCATTATTTTGAAGTGATATTTGGCAAGTTCTCTTAACGGAACTATTTTGATTAATCTAAAAATGAAAACTTTTTAATTAAACAATTAGGGTGAGACAGTTGCCTCGTTTGATTATTGACTAAATCTATGGCTTCGTAGTCTATTTTCCTCATGTAGAAGTCGAAAAACTTGGATGATTTTGAACATAATGAATCAGTGAGAAACTGAATTATACCGACATAGGACATAAGGATATGCTATATTTTAGGCTTGGTCATAAACGATGATTGTCATTAATAAAAACACTTATAGAACGCACATCCTTTCGACAAATATCCTTTATTTAGATAAAGAGACGTAGCATACCGTAGAAGATCTAACACTAGTATTAGGCCTAGGTGTTTTCAGGAGCACAAGAGCGGATGCATCTTTTGGATTCGTCATGCCTGTGATTTTGGTGGTAGTCTGCAAAGACATCACCCTACGTTGCATTTGTGATATAACTGGCATTCTCCCTCTCCCCCCGCCAGTGGCAATTTGCTCCCCTTTCTCCCTACTGGCCTCTCATCTTGTCCTGCTAGACCAGTCCGACCATTTCTTGCTGTTCAAAACCTGGTTCAAAAATATAAACATACATTTTCTATATTGACCCTTGTGTTTCATTGTTGTAGCCTACTAATCTTAAATGTTTGTAGAACCACCGATACTAAGCTTATATAGAAAATAATTGAAAACGTTGTTTATATTGAATGTCATTATACTTTAAAATCAGGGATGAAAACCGCGATCTAGACCATTATTTTTACCATTTGATATTCGAACGCTAGAATACTTAGGATCAGCTTATATTGACAAAATATGAGATCGTATTATTAAAAAGATAGATCTATTCACGATTTTAATTTTCCATAATACAATAACTTACCGTATTTTCTTAGCATCTCTGTTATTACCCCCATGGGCATTTACCTTAGAGGCAATAGCCTCCCAAACCCTATCTTTCCTTTGCTTGGTTATTTCAGAGCAAAGACGTCCGTTTATTATTGAGATATTCTCCTCGACGCCTTCTAGAAGTGCTTCTAGTTCTTCCTCGGTGAAATCAGAACAGCGTTCTATATTTGACATAGTTATTCTAGACTATCGTTGCTACAGTAAGCTTAGTATAAAATTCATATATACTAGTATGTTGGACGAGTGAAGATTATGAATATGATCATAATTTTACTACAGAAAAGTATATCTATTTTTAGCAATATGTAGCAAGTTCTGCTTGACCTCTAATTGACATAAATTTGAGTTTTTTGGATTATCAGTTCATCACTGCGACATCGCAGGGTCATCGCCAAAGTGGGCGTGACTGCGATCGGCTTGCAATAGTTTGATGAATACGACGCAGTCGCTTACACTGCGATGTCGCCCGGACATCGCCAACACTGCGACGTCGCAAAGACTGCGATAGCTTGATGAATAAGGCCTCAGGTTCATAGTTTAACCATCCTTTTGGGTCTTTGCCCCACCCCCACAAACTTTTTGCTTATAGCTTTCTATGAAGATTCGCAGCTTGCTTACCGTAATAGTTAAAGCAGATATGAAATGGTATTTTTAACCTAAAGGAATCAATATAATTTTTTGATAGATGTATTTGGACATGTTTTCTCATCAGTAGTGTGAAAACTATTTCACCCTAACGATCGTTATAGCTGCTTAATAAGCAATATTCGAATTGGTTGTGACGTTATTGGCCCCCACGTGATCTCTCACTGGTCCCCACGTGGCCCGTTTTGGTCCCATTATGTCATGACGTCATAATGCCAAAATGTTTTGTTATTTGTTTACACAACAATCCTATGGTTGCCGTGACATTGTGATTACTATGGAAAAAATAAACCAAAGCTATATTTTGTATATGACGTTACTAATCACGTGGGGGCCAATTTGATTTATCAGTTAGTTTTATTTCGTTATCTATGACCGTTAGCAGTTATCAAACATTTATTTTATAATGTCTATCGCAAGAACTCTACGGTGGGCTTACAATGGAGAAAACCGCATTTTTGTAGCTGCAAGTTGAGAAAAGCTATTTCAGTTGTCCTTTAATGTAAATCAAAGTTCAAAATAATATCTTTGAACAAAGAATTTAGTTTGCATACACAAATTGTTTCCAATATTTTTAGAGGCCTTTTATCTTTTGAACATTTGTTCAATGTACTGATTGGTTCTAAAAATAAAACTATATTTTTGAGAACTCACTTTGACCTCCAATGGATGGGTATAAGGATCAGTCGTAAACGTTCCTTTGGCAAGCAATCTAATTGACTCCTGCAAAAACAAAAATTAATGAGTTTTATTCCATTATAGATGAATCATAAACATATATCATCCTGTAATACTGATAGCGTTCCTCGAGCTTGCACCAAACGTATATCAGTTTACTAAATGAAATCAACGATTTTACAAATACATTTGAAAAAACAAGGATTTCAAATTTTCCTTTTTTTAGATGACATTGAAAACAAAACAATTAAATATTACTAGTAGGCCTATACAATTACTTCATTTATATGGTTTTTATTTTGAAATTAAACTATAGTCATTTGCTGTAAAGTGCGCTATGCCACACAAATGTTAAACATCCTAGAATAATGTTATGGTACTGGCATGACTGGTGATATGCCATGACGATATGAAATGAAATAAACATGGTGATATGACATGGGAAACATGCATGATGGAATGAATGGTGATCTGAACATGTTGAATTGGTGATATGACATGAGGGCATGAAGAAGGTCATGACCATGGTAGCATGATGTAATGAACACAGTGATATAACACAGGAGCATTATGATATGAAATGAACATGGTGATATAACATGGGAGCATGATGATATGAAATGAACATGGTGATATAACATGGGAGCATGGTGATATGAAATGGACATGGTGATATAACATGGGAGCATGGTGATATAAAATGAACATGGTGATATAACATGGGAGCATGGTGGTATGAAATGAACATGGTGATATAACATGGGAGCATGGTGATATGAAATGAACATGGTGATATAACATGGGAGCATGGTGGTATGAAATGAACATGGTGATATAACATGGGAGCATGATATAAATGTGATGATATGGCATGGGTGGAATGATTGGTGGACAGTCCAAAAATGGTGATATCACATTGGGGCACGATTCCAACAATATGCTGAATAAGCAAAATATATAATTATTAGATTTCATAAAATTGTTATATCGTTTACTCTACGCACCTAGCCTAAATAGCTTTAAGTATGTTGCATTCCACATTGCTAATACATGGCCCTCCATCTATTGAATTTATGTATTCTTCACTGCCTTCACTCCTCATGATATGCCAAAATCTGACCAATGGCAACATCAATTCTGTAAAATAAAAAGTTAACCTAGAAATGCATGGCCGATAAAAGAAAATGATTTTTAATGAAAGAATAAAAAATAAATTAAAAAACTGAAATCACCCAGAAATTATATTTGGCCAGGATTTTGGCCCATGTCCGGCTTCATGCATAAGACATTATGCATTGTGGATTATAAATCTCCAAAGAACAAGACTTTCAGTGACTTTTCATTTTTTCAATTTCTGAATATTCATTTTTATCTCTGAATTTCACCCTAGCCTATCCACAGAGCCTATCTGGCATTCTTGAGTTTCAAAACTGCTGATGAAGCATATCAGTTGCCAGTACTGTATACGTAACTTCTATCAATAATTCAACATAAAATTGTCCATTTAAGTCAAATATCAACATTGCATTATTACTCAAATCAATCAATGATACTGTAATAATATAAGTTTTGTTAGTGCTAAATCACCACTAACTTAGCTCTAAACTAGCATTAAGTCAGTGCTGATTTCGCACTAACTGAGGTTTGTACTGATTTGGTACTGATTTGCTAGCGCTAATTCCACACAAACATTATTTGTACCAAATCCATACTAAACTTGCGCTTAATCAGTGCGAAAAAAGATTAGCGCTGATTTAGCATGGAGTTATTTTGGCAGTGTACCAATTAGCATCGATGTAAAGACAATTATTCTCATTAGATAGTACAGACACATGGTTGCAAACTACAGCCGAAATATTAAAGGCTTAGACACGCACTTTTCACTCCACCTAGCTCATTCTCGGAGCCCCCAAGATCACACCATAATGGTGTATCCTGAAAATTGCACATTATTTTCGCAATGTGAGGTTCTACAAACAATTGTGGAGGGGGGCCTCCCCCCCCGTTCTAGCCATTGATCTCTTTTTCTCCATGTATTTCTTCTTTGCAGTTGTTTTAAGATTTTTTCCAAAGCGTTTGGAGTGATGCTCTAGTTTTCTTTGGAGGGTATCCTAACATATTCACCTTTTGGGTGATTTCTTTCCAACTTGCTGCTTAGATATTTTGGATGTATTTGCGCTGATAAATAAAAGATCAAATTTTTCTAATACTAACTCAGTAAGTTGAATCTTTTCTTCTAAATTATAAATCACGTACGTATTATTAGCCGCCATTTTGTATCCTACCAATGATACTAAAAAGTGTTTGAACTTACCGCGATCCACCACACCGCTGCATCATGGGAGTAAGTAAACGTATACACATGCACAGCGAGATGCATCCTGGGAAAATCAGACTTTGCAGAAAGATAAGATAAATTTGAGGATAAAATTTATCTGGATCGACAATCCTGTGGTTGGGATTGTACGAGTTCACCAAATTATAATCCGGATTAGTAATACAAGATTTATCCTAGAAGATAAAACTTATCCAGATCGGATCACGGATCTTACGAATTCACGGCCCCCGGTGAATGTTCCAACTTGGGTCACCACTGGATACACAAGGGCACCTCATTTTGATCGACTTGGTAAATGATGAAACATCCCAGCTAATGCACCCACCTGAGAATTCATTTGCACCGTCTTGAAATTGAGAAAAAGCATGAAAAATTGGCATATTTTTTAAACCAAGTTTGGTGTGAAAATGGAAGAACATGTAAAGATATACTCATGATCTAGACAAATCAGCATACCTGTTAAATATTCAACCCATGGTTTTCATAAAAGAAACAATAACATTTTTAGCTCAAAACTGCCACGTGTCCGCCATTTCGTCTCTCCATCATGTCTAATATCATTTTTATATGACATCATACCAATAATAAAAAAAACAATTTTTAAAAATATCAACATAATGTGTGATTTGCGTGATATTTGAACATTCATGCTTAATTGATGCGTGATTTCTATTTTATCAGCAAATGCGTGACATGACAATCACGCCTAATCCAGGATTGGCTCCCAGAGATTATAGCAAAAACTTTGGCATTTGCATGTTGGCGACACTGCGCCTTTTTTAATAGATCTTTTATCTTAGAACTCCATCATTTCAAAAAAATCCTAGAAGACCTAACATATTTCCCCGTGCACTGCGCCTATTCATTAAGCCAGTCAGTTGTAAACTTTCTCTTGAAAAAATAAATCTTCAAGATTTGTTGAATTTTCTACCTAAAATCAGCTATTACCCCTCTGTTAATTTTTTACGATCACCGGGTGTGAATGAAAATACTCAAGGACAAGACACAAAATTTTCGGAAAATTTATATTTCCTTGATTTTGGAGTCATTTTATCAATAAATATCACATGTCATACCTCAAACGATGTGTGCTGTTGCCAATCACTAAAGCCACACAGTCAAGGAAGCATCTGTTGATAAAAGCATAAAATAAGCGAGCGTATATTTAATGGAGTGCTTCGACGGTTTCAATTGTTACATTGTTATTTAGGTCAGGGTCATTAACAACTTTGTTCGCAGGATTTGTTTGTGCATAGAGAGGAGTGCCCACTTTGAGCATGTTTTGTAAAGTAAGGTAGTTTTTGACACAATAAACAGATCATTATTAAACTTTCAGAACAACATTCACAGTGAATGGGCTTTGTATAAAACTTTGAAGAGTTCAATTTTAAAGATCTTAGTTTATTAAGTCTTAGTTTATCTGGCTTATTGGACCTATGCTCAGGGTCATTAGTTATTTATTTATTCCCCTGGGGCACCCTCGGCTCATTACACATTAAAATACATCCATATGATTTACATCATTGATTTATGGATCTGTTATCTGTCTAGTCATAAAATAAAGTTTCCTCAGCTCATCTCCTGTTATGGGCTCCTTGTCACATCTGCTTTAGCTGTTTGATACATGCTTCAAATCCTGGAGCATTTGTGAAAAGTAGGGTCAGATACAATGTCAATGTCAACTACCTTCTTTATGTGTTTTCTCAAACCATATCTGATGGTTTGCATACTTTTATTGACCAATCAGGATTAGTGTTACATATTGGGCATATAATAAAGTTCGATATTCAATCCATGTTATATTAAAATTGCACAACATATGCATTATGTTTAACATGTTTTTGATGCTATCAAAAACAGCTAGTTTTCGGCTTGTATTTTTAAGTACTTCACAGCTCAATGAGACGCAGTAATTATGCTCAATGCATGGTTTGAACCCACATGGCTGTACCCACTCAGTATTCATATTGTCAATCTTGCATGATGTGTTTGATTGTCTCCTTGGAGGGTTTATTCATTCAGATTGGCGCAACTGATTGTTGATTTCAACCATAACGCTCTGCATAGAGAGCACGTATATAGAGATCGTACAGATCCTCTTCAAATATATGATGATGTGGACCTTATTTTGCGATATTGATGCCAAGGTTATAACTATTATAAAAGTTCACAAAATGATTCAAGAGGGATTTAGTTAGATTAGAGCTAAGCGGGCATTGATGGTGTCTATCACCCCTTCTACTTCCTTGACAAGAGCTTCAAGCTCTTCTTCAGTAAAATCTATAGAGGGCTTAGTATTGGCCATGTTCTATAGGCTACATGTACTCGGTCTTTTGGAAGGGTTTTCATTTCAGACTAAAGCCCCAATAGAAAATATTAGACCAATGAGATAACATATATCTATATTTATTTTATGCACTACCTTAGCAACAATAGATAGATGGCTATAAAGTACCAAAATAGTGTCATCTTCTTTAAGTGAAACTTACACGTGCACAAGCACGTGCAAGTGGTAATCACTATGACAATCTTTCAATATCCTCGTACGACGGGCAATTGAGGTTGTGTTGTACCTGCTGCACTTCTGGCAGCTACACACATGACTGACTCATGGCTGTTTGAAACACGTCCTGGTATACTTGCATCATCTTACTGGCAAGGACTCTTGCAGGGGAATGTTTGAATTGTATGCCTTTTTCATCATGTTTCAGATTTGGTCTTGATTTTGTTTCAGTATTTTGTCACAATGTCCTTGTTCATAAGGCAGGACCTACTTATTGACAGGCCTTGTGGCTTTCTCAACATCAGTTCAGGGTGTCTTTCCTTCTATTCTAGCCACCATCTTTGGAAATGTAATTTTAATGTGAAACATTAAATGCCATCAATTTAAAATTGTTACTTGTGTTTCAAATACATTGTACATCTGTGACCAGTGAACAATATTTGTTGAAATTTATTTGTATTACTTTTTTTACTGCCTTTATTTTTATATCATGTTCAACTATCATCAAAAGCAAAATAGGGGTCCCTGTTGGAGTCGAACCAACAATACCTTGTCATGTTTTACCATGAAAGATATCCCTTTGGGAGTTAGTTACTTTACTAAGATAGTAGTCAAACAAAACATGAACAGTTAGTGGTAAATTGAATCATATGTAAATGGTCAAAGATGAAATGAATGCAACTGGAATGACCAGCAATTGAATGAGGGCACATAAGTTCTTACTTCTCCAGCCCAGTCATTTTTAAATGGATGCTCTACCCTAATTGCCTCAGCAATACGAAATGCTTTAACGCCCCATTTCCGTTGCCTGAATAGTTTTAGATATGATTGAATTTTAAACCGCAGCTGGCAAAACTTTGGCTCTGCCAGGCTTATCCCAAGGTTGACCATGTCCAAACATTGGCTTGTGATATAAACCAAAACAACCCAATAAGGTGTGTATTAGTGATTAACTTTCCTGTTATCTCAAAATCTGCTTGGAACTATACCATTGGATTACTATAGGAAATTCATTAAAGAGAAAACTCTTGGGATTAAGGAAAGGGTACCATTTATACAATTTGAGAAGTTATTGGCATACATGAAACCTATTAAAAACAGCATTTATGTTATTCGAAAGCGATGATAATGATTCACAGCCCTTTATATTTATTAAACCGGATACCAATGTTAAAAGTTACCTGACTTTCTTGTGAGTATGAGTCAAAGAAAGTATTCTTGAGATTCAAATTAACTTCTGTAATAAATTGAATCCATTTTACCTTTCATTGTTTCTCCAAATGTTTTTTTGAAAATCAAATTTGAAGGGTGTTAATCAGGGCAATCCTGTGCCATTTTGGTCTAAAATTGCTACCTAGAAATGAGCAATCGTGATCTTGTTACCTAGAAATGAGCAATTATATTTTCAGGCTATTGGCAAACTAAATTGCCTTCTGGACTGACCTTTTTTGACGGGCCGTGGAAATGTGAATGCTGTTTGCTGTTTTTGGCCAAAATTCTTCCTTCTTTTCATTTGTTAGGCCATTATTGAACGTACCTCTCACTACGTCTTTGTTTCTTGCGACCTCTGACACTAAGACTTCAACTTCAGCAATGGTATTGTTTCTTTTTTTATTAATTCTGTTCCTGTTGATTTTTTTACAGAATTTTCTTCACAGAAACATGTAAGGAGGATTTAAGATTTGCTACTTCATATTTTGATTGTGAACCTGATATAGTGTAATCTTGTATGTCTATTAAATGTATCTAATGATTTAATTGATTCTCATATTCTAGTCACAGGTGAGTTGAGTGTTCTGTTAATATAAGCATTATTGACTGCAGCTCCTTCCCTTGTCTAACTACTTTAGCCCTCTCCTTCCTTGTAACCCTTTGATTTTCTCACATGTCCACAAAATAGCTTCTTAAACTTAAGAATACAATGTTTTCATCATCACATATATATCTTATTCCTTTTGCCATTACAATGCTGGATTTTTTTTATCTTAAGTTTCTATCAACAATCTAGTCATGAATTTGCTAACCTTCTGTAAGATGGCACATTTCAAGGTACTATTCTGGTGATAGTGCTAAACTGTGAGTCTTTCCATCTAACGGAAACTGCATAAATGTCCTCTGTTTGAAACAATGCTCTGCCAAATCAGCTTTCCTTTGCACTTTCCCAACAACTGACGATGACAGAGCTTTTCCCCTGAAGAGAGGCTTCAAGATGTTTTTTTCCCGAGTTCTGACTCCCTTGTCCTTCATTTCGGTATGGCTCAATTTTATGGCGCTGTTAAATTCCAGAGTTAAAAACTTGCGCAGAAATGTGTTTTGTTGTTTTATCGGCGACACAGACCAATTTGCCAACCAATCAGCACTTGGAAAGATTTGTCTGTTTTAGTGATTGCTTTTAACCTGTAGCATAAAATCTAAAAGCAAATCAGGGTCATTAGCATTGCTCCGCTTGATATCCTTTTAGAATTATATTTCAGAACACAAACTTTTTTACAATAGTTGTTGTACATAAAGTGATGGCTTTCAGGTTGTAAAATGCTATTCTCTTTCATATATTATTTTGAGATTCCCTTGATTATCAGAAACACCAGCCAGACATTGCCCAAGACTATAATGACATCAATAAAGTATAAAGAAACACTTTGCATAATCACTTTATTCGGTTTCTACCTTGAATATCGTATATACAGGGTGGTCCAAAAAATTGGAACATTTGATAATTGAACTCAAAATTGATATTTTTCCTCTAAAATGCACCAAAATGTTACTGAGTATTGTTCAGTCACGTATTTATCTGATGTAAAGTTTATAGGTGAAAACAACAAAGTTAATGCATTAATCTAGACAATATTTGATATGACCCATCTTCTCACGAATTACAAATTCAAGCCTGAGACTCCGTTTTGAAATTATTCATTCAGTTTGCTGTTTGTTTGTATTTGTCCAAGTAATTTTGATTAAAAAATTCAGCTTGAAAAAACTTCTTATATGTTTGCCTCGGAAGATCAAAATCTTGTAACATATTCAACATTTTTAACCTAAATTGATGGGTATCAAGCATATTGTGATGAGGATTGTCGGATGTATTACTGATTGAATATTCTCAAGAAAGAGGCCAGGGCAGTCCCTTTTGACTGGTAAATGCAGCCCCATCCCATTTCTTGTTCTAATATGAATAATGTTCATTGAATGTATCAATATATGTATATCAATATCATTAAGGAGTCCCCCGGAACACAAATGATATATTATATAAACTTAGAGTTGGTCTTGTAAATAACTAGTCTGTTTCCTCTTTACTGAAAATGGAAACAATGATTTTGTCGTTTAAGTAGCTGTATGGGCTATGCAATCGCTCACCTCCGACATGTTCTTTCTTTCCTACTCTTAAATAAAAATAATGATAATGGTAATCTTAAGTTGATGGTGACACAATAGTTTTCTAGAAAACCATAGATGTTAATACCTCTTGTCAAATGAATATGATTTTATAAAATGTATATAGCAGTCAGCATGTTTATTAAAGCTTTGAAATAAAGAATACTTGAAAAAGAAGCGGCTAAATTGACACGTGTATATTTGAGAAAAGGGGGTCCTCTGAAACATTGACTAGTTTAATGCATGAACTTTATGGTTTTCACCTATAAACTTTACATCAGATATATAAGTGATTGAACTATGCTCAGAAGAATTTTAGTGCATTTTAGAGGAAAAATAAAGGTTTTGCGTTCAATTAACAAATTTTCCATTTTTTTGGACCACCCTGTAATTTCAAATTTTTGCATATTTTAATTATGAAAATTGCATATTTTCATATAAAACTACAAAAATGCTTTGTAACTTGATTGTTAAAGCAAATAAAGGAAACATTTGTCTGTGTGCATATAACTTTCAATTGGCTAATAAAAAATTATTGTGAGTTTGTCTATGTTACATCTGTTTGAAACTTGGGCAAAAAGTCTCGTCTTCTGATTTACAGAAATTGTTGATTTGGTCAAAATATGTATTTGATGTATTTCCCATTACATATGGAGATGAACATTTGATTTTACAGCTTATCCCACTTGCTCATAGGACAATTGATTCCTGTGACTTGTAACAAAGTAATATCTGTTATAATACCCACTTCCTGACAAAGCGGTTGCACAAGAAGCTCTAATACAATGATAAATGTACATTCTACTTCGATTTGATAGTTTTCGTCATCAAACCTAATTGTGGCCTCAAGATTTTGTATCATACTTAAAACATCACTAATTGATACATATTTGAGGGGTTTATGAAACAAATAACTACGTTCTATGTTAAGCTCATACAAATATAGCTCAAATTGACTTGACTGAAAGTACACGCATACTAGTTTGAAACATAACTTACTCTTTCTCTTTTATATTGACTTTTATATTGAACCCGTGATATGTTAACTTCATGATGTGGTTTCAACATAATTAACACCACTAATTATGTTGATAAAAAAATAGATTTTTACACTTAATTTACTAAGTCAGGTTTGATGTTGAATTTAGTTTTAATTCACAAGATGACATTGGATACCAGATCTCAGAACAACAAATCTTGAATAATGTTTGGTGGTCCTAACAATTGCATACAATTGCTCTTGTTCTGCATTAAGTTGATCTCTATTGAAGTCTTAAAATGATGGAAACCATCTTTTTGAACAAGTTAAGTCTTAGACATAAATTTCTTTTGAAGAACGGTGATATCAATAAAAGCTCACATTGGTAAACATGACATTATATCAATGTTTCAGAAATTATGGTTGAAGCCATGTGACTTTTATGTGCTACATCTTAATTGTCAGCTATTTGTTTATTATGTGAGCCTTCTTTGACAAGGAGTTTTCCTGGAAGTTACTCTGTAATCTGGGATTTGTAATATCCACACTACACTGTCATCAAGGTTCAATTCTGTGTGCATCTCTAAACATTGTCCTTCTGTAACTTCAAAACATCAATGAAGACTTGCACCTCACTAGCATGTTTGTCAAACATAAATAGAACGTGTGTATTACCCCGAAATGAAAAATAATAGGTCCATTTCACCTTCAATCCTTTTTGAATATTCTTTCAAGCAAATGTCCAAAAATTGAATATGACTTATCAGAAACAAGTCAAATTCTTTACTTCAGAGAATATTTTTAATTTATTGAGACTTTCGACTAATATCCCTTAGTCTTTTTCAAAATATAACAGCATGTATAGCATGTATGTATATTTTGAATATGACTTGTATATCTGGCTTCTTTCCTTGTCTGACGTCTGAATAAACTAATATAATCCATTGTCTTCTAAATAAAGTCCACTGGTGTCATAATAATAGTCTACTATGTATTCAAAAGTGGTTGTTTTTATGTTTCAGTATCTATTTTTTAGGGTTTTGAATTTTTCTGGGCTTCAAACATGAATTACAAGTTCACTATCAATCAAAGATGCTTGCAGATCACATTGTTTTTAATTTATAGATAGAGGTTGATGCTATTTACACTGACTATTTGCATTAGATATCAATCTCAACCATTATTGGCTGTTTTAAAATCATCTTATAAAGCAAACTCTGCTGGGCACGAACCAGCAACTTCCATGGGTTAACATGAATGTGTTACATTACACCAAGAGAATGTAACTATATGGTGAAATCAAAACAGGTTATGGTTGTGCCAAAGTAATATTATGAATGATGACTTTTTGAATGGTTATTTTTATTCATAGATTTTATTTCATTTTACATATTCAGTACATGAGCACTTGTAGTGGTTTAACTATGGGCATTATCAGCCATATGATATTAATAGTACATGTATTATATACCTAGCAGAGCATTTGTATGGGAGCCAATGGGGCTAACTAGTTCCCTTATATACGAGGGTTGTCCAAAAAGTCTTGAAATTTTTGCTCTCATTTCATCAATTTTTATTCTTTTAGCATCATATTTCACATGGATGATCTTTAAACATTTGTTATTCACTTTGTAAAGTTTGAAGGAATTACACTGCATGGTTTTATCTTTATGAACATTGCAAGAGTATGAGTTTTGCCCCATCGGGGCACTTTTAAGGAGGCTAAAATAAAGAAAAAATTATCCAAAATTTTGAATTTAGGAGCACATCCTATGCATCAAATGGTTTATTCATTTTTGAGGTTACATAATAATCAACATTATTATTTTATTAAAGGAGCACATCCTTAATGAATATTATTGCACATAGTCCCATTACATTCATAATTTTTCAAAATATTCTCTGTGGTGAAGGACACATTTCTGGTGTCTTTTCACCCAGTCTAGGTAGGCTCCAGTGAAATCCTCTCGGGACAGTTTCATGAAGTGTGCTTTGACTGCATTCTTCAGATCATCAAAATCATCAAACCGTGTTCCCCTCAGAGTGTCCTTTAAACCTTTGAAGAGATAGAAGTCACTAGGGGCATTGTCAGGAGAGTAAGGTGCATGCTTGAGAACCTCGAAGCCAAGGGTCGCAAGAAGTTCCTGAACCTTCTGTGAGGCGTGTGCAGGTGCATTGTCCTGGTGGAATATTACACCCTCAGACAGCTTGCTGCTTCTCTTCTTTTGAAGGGCTCTCATTAAATCCCTTCTCAGCACCTTGAGATATAATATTATAAAAGGTTTACACAAAATTTAATACACATTTAATATAAAGTAAGCTAATATGATAAGCCATTAAAGTAAAAACTGACCCCTGTTCCACAGTCCAGTTGAAATGCTTCGTTACGAAGCAATTTGACAAAAAGCTTCGTAACGAAGCAATTTTGGGCCAGTGTAACACCTCCGCCTTCGTTAGAAAAGCTTAGTTGATAACGAAGCAATTGAGTAGAAAATTCAACGAAGGTTAGCTCCCAACGAAGCTTTTTTTGCCAGTGTAACAGGTAGCTTCGTTAGAAAATGCTTAGTTGGGGATTTGCGCGTGCGTGTATATCTCCAGCTTCCTGTCTTCTGATCATTGAAACTAATCATGCCTCCAAAGAAACATACGGAAAATATTCCTAACCAAATAAAGGAAGAAAGGGTAACATGGTCTACTCAAGAAATAACATTTCTGTCTTTCACTACTAATTCCCTTTTTTTTCTTTCTAAATTACACGTAGGATCAAAAAGTTTCTTACCGTTGGCTCTCAATTTTATAATAAGAGGAGTTGGAAGCTCAAACTTTAACATGAGACAGGATAGTTAGTTTGCTTGAAACTGTACGAGTTTCATATAAATTGGTTTATTGGTAGTGACACAGAGTCAATTCATATTCTCAATGACAAAGTTAGGTGGAGCAGCGTTATATATAAAATATCTGCTGAGTTGTGGTACTGAAAATTTACCAACATCGTTTCAAACCTCTCATACGAAGGCCTTAAACATGTGTTTTTGGATCAAGTGGACAGATATAGCGAGTGCATCGCATCTGGGGCTGAATATTTTGAATGAGAATGAATATTAGCAGAAAAACTAATTAAACATGATTAAACTACAGTCTGTTGACAGATGACACTACTTAGTGTTAGAAATCTCCAACACTGCAGCCCCAACTGCAGCATAGCACAATTTCTTATAAAAAAACGCTGCTCCATCTAATTCAATCATTGAAAATATGTATTGACTCTGTGCCACTACCAATGAACCAATTTAAATGAAACTCAGACAGTCTCAAGCAAACTTACTACCCTGTATAAAATGGCATCGGTTCAAGTCACGGCAAAAAATATGTACCTTCCTCAGATAACGATGAACAAACACCCCCCCCCCCCCCCTCCTTCTCTATTCAAACACGACACATCATATATTTTTATAAGTTCTCCAATCAAAGAAGTTTAGTACAGCATATACCTATTTCATTTAGGCTAGATTAAATAATTCTCTGTCAGCTTGCATTTCTGATTGTTGATACCCCGTCGACTGAGCTCAGAAAGCAGAATGAATGTATAATATTGTTTTCCTCATTTCTTGCTTTTGCCAAAATTTCATTTAAATAACACAACCCGATCATTTCATAAAAGCCAGCTAATTGAATCTCAATTGCTTCATACATTATTATAACATTTATGATATTCAAGTGTACTTAAAGTCCATGATATAATTTGGAATGGCATAATTTAAAAGAAGTTACATGAGAGATGGGCCATTAGTTATCGGGAGGGGACAGACTTTTCTTTTGTATGCTAAGCTTGTATTTTGTACTTTACATTTGGATTTACTCTCTATATCACAAAATTAATATTTTTATAAATTGTTTTTGTAGTTTTCCCTATCTTATATTATTTGAATTTAGTGTGAGACATACATTTGTTTCGCTACATGAACTATTATTCCCATGTCAGAGTGTTTTATGGTACACCCCTCTCACTCGACGGTTAAATGATTAAAAAAGCAAGCAAGGAGAGGAAATACCCCATAATTCATAGATTGATCCGTGAACCTATCAGCATCTACGTGTAAGTTCATGAAAACATACCTCTAGAATTATGGGGTAGTCCCGCTCTTAAAAGTATCTGAATACATGCTGTACTTTGAATTACCTCAATACAAGTCGATCGACAATACCAATATTGAAGTCACTTGTTCTCTTTTTTGCCCATACTCTCCTATCTCGCATGGTATTAAGTCATAACTGATCAAATAAGACTGAGAAAGAGGTAGATTTTCCTTTTTGATTTCTTTATGTTATGATTATAACATCTCAATTGGTAACGCCTGTTTGCTTTTTTGAGAATATCTTTCAATAAGACACCAGACTGGTGAAACAATCGAAATCTTTGCAAAAGAGTAGAGATAAGATGGTTGACTTTGCGTATGCGTTCCTCCATGTTGGTTATACTGAATTGGAAGACAGTGTTGGGGGGGGGGCTGATAATGCAATGTGCATGCGCAACTAAGCATTTTAAGTGCAGTGTAACACCAAATAATTGCTTCGTCAGGGAATTGCTCCGTTGGATAAAGCCAGTGTGGACACAATTTTTTCGTCAACCGTCGTTACAAAAATGCTTCGTTAGACTCAACCCAGCAGTGTAACAGGTACCACTGTCAATTACCTTGGAATAATACACCTTGTTGACTGTTTGACCATGCGGCACATAGCGGCAAAGGATCACCCCTTCACAGTCCCAAAAGACAATTAGCATAACTTTCTGCAAGGACTTCATCCTTCTGCATTTTGTTGGCTGAGGGGAAGAAGGGTGCTTCCATACCATAGAATGCAGCTTAGTTTCTGGCTCATAGTAGTGTGACCAAGTCTCATCAGTAGTGACAATTTTTGACAGGAACCCCATCCCTTCTGCGTCATACCGTACAAGAAATTCCTGGCTTAGCTGCACCCGCTGAAGTTTTTGGTCATCTGTGAGGATATGGGGTATAAATCTTGGTGCTACCTTCGCCAGTCCCAGATTCTTCTTCAGTATATTGTGGACAGTACTTTTACTAGCATCAAACTCAAGTGCAAGATCTCTACAAGTTCTCCTCCTTTCTACCTTTACACTCTGAGCAATTTTCTCAATCAGCGACTTGTGGGTTTTTGGCCTTGCACTTCTCGGAGCATCATCCAGGCTAAGGTCCCCAGTCTTGTGCTTCCTCTACCATCTCCATAGGGTTGGTGTACTTGGTGTATATTGTTTGTACACTTTTGCCATACTTGCATGAGTTTGTGTGGGTTTTAACCCTTGCGCAGCATGATATTGCGCTATTGCCCGCAATGATTTCGAATCTGTTGCCAAAATGGCTGCCATTTTAACAAATTGTTGAAGCTGTGTCTCTGGTTCAAATGTGTCAATTGTTCCTTCAAGTATGTCAGAAACACTATGACATCATAATACAATACCATTTTGTCATTCAGGGATGTTTCAAGAAGATTTATTGGTGCATTGAATTCAATAAGTCAATGTTTCATTTGTTTTTAATACTGTAGATTGGGTTAATTTGGCGCTACTTAATTTGGCGATTTTGCCATTTTTGGCATATTGGCGGCTATTTAATTTGGCGGATATGCAAAAAATTGGGTATGTTTGGCTATGTTCATTTTTTTCTTTTGAAGACCACTGGCGATATTCACCATGTTTGTACAATTTTGTGAGATCATCCTTTACATTTTGCACCTCGATCGATGCTGCTACTATACTGCGCTTTTCCTTTCAAGTTTTTCCCTGAGTATTAATGAGTGACTGACCAGTTCTGAGCCAATTTATGAGACATTTTTTCATATTTTTGGAAAAAACTAAACCGGAAGTGACCTAAATACACTGGACGAAATACCCTAGATAATTCCCGGGGAATCATTCTAAATTTTGGCGAAGATTTATATTGGCGAATTTTTCAATTTCGCCAAATTCGCCAAATTAAAGCGGGTGCCAAATTAACCCAATCTACAGTAACCAATGTGTGTAAAGGTGATATAGTAAATAAGACCTGCCCCGACCCCCTTAACCCTTGGTTGCTATAGCAACCATATCACACGCATTATTATATATCGTACGCATTATTATGATGTTTTTGTATATGAAGGATGGATTACTGCCAGACATACATACCAAGTTTCAGCAAGAATAGATAAAATTTGATGAAATGAGAACAAACATTTCAAGACTTTTTGGACAACCCTCGTATATTCCAATATAGCAGCCAAACTTTTTACCATGGGAATCTTATGACGTCATAAGCTCGCAAGCAAGTTCGGGCTATATTGATGACAGACCTCAGGCATATATTCAATGACAGGGAATAATGAATAATATAACTTGCAAGCAGCCTTGGTTGGAAATAATGAAATGAAACTAGGGATTGAAATCAATTTTTGCTGTTATAATCTAGACTTTTACTAATACTTAAGAAATGTTGAACTAGGACTAGCAGACAAAGACAATGTTGGCCATCTACATTTCTTTCTAAATTAAGCAAGAACTTATTGATTAGGATACTAAATGTTGGCCTCTTTGGTGAAAAATATTCAATATTAAGTCAACTTGTCTATTTTAACCTGTTTCAATGTGCCCTCTATCCTCTTCCATTATCAATCATAGCAGTTTTCCCATCTCGAGACACTCTTACAAGACATGAAGATCATTCCTCTAGAAAACTGCATTAGCACTTCGCTTGTTATTATTGGGTGCATTAGAGAGTAATTGTTGGTGATATAATGTAATGGAAGGAATTATTAAAGTTGGTCTTCTTGGATTTTTAAGTAATCTACCTTCACCATGTTAATTAAATAATCCAATGCATTCAATGTACACTTGGAAAGAAATTTGTCAGTTTTTTTTATAGCTTTGCCATTTACTGTAAGCTGTACACAAGTCTTTTGGTTCAATCCAACCTTTGTATTAGGCTATAAACTGTGATGGTACATGTATATTTCTCCATTTCCTTGTGAACGTGAATACTTATCCTAAAATAACCCTGATTTTTCCAATACAATTTCTCAATACAAGTTTTTGTTAGTTGTTTGGGGCATTATCAGTCAACATTTTTGTTTTTCTCTTTGAGCACAACTGCTGCCTTGTTGGATCCCTGGGCTTCAGAGACTTAATTTATGAGTTTATCATCAGTCACTCCCATGAGTTTTCCGACAACTGTTAATGAACTGGATATTAAACAAAGGCAAATTGTTTATCCTATAATCCTAAAAGAAAATTCACATAAGAAATCTATTAAATTATTTTATAACTGGAATAGATTTGGAAGATTTAGTACAGGAACAATATTATTCAATTGCTTGAATTGAACTCAAATCTGTCCCATTGAAGTAAAAACTGAACCCATTTCAATTGAAGAGCAACAGCTGAAGTGAACTCCTTGAAACTCGAGATATCTTCAGTCACCCTTTGTCACCCTTTCCTTTGGCATTTGTGCTTATATATTCAAGAAGTTTTTTGTTATCCTTGTTGTGGTGATCTTCAAGGTGTATATCATTTTATAAAATTCGACCAACTCTTTCTATTTTGGGATCTTTTTTTTCTTTCAATCTTGTGATCCTGCCTCTTTGTGTTCTTTCTCTTTACCATATTCATTTTTCCTGCTAGACTGAAAGATGCAAACAAACATTAACTACATGCCTACAAATGTTTTACAACTTTAACCCCCTCTCCCATTGTTTACATAAAATTCATAAAAATAGAGATGTAACTTTTTCTAAAATGGAAACTTTTTCTAATTTTTCTGTAATGACAAGTGTAATGTACATACATTGTTACATTCGTTTGTGAACAGAGATTTAAAGACACTTTCTATACTATATTACTTTAATGAGGTCATGAAGATACGTGCGAAACGATTGAAAAGAAAAACGAACATGCACGTTTTTCGTTTCAAGATTTCGCCGAGGCTTTTCAACCAATTCAATCATATCAATTAATACGCCTCGAAAAATAAAATTACTGTTTCGCTGCTTTCGCCTGTTTTGCCGTTTCAAGCATTTCAATCAATTCGCCTAAGCTGTTTTCACATTCTCTTTCATTTCAAGCATTTTGGCCTTTTCGCCCCCTGTTTCAAGCATTTCGCCTGCCAGTGTATATACACCCCTTAAGTGTTTATTATAAAGGCTGATATTTAAGCAGTGTTATCGGTAGAAATTTTCTGATCAGTGAATATAATTTCAAATTAAAATATTATGGAACAAAAAAGTTGAGTGTGGGAACTTCCGTGGGGAAGGGTACCCATGGTTATTTTCTCCTAAAAACATCTCAGAAATTCTCAGAAATTAAGACGATATTTTTTCTATTAATCTTTCTATTTATCAAATTTTATTAGTACTACAATAACATAATACAGTTATGTGAATGGGGCACGCCCTACACAGTTAAATATTGCACTTTAGTCCTATCTTTATTCAAGACACATTTTCTGTGTCCTTTTACCCAGTCCATGATTCTTTTGACAAACTTGCAAAGTGTTTGCTCTTGGCCATTTTTAATGCATTCATAACTATTATATCTATTATTGATAGCAATAAGGTGCATGTGGTAAAACATCATCAAACATATCAACATAGCTGAGAGGACATCATCATCATCTAGATTCAATTTTATTCATATTTTATTTTTTTCTGTGAATCATGGCACTTATTTTCTTAATTATCAATGTGTTTGCACTGCTACTCACACACTTCTAGAAGTAAATGAGTCCTCTGTGTTTCACGCTTGATGACTTGGTGCTGTAAGCTGACTACTTTGTGTGAGCCTGATTGGATCTCTTTGGATAATAGTTTTAAATGATTGGAGGGAGTGAGAAACTGAATCTATAAAATCAAATATGTATAATTTGGTATGAGGCTTTTGAATTAAGCTGCTTTATTGATAGCTTTATTCAGGCTCAAATTTGAATCATATAAAGGTGAAGGTAAAATAAGCAATGGGAGGTGCACCAGGGGAATGATGAAAAATCAAAAGTGTGATAAAGCAAATTCTGATGGCTTTAAATATTAACCCTTCTCGAACTGAATTGTTTTACGAAAATTCCTATTTTCGGAACGCGTTTCACTAAATCTTGGATAAAAAGCTAACCAAGGGGTTATATACATAATATGATACACCAAATTAAAGCTCTTTTTGTACTCTATATTTATAACATTATATTAACATTCATTTTGCCATAAGTAACATGTAGGGGCTGTTCAAACATTCAGTGTTGCAAATGAAGATATTGTTACTGAATCTTGATAGTTTTCCTGTTTGACATGAATGTCTTTTCAAAGTATTGTTGGTAGTGAATAACATCATTGGACTAAGTAATCTTGTTAAACAGGTTGCTGCCAGACTCCTACATTTATGATTTCAAATTTGCTGAGTTTAAACATATATATAGTACAGTACATAAAAATATGTTAGATCAGGCAATTCTCTCAGGTGATTAACTTTTTTGTAAAAGTTCATAACTAATTCTTTCTTGAAAAAACCTAGTTGGCCTACATTCACTCTGCTTTATAACACAGCAATATACCAATATTTCATGTTGAAATGCAAAACACTAAATGACTAGAATAATATACAATTCATGATGGCACTCATTACAATAAATTATAACACAGCAATATGCCAATATT
The DNA here is from genome assembly GCA_903813345.2 of Owenia fusiformis. NCBI lineage: Eukaryota > Metazoa > Annelida > Polychaeta > Sabellida > Oweniidae > Owenia > Owenia fusiformis. Next base: position 29,678,130 of record CAIIXF020000004.1, on the reverse strand, counting down.
TCATGTTGAAATGCAAAATACTGAATGACTAGAATAAAATACAATTCATTATGGCACTCATTACAATAAATTATAACACAGCAATATGCCAATAGTTCATGTTGAAATGCAAAATACTAAATAAATGACTAGAATAAAATACAATTCATGATGGCACTCATTACAATAAATTATAACACAGCAATATGCCAATATTTCATGTTGAAATGCAAAATACTGAATGACTAGAATAAAATACAATTCATTATGGCACTCATTACAATAAATTATAACACAGCAATATGCCAATAGTTCATGTTGAAATGCAAAATACTAAATAAATGACTAGAATAAAATACAATTCATGATGGCACTCATTACAATAAATTATAACACAGTAATTTACCAATATTTCATGTTGAAATGCAAATACTAAATGACTAGAATAAAATACAATTCATTATGGCACTCATTACAATAAATTATAACACAGCAATATGCCAATATTTCATGTTGAAATGCAAAATACTAAATAAATGACTAGAATAAAATACAATTCATGATGACACTCATTACAATAAATTATAACACAGCAATATGCCAATATTTCATGTTGAAATGCAAAATACTAAATGACTAGAATAAAATACAATTCATGGTGGCACTCATTACAATAGATTATCACAATTTAGTAGAATAAACAGACTAGACATACAGAGTATATAAGTGTAATAAATACAATTGTAAAATTAATTGACATGATTGAGCATTGCATTCTTCGAATAAAATACAAAATGTAAATGAACACCTTGTGATTCAAAGAGATAAATAAATTCAAAGAGATCAATAAATGAAAACAATTTTTAAAAAAAACAAAACAATTTCATTGATGGCAATAGATTATTTCAATTTTTGCAGATGTCATTCAATTCATTGCAGAAGTCATTCAATTCAATAGTTCAATGCATTTAATTCACTGCAAAGTCATTCAATTCAATTCATTTATAATCATTTGATATTTCATATGCCTGAATGTTCAAGACCTAATTTTCATTGGCATGATTAACATGATTAACATTCCTCTTATAAGCCAGGACATAATGTTCATAACTGTGGTACAGCATAAAACAGAGGTCAACACACAACCCCACATTGCAAAGGCTACACTCGTATGATGTCTCACGCCCTGGTCTGCTCTTCTTGGGCAAATTCTGAACTTCTCTAATCTGTAAAGCAAGTGAATACAAATAAAATTGTAACAAGATTCAGGCATGAATAGGTATTTTGTTGTCTTACTTGTAATTAATAAGATGTAATAAAATGTCAAACAAACTGACAAACTAGCCTACCCGAAATGTATTGCTTTTATGTGAAATTCATTCTGAAAACTTTTTAGGTATTTTACTTGTAGTTTAAATATTATGCAAAAGTTTTAGAAGTCTGAATATGAAAATAAAACCTGACAAATAGGTTAAGGTGGCTAACATCAAAAATCCTTGTCAACACGGGCCTGTCATTTTTGAATTTTCCATGGACAGTGAATCTGTATTTGTTTTAACACTTTATATGAAGTGTGACAAAAATCAGAAAATTTAAATCTGTGATTAGTTGAGAGAAAGCCTTACTTGCTTCATTGCGGGATTGCAAACAGCACAGTTTCTTGTAATCTGACGGGGGGCATGTGGGGGAGTAGCTATCTTCGATGGGAAATGGCGACCAACCAGGCGATCTAATCCACCGACACCAGGACGACCAACCTTTGGAGCCTCTGGCCATCTGTTGAGATTCATTAAGACATCCTTGATGTACTTAATCCTACAAATATAAATGGTCTTGTAAAACGAAGGCTTATTTGTGTGGTAAAAATGTAAAACTATTTTTATATACCATCTTATTAATTCATATTGCCATTTATAAGCAATATCCATAATAGATATATTCTACAAGAAGAATATTGAATAAAAAGATGAAATGAATAAAACTGATAGCAAACGACCAAGTTTTACATGGATTTTTACACATAATTTATGAATGTGTCTTATACATATACATGTTAAATGACATTTAGGGGTCAGGTCAAAATATTGATGTCCGTCAAAAAACGTAATTAATTTTATTAGGTCTCAACCCCCCTGCCCCTTGTAACAAATCCAAAAATGAAAATTGAAATTCCAGGGAAAACCAGTCGATGTCCATCACCTAATGGAATCAGGGTTTGACTCCCTCTCCCCCCTAACAAAATTAATTACGTTTTTTGACGGACATCAATATTTTGACCCGACCCCTTTGTTGTAAATTCAAGTAAAGTATTTTAATGAATGTATTGTTACCTGAACTGCTTCTGTGTCCCTCTAAACCCTCTCATTTTTGCTATAGTATACGCATTCACCAAGACCAGAGCTAAAACAAAAGTAAATGAAATTAGCATTACTTATTGTACACTGTTGAAACTGGAAAACTGCAATGCCACGGCATAGCAAATCCCATAGAATATCTCGTTAAATAATTGCCAGTGTTCATTTCTTTAAAACACCACAATATACATCAAGGTGCATATTACTTCAAAATATCATTGCATTTGATACCAACGAAACCACTTCTGCAAATGACAAATCTTTTCAAAAATCCACCGTAATGGTCAACAGATCGTGCGTTTTGTTACATGTTTTCATGAAGTCTCAACATAATTGTAAAATTACGCAACTATGTGCCCATCATTTTCCAAGATGGCCACCATGTTGATCAAAAGGTCATAAATTCAAAAAGGCCATGGTTCAAAGTTTTTATTTCTAAACTATAAACATAATCGCTAAATTACTTATATGTAAATAGTTATGTAAAAGGAAAAATAACATAACAATGGCAGCCATGTTTCAAGTTGGTCACCATATGACTTGGGAGGCTATGGGTTCATGCGGAGTGGTTTAAAGAATGTATATATAAAATAGGAACAAAATCGTACCATTATAAAGTTATAGCAAAAAATGTAAAATGACCCAACCATTTTTCAAGATGGCCACCATATCACCTGACAGGGTATGGGTTCATGTGGAGTGGTTTCAAGAATGTACATGTATATATAAAATATATACGAAATCCCTTCATTACTTTTTAAGTTATAGCAAAGAATGTGAAATGAAGCAACCATGACAGCCATTTTTCAAGATGGCCGTCTATCCATCAAAAGGTCTAGATGCCGTGTGGCATATTTTCAGGAATGTATATAGAAAAAATATGAACAAAATCGCTCCATCAATTTTAATGAAATAACAAAAATGTAAAATTCCACATGAAACCATGCCCCGCATACTAGTATCCTATTCTAATTAATTATTTCAATTACTGAACTCCCGGTAATTTTCGTGCGCTACTATATTTCACGCTTTTTGCGAGTTTTGGAAAATTCGCGAAATATAATAGTCGCGAAATTTCAGCAATTCTAATTCGCGAAATTTAATAGTCGCAAAATTCCAAGGAAATTCCCGGGAATTTCAATTTCTTACGAAATGGCTTAACAAGAAGCCAAAATCATCGGGCGCAGGAACAACCATGGCTGATATTGAAGTCGGAAGAGTGATCTTGTATGACAAATCCGCGGAAATTAATAGCCGCGAAATTTCAAAAAACTGAAAAATAGCAAAATATAATAGCCGCAAAATTTCAAAATGACCAAAACGCGAAATATAATAGCGTCGAAAATTAGTGGGAGTACAGTAACCAAAAGTTTAAGTTAAAATACCAGTATACTTACAGATCATCCAGAAGAAAACTTTTTTCCACCATTTCAAGCTTCTTCTTTCAAAGTGCAGAGATTTCACCAATTGGTCACTAAGATCCACGCCACCCATACATTGGTTATACTTGTGGATGATTTCCTGCTTTCTAATGTCTTGCCCATCTCTCCCCCGCTTTCCGGTGTCTACCATTCTGTCGTCATAAACTGATGAAAGGATTGTCACCTCCTTCCTATCTTTAAACTTCATAGCAAATAATTTGCCATTCGTCATGCAGAATGTGTCACCTGAAATAAAATATAATAAATATTAGACATACTAAAAAGTTTCAGAATTTGCAACATATTGAATATGGTGTAACAGTTGATCTAATTCTTGTGATCATCTTACGTGTAAACTCAATGATCATATACAGTACCCAATCATAAACTCAACATGATGCAATCTGTCAAGGTATGTCGTGTCATACAAAGGAGGCTTACAGTATACTGACATTTCTCTACAATAGCAGTGTAATACCTTTTTCTAACAACCGTTGATCCTTCAACTGCTGTGGCACTCCCTGGCGATTTAAACGCAAGGTTCCAGTTGCACCAGTTTGGTTTTCTAATAGCATGGTAAATAGTGTTGGTGACGTATAATAGTTGTCAACAGTAATGCGATGTCCATTATTCAAATATGGATCCATCAATCTCATCACAAGATCCACTGTTAAGCCATGCTCAACAGGCTGCAAATTCTTCCCTCCATAAATTTCATGAGTCAAACAATATCCATTTTTGGCATCACAGAGTTTGTAGCCACGCAATCCGTACTTGTCTGGTTTATCCGGACTGTAAACTTTTAGATGCGTAATCCCCTTAAATTTAATAACTTCTTCGTCAAGTGAGACATCCTGATGTGGTGTGTAAACTTCTCCAAATGAGGCCACAATCTTAGGATAAAATGTTCCCAGTTTGGCTAATGGATTATAACCAGCCCTGCCTCTAACATTACCATCTAGGGTTGCATTATTAACTAAATGCAAGAAGCTCAAAATATTCATAAAACGATCTCGTGACATGAGTTGTCCAAAGAATGGTGTAGTAATAACTGGATTAGTTGTCCAGTAATCATTAAGATCATCCTGAACTACAATTCCCATAGATATTATCATGCATATAAATACCTGTATTTCTTCTACTGTTACAGGTTTCCATTTCACAAGCCTGCCTTTCTCAGGCATATTTGGATGGATATCCATATATTGTTGTGCATAGCGGTTGGTCTCTTCTTTAATATCCTTCAAAATTTCATTTGTAAGATACAAATCCACATAATCTTTCACTGACGGCTCTTCAATCTCCATAAATTTAGCCATAATCTCTGTTAGAGGCCGATCAGTTTTCAAACCTGGAGTAAAAGGATAATTTTTGCAAAAACGTTCAAAACGCACTGAATTTGTTGACTGCCAATCCCGAGGAGCCTCCGGGGCAACATAATCATTATCCATATTATTTTCTTCATCACTAGTGTCACTATCTGAGTCAAAATCGCTGTCTGCATCAAGGAAAACCTCAAATAATCCAGGCCTGATATTTTCCGCCGCCATTGTTGTGACCTACATTTCAACTTCCTGTTCCGGTTTACAAAATTTTAAAACTTTTTAATTTTTTTTTGATTTTCATGTATTATGCCGCTAATGGGCATTTATATCACCTCAGATCGATGTCATTTGAAAAAAGAAGTTCACAAGAATGCATTTTTGTAAGTATTGTATAGTTTATTTCGATACTATGACTTATGTACACATGTTGTTGACGTCATGAACCAAACGCGTATATATACGCGTGCCGTTCGAGAAGGGTTAATTTGATCCTAAACTTTGATTTCATATAACACTTAGAAAATCTGAACAACAAATAAGTATTTTAATTTATCATTTTCTAAGAGTAGTCATATTTTAAGATTTTCAAGAAAAAAGTAGGTTCCAAAAACAAATCTAATGTTCTTCTAAAAGAAAATATTTACACATGTCTGACATCAGAATTAGAATAAGTGAGTATTGCTTCTCAATTTATCAGCTTAATCTTTTGAATAGGTGCGCTTTATGTAGTGTAAAAAATAGGTTAATCCCAATTATGGTGTAAATCCCTACGGATTTAAACAGCAGGAAACAATGGGGTCTATTTCACCAAACTCCGTAAAGTAAAGCCAGCCATCTGTTTCAAGAATAGTACACGAGGTGGCCAGCGTAATATGTGGGTATGTGGAGATAAAATCACATTTTCTCACAGTGTTTTTAATCATGAGTAGTAGCCCTATAAACTATCAATGTTTGGACTATTAGCCTTGGCTTAACTAAATAGGCCAGAAACGCATCTACTATCGTACAGAACAAGGCGTGCCGATTCTTCCTAGGAGTAGGGCAACATGCTCCCAATACGGCAACCCAAGGCGATATATGCTGGGCATCAATGACCACCAAAATCAAAGTTGAAATGACCCAATTCTGGTTCCGTCTTAAGAATCTGCGAGACACCAGACTGACGAAGAAAATACATCAATGGGCGCTTCACGAACAAGGTTCATGGGAAACTAAGATTCAAGACATGTTAAAAGACTGCAACTCCGATGATTTAATTACAGCCGGACCAGTGTGTGGGGTCAAACGTAAACTCGCGCTTGTCAAACAATGGCTTGTGGAAATCCACAATGATCTCTGGTTCAAGGAACTCTGGAACGATCGGCGCAACCCAGTGAATGGCAACAAATTGCGGACTTACAGGATCCATAAGCGTCATGCTTTAGAGCCAGAGTTATGTTACTTTGACACTAAGCAAACAACAAAGATTAGTAACATAGCCCAGATACAATCAGGGACACTTCCATTAAAAATAGAAACCGAAGATACAGTGCCACTCCCCTTGCAGACAGGACTTGTTCATGTGCAAATGAGTCTATTGAAGACGAGCAACACTTTCTAATTGACTGTCCCTTACATGAAACATTACGTTTTAACCTTTTTCAAAGAGCTAGAGATATAATTCCTGACTTTGAAAACCTTCCATCATTAGGGAAATACTTTAATATAATGTGCACCCCTTCATTGCAACGCATACTAGCAAAGACAATTGGTATTATGATGTCAAATAGACTTATAATTTAAAACTATTCAGTGTTATGAAATGACAGCGCATTCCATTGCCATAGCAATTCTCTCATAGGAATCAGCCTTTTGCTTTTCGATCCTTGCAACTTCTGCCTCAAATGCGGTCATGCCTAAAAATAGATTATAATCAGGATATTTTTGTGAGATTCTGACATAGGATGAAGAAATAAAAAATAAATGTTCTTCATCCTAGTTCTGATACAGCCGGTTACAGGTTTTTATTGTACTTTTGTTCTTTGCCGTTCTTGATCGCCGCTTCCATACATTTATATTGTTCCCTATGAGAGCATCCATTTCTGCTTCTAAGAGAATTTTGGGGATTTTTCAAATACCAATGAATGGGCGTTATTAAGGGCATATGGATCGTGAAACGATTTCATAAAAGTGTCAAAGTCACATGGCTTAAAGCACAAAATTTCAAAATTCCTGAAGATTTGAAGGCGGAAGGCGTGTGCAAAGCGAAAGGGGGGTTTGGGGAAAGAAAATTTTAGATTGAAACTTGATTTGGTGCTATTTAAGAGCATGTAAACCCATAAACAATACATTCAAATTTTGAGAAAAAATTGTATTTTCACAAGAAAAAATAAAACAAAGATGACCTAAATGTTGAAAATTAAACTAAAAAATTGTGTTCTTGAGATATCTTGTCCACAAGCGTATGGATAAACAGAAAAATGTGCTTAGTATGCTTCGCCATTTGCATTTTATTTATCACGAACAAGGTTTTTACATGACTATGTCAGTGTAATAGGCCTATTGAACAGTCTCTGATACAATGTTGCTGCTTCTTAAGAATTCCCAGATGTTGCTGTTTCCTTTCCCATAAAAGTATAACATGACCGAAGTAGTATAATATTGCAGCTTTTATTTGGCTTTTATGCTGTAAATACAGATTAAATATAAGTCTGCTATATTTAATTATTTTCAATGTATGACAATATCAAACATTAACAATTATATTTTTATATTATTCATACTGTTTGTTCATTTCTCATTTTATTTACCTTTATATGGTCAGAATATACATATATATGTACATTTGATATTGAAAATACATTTAAATTTAATGCAGAATATAGATTTATTCATATATATATGGAATAGATTATCAATATACACATTTTATTCATAAATATCTACATTCTATTTTAGACCATATCTGGACTTCCTGCTTAATAGACCAATATCTATTTTTTACTAAATGTACACAGGTACATGTATATATGATCAGAATTACAGATTCTCAAGCAAGTGGAATATATTGAAATGAGTAAAAGAAAACAAAGTACCTCTGCATGTGTTCAGAATACATCTGGTGCGAGTGACATTATCTATTAATGCAACTACTATGGATTCCTTGCGATCTTTGCCAGTATGTGACTTTCTGTCTTTCTTAAGGCCCAACTGTATCTCTTGGATTCTTTGCTTTTCTCCATCTGATGTTTTATAAGTGTTGAAAATGGGCTCCAGCAGCTCTCTGAGAAAAAACAGAAAAATATTCACGATGAAACATAGGCATTTGAAAATATAAACTGCAATGAAAATCTTCAAACATAATTTCATAAGGCAGCAATTATCTAAGCTGCACTAAAAGGTCAGTTAAAAGTTGTTTACAGTGCAATCGTAATACATGTAATTGGCATTAATTTTGCGCTGATCAGTGTGGTTTGATTAATGACGTAATTTTAATTAATGAAGTAATTTTGGGAATCTAAGGTTGCCCCAGTTCTTACTAGATACCAAAGGTAGTCAAGAAGCCCCTTAATCAAGGTGGTGACATAAAATGTATGTTTAATTAACCTGACACGACGCTCTTCCCCTTCATCCAGGTAACTACTGTAATATACAGTAAGTGGATCCCAAAGCTCTATCACTCTCTCAGATACATCACGAAGCTGCAGAAAACGACTGCTAATGAGCCGCTTCAATGGCTTGTACTGATCTCTTTTAAGAATCAGAGATTGGATTTCACTAAAAATTTCTGATTGTTTTGGGGATTTTTCAATATCATAGTACATGTCTAGAAAAATGTCTTGAAACTGGTACTCATCCTCCAGGGGCTTCATTAATTGTTTAGCACAATTGTTCACCATATGCACTGTGTCACCACTCACATCTAGTAAGTATTTGTTTTTTTCTCGGAAAAGTGTCTCTACACCACCCTTTTTGCCAGAGCATCATGTTGCAATTATCGAAGAGGCAACTGATTATTTGATTACTTGAGATCTCACACTCGCTTAATTAAGCTCTTTAATGTTTCATCCAAGAACTGTTTTGCCCCTCCAATGTTACATGGTATTGCACTGTAGTGCTTTGTTATAATCATATCTTTTTCCTCATCAAAATACCTAATTAAGATATTTTTACTTTTTCATTTTTTTCATTAGTTGCTTCGTCAATGTTCAAGCTCATGAAAACTTAATCATTTCCCAAAGTTTTTCTAATTTCATCCTTCAATGTCAGGAAGTCCATGATTGGTTAAATAACTTGTTTGCTGGTTCGACATTGATGTAGCATTTAATGCGGGTTTATACTGTGACAAACTCTGGGCATATTTAATCAGCTTTGGGCCTAATGTGAATGGTAAATCTTGCTCTGCTATGAAGCCGATAGTTTTAAGTTTTATATCTGTTATCCTCTCTAATTTTGTTGGCACAAAATTTGCTGTTTGTGCTTTTACCACTTTAGGGGTTCCGTGTACTATAACCATGCCAGGTAACGGTGCTGTGAGTGCCACATCTGAAATAATTTATAAAATTTAGGCCTAAACAAGTACAATTTATTTAATTTTTGTTCACATTGTACTTGAAAATTATTTATTGTAACATATTGTAACATCGTAAGTTATGATTTAGTCAAGTTATTTCACAATAGAGAGTGAGGAAGCAGTAAATATATGCTTGAGTTGATGAATGCAAGACAAGAGAATGCATGTGGAACCATTAAGATAATATGCCTTGAGGAATGGATGGCAAAAAGGAGGAAATAATGTCACTAATGTATCACATATTTTGTCAAACAAGTGGTAAATAGAATTCCTGACACGTTTTTTATTCATCTACCTGTCTACTGAGTAATTGAGTGATGTAGATTATGATATCTGAGTGTCTTGAATTATTTTCAAATAAGCAGTCATGTTGGCTTTCATTTCACTATGGAGTGTATAGATCTATATCAAGTTGGATAAATCAACAACAGGTTTAATTCATGTTATTCTAGTATGTAATTCAAATAAAATTACAACTGTGCCTTGGCAATTCTATACGAGTACATGTAATTGTAAGCCAACGTAAAATGAATACTAGTACAGGTACATGAATGAACTTTACTACGATTTGTTTACTATGTACACCATATATGGTCAGAAGAGGCGGGGCTTGGTATGCAAATATTAACCTTCACCTTCATACATGTCAGGCCAGGGAGGCGCCATATTGTTTTCGATTTAACGCATATCTTCATTTATTTGACAACACAAGAACACTGCTATTTGATCAACGAACTGACAACAAATATTACACCTCATCTGTCAAGAATTATTAAAAACCAAACGTACCTTTCAGTCTACGCTGGTGGCGTGAATCACTACTGTGACCAACAAGCGATTTCTTCCCGCTCGAGCCATATTTTATGGTTTTCGGGCAAATGGTGCACGAACACTCCCCAGGAGTCGACACCTTACGGCACCAACTCATTATCTTGGTCCCATCCCCTCCCTCCTCGTCCAACCAGTCCCACCTCCATTTATTTTTAACCAAGGCTTCGTGACGGGAGAGGTCTGCCCCTTCTTCGACATCCATTTTTAACTTCGCTGGGGGTACATTACGGAAACACACGGAAGATTACGACTTCCAAATAAAGTCATTTCCGAACATAAATTATTGCTTGGAAAACACGATGTTCACATTCGGATCAATGACGAACATAAATTATGCAAATTATATAAACAACAACAAAGAGATTGGAATCGCCCGGGGAATCATCAAGGAAATCTAGAGAGTTAACGTATGGTGGACTGGTAAGTACTACCTAGGGAATCCCGCCCCCCCCCAGATATCGACCCGGATTCTCAATGGGGACAAATTCTGGCTCATTAATTCCGGAAATGGCCGGAAAATCCGGAGAACTTTAAGCCATGAAGTCAATTTCTGTTATCTCTGTTTTCTGTTGGGTTACCGGCATGCAATTTCAATATTAAGCAGTAAATGTTTAACTCGGATTCTCCGTCAGCTAGGCATCTATTTGAAAGCACTCAAAATTAACGTCCTTGAGTCTTTATTAAGATGGGCGTGGAAGTCTATGGGTGATTATGAATGAATAATACAAATTTCCGTACGAAAAACTACAAAATAACTGGATCAAATATGTAAACACTGATGTAAAGTAATGAAGCGACCTGTAAAATGAGAACTGTTATATTAATGGTGATTGGTTAATGTATAACATGGCATTATAAGTGCCGTATCGTTGACTAAAGAATACACACTGCTTCGGCAATGTTTAGCTTAGTTGAAGGAGCTTGCAATTGTTGCGGGTCTATATGCCTTTTGAAGGCTTCGCCAGATGGCACAGGTTCTAACTGGATGAATGATGGTTCATCTGGCTTTGATGTAGGCCTACATGTATCTTCACTCGGCGTTGCGGCAACTTCGTTCGGCTGAAATTGAAGATAGTTTACAAAAATATAAATCCATATGTACCTTCATTTAATTAAGCTATTGAGATAATATTTTACTTTTTTCTATTCTTATAGTTAGGATCGACATGAACAAAACAAAGTCAAGGTGTAAAGGAACCATTTCTTGTCTATCGGGACATTATTGTGCGTAAATTAGGCTAAAAAGTAAAATCTCTGATGATGGAGAAAATAAAGCATTTTTCTTAATTCAATGTAATAGTATTGAAAAACCAAAATGAATAAAAACTTACGCTGACCACTATTTCTTCATCACAAATGGTCTGTTGGGACTCTTTGTGAGATTCGGTCGACATTGGCACTGCGACATACGCCGTATCTGCTTTATCTATCCCATCTGTTTCCATCCCATAGATCCGAGTGTGTTCCAAGAGGCCTATGACACGCTCTTCTAGGGGTCTTAATACCTCTAACTTCACGCCAGGACCGCCACCCGTTCTGTTAGCATTCGCTCTTATCCTATTTGCCTTCATTCTTGTCCTACTTGTAACATCTCGCCATTTACCCTGAAAAATATTCCGATTTAAATAAACTAAGTTTAGACCATTCCCTGAGACTATTTGGTTTTGCAGGTAACTGCACATTGTAAACTAGATATAATCTAATATATAACCTTGATTCGAATAGCTCTAACAAGTCCTTTGAGCCTACCGGAATCTTTTCTGCCGACCATGGTGATGGCCCTACTGCGCTCACTTTATTAGCTATGTTTGACCAAATTTTGTCCCTATTGCCGACGTGTGTAGTCGAGTGACTCCAAGGGGGCCATCTAATACATCCCAACTTTTTCAACTAGTGACACGAGCATGTCCAGTTGTTCCTCGGAGTAGCGAGATCTTGTAGGTGTTGCAATGATTGACAAATAATGCATATACACAAAAAACGTATGGCCATCAGCATCTATATAAAGAAAGCGCGAGCCCCTGGTGAACTGGTTTTGAAATATGCCCGGGAAAATCAAAGGCAATCCAAGGCCCTCATGCACAAAGGATTGGTCTTCTTGCAACCATTTAGCCTACATATATAGCTTAGGATTAATTATAGTCGGACTATCATGTCGTACAAATTAGGCCTATGGTTTCAAATGGTGTCTTCTATAATATTCATATTTAATAATAATGATAATCTATTATGAATGATAATGCGTTAAGACGAATGTACATTGCATTTTGGTTGCAGCATATTACTTTGCAACGTGTCACTTTGCAGCAATGACGTAATTGTTGACCTTGCGCTGCAAAGTGACACGCTGCAAATTCACGCACAAAGTCAAGGTGCATGACTTCGTGCACAACTTGAGTGCAACTGCACATGCATTTAGCCTAAGTATTTCAAGATACGCCTACATTGTATATGACAGTATGATATAGCCTATGATTATCGTTTTATTTTATTTGATGAGTACCCATACACAACTTTGATTATTAAATTATTTTGATTATTCTTTAAAACGCACCATTCATTTTAATTGTTTAATGGCACCATATAGTGAGTGACATAATAGACTAGACTATTTGTGTCTTGATTTTACCCTAGTTCCATTAAAGGCAGACTCTGAGCTGGAGGGGTGACAAGATTGCTAGCAGCACTTGGCCTACTATTAATATTTAATCAATAAATGTATTTTAAACAAGCAAACAAAACAACTTTCAAATTACTTACACGTTTTTATTTTATAATGACATTCATTTGAAACGCCTTTGTGTATTTGACGTAGCCTAATAGCCCTAGCTAATTACAAGGTGCGAGTTACTGTGCTAATTAATAAAATTGTATTTATTTATAATTGCGATATGTTTGCTACCTGTTTGCGATAGCGATTGCTTTGCTAGGCTTTAGCGCGCTTTTGTGAATACCGCGCAAAACGTCATTGCTATTGCTATATCGCTATCGCATAGCAATAGCAATCGCTAAAAATTGCGATGCTTTGTGAATAAGGGCTCTGCTCGAAAGCCGATTTCCTCGCTTGAAGAATATTCCTCTTGAAGATCTACGTGTTGTTTTAACCCTTGCAATCATCGTATATAGTTGCAGACACTATTCAATATAAGTGCCTGTTAAAAATATACAACAATGTTATTGGCTTTCAACTGCAATCCAGATTGTAGACATAAACTCATGTTTATGATAGTGTTGCCATGGTCAGAACCCGGCCATGGTCAGAACCCGGCCATGGTCAGAACCCGGCCATCTTGCTGCCATTGCTGTAACTTCTAGATTTGCTTTGCACATTAGCATGGTGTTTATACTGTGATATCCTTTCCGGTTGACATACAGGGCTTCGTCATTGTGGGTTGCAACAATCCGGATGTGTGTACTGTCTACACAACCAATTACATTTGGAAACTGAGCCAGTTCATAAAATGACTTTTTGATCTGAAAAAGAGTGACAACCTTGTTATTTTTAGAAGCTTTCTAATGATTTTTCAAGTGATTGGAAAAGATTTTCTCAAAGATAATAGTATTTCTAAATTTAAGGCATACCTGCTGGATTTCCTCATCTTTTGGGAGTTCAAAGAATCTCTCCGCAACTTTGAACAACTGCTGTTATACACTATGTATACATCTACATATTGTAGCAGCACACACCCCCATGCTGTCAGCCATTGTGGTGTAGTGGTCACCTTGGCTAAAAATCTTAGCCCTATGCAAATCTAAAATAAGGTAAAAGAGAAAACATTATAGACAACAATTATTACTAATATTAAAAATTACAATGGTATAACTCAAGAAGTAATTTTTTAAATATATAGGCTAAGACGTTGTTAACACTAACGATTATACATGTTTTAGGTTGTTGGTATCTTGAAAACAATCAATCATATGGCTAAATCTTAGAAGTGAACATTACAAAAGTAAGCCTAGCCTATAAATTCATAGGCCTTAATGCATGGTTACAATGATTGATTTTAAAGTACTCTATATCAGAGCTGGCGTTAACGCCATTTTTTACTGTTTTTACGCATATTTGGTCAAGTCTGACATAGAATTTTCAACTCATTGCGTTTCACTGACGCACAATTATCTTATATTGGTTTAAAAACTTATGCCGATCGACCAAACAGAAACAACGAAACTGAATTCGTCGGGTACGTTGTTTGCAATTCTCGAAATGTGAAAAAATCCTTAAAGCATCAACTCATTCAAAATTTTCTGCAGGACGATGCTATAATCGGCATCGTATGCCCACGCGCGCTGCCCACTGAATACTGTTATTAGACTGAAAGTGCGTAACACTCATGACTTCCGGTTTACAATTTGGATTTTATTTGGTCATTTTCCATTGATTTGGTTTATGTTTCATTATTGCGATACTTAAATCATGGCAAAAGTCACTTGCATCATAAAAACAATGAATTTTCTACAAAAGGAGGTTGCCTTTGCAGTGTGCAAGTTTGACAAAATATGAAGTCTCATTGCACCACATTTATTTTTGTGCTCTAGATTTATCTGAAATGAGCTTTATTATCATAATTCATAATTGACCCACATTTTCCAAGTTTGACTCACTTGATTGAACTGTATCATGTGACACACAAAATATTGAGCCTACCGCCAGTACTGTATATAATGGCCCAATTAGTTCAGATCTCTGTGCATGTCCAACGAGAATGTTTAACGACATCACATTCTGGCGCATCTTCTATGTACTCTACAGTATGTGTACGCAAAAATGGCAACAAATATCGTACAATAAAAGATCATAATTGAGACATGGTAATTTGCTATTAGTTAGATCCTTACTGAGACATGGTACTTTGACAAACCATCGCTGAGTCATGGTAGTTTGGCAGATCATGATTAAATTTAAAGTAATTTTGAGTACTGTTATATTTCGCAAATATCTAGCAATTCTTTGGAACTTACATCTGGCAAACCTAGAGACTGCACCAGCCTCAGCTGACGTGCACCCCCATTATTGAACAAATACTGCGCCTGCCTGGCTCTGTCCTGAAATAGATATATAGTTGTATAATATACTATAGTCGCGACTAGAAATAATCTTGACATCATTGAATAATAAATTATACTGTCAAAGTAATATCATATTTGAAATAAAATCACAAATAGAAGTGTGGTTTCTTGATGAATCAATTATTCATAGTGATAACAATTCAGTCTTTAAAAACCCGAACCTGAAATGTGACGGGCAGTGAAATTTGACTGTTGTTTTGGGAATTCGCCACTCTTCTAGCTTCCATTTCGGTTAAGTCCATGAACACTCTGCATCGTAATACCCTAGAGATATGTGGATAGATGTTATAGATAGCAATTATAAACATTATATTAGAAATTAACATTAACGAAATTGCTATTTTGTGATGATTTCACAATACAAAATTTAATATTTCATAATCAATAAATATAATTATTCAGAATGCATATTTTTTCACTTACCAAGCTATTATTTTTTAACTCATCGAATGTAAGTAAAAGATCATTTTATGAATTTAATTGAATCTGTTCATACTTACGTCAGTTGCTCATAGCCATCTTTGAAACTTGATTGTATATGTACAATGGCTCGTCTCAAATGATTGCCACCGAGGGCCACAAAGTGAAAGTTTTCGGGCTTTGATAACAATTGCATCGCTATATCCTCTTTGTCTTCAGACCCATTATTCATCATCTTAGTTGCTAAAACAGGAATGATTGTTGTAGGACTCAATGGGACTTGATGTAATCTCTCAACGATGTCCTACAAATAAAGGGTACATGTACATGCTCAACATGTCAATGAAGCTTTAAGAAAGGATACAAAGATAACAGATTAAAGTTGTAGATGAAACGTTTTGACAAGGAGTTTTGTATTGCAAACGACTGAAAGAAATCGTGTGTTATTCCATTATTCTGGTGTACCTTTGCAAAATAGAGCCTCTAAGTACGCTAAGCACTGAGGTTCTGATACACCGTTGGAAAGCTGAAAGCTCCATTTGAATAATATAGGGCGTCCACAAAAAAGTATACCAAACTTCAAAGCTAGATTACTAGAATCATTTGCAATTTAAATTAGCACTGTGCCAGTGTGCATTCTAAGAGGTACAGACTCCCACACCAGTGTGCATTCAAAAAGAGTCTCACTCTCACCAGTGTGCATTCTAATATTTGAAACGCATTCCAACAGGTACAGATTCTCACACCAGGGTGCATTCTGAGAGGTACAGATTCTCACACCAGAGTGCATTCTAATATGTACAGACTCTCACCAGTGTGCATTCAAACAGGTACGTACTCTCACACCAGTGTGCATTCAAACAGGTACGTACCCTCACACCAGTGTTCATTCAAACAGACTCTCACCAGTGTACATTCAAACAGATACGTACTCTCACACCAGTGTATATTCAAACAGACTCTCACCAGTGTGCATTCTAACAGACTCTTACCAGTGTACATTCAAACAGACTCTCACCAGTGTACATTCAAACAGGTACGTACCCTCACACCAGTGTGCATTCAAACAGACTGATTCTCCCACCAGTGTTCATTCAAACAGGTACATACTCTCACACCAGTGTATATTCAAACAGACTCTCACCAGTGTGCATTCTAACAGATACGTACTCTCACCAGTGTGCATCCAAACAGACTCTCACCAGTGTGCATTCTAACAGACTCTTACCAGTGTACATTCAAACAGACTCTCACCAGTGTACATCAAACAGGTACGTACCCTCACACCAGTGTGCATTCAAACAGACTGATTCTCCCACTAGTGTTCATTCAAACAGGTACATACTCTCACACCAGTGTATATTCAAACAGACTCTCACCAGTGTGCATTCTAACAGATACGTACTCTCACCAGTGTGCATCCAAACAGACTCTCACCAGTGTGCATTCTAACAGATACGTACTCTCACCAGTGTAAATTCAAACAGACTCTCACCAGTGTACATTCAAACAGACTCTCGCCAGTGTACATTCAAACAGGTACGTACCCTCACACCAGTGTACATTCAAACAGACTGATTCTCCCACCAGTGTTCATTCAAACAGGTACATACTCTCACACCAGTGTATATTCAAACAGACTCTCACCAGTGTGCATTCTAACAGATACGTACTCTCACCAGTGTGCATCCAAACAGACTCTCACCAGTGTGCATTCTAACAGATACCTACTCTCACCAGTGTATATTCAAACAGGTACTGATTCTCCCACCAGTGTGCATTCAAACAGACTCTCACCAGTGTACATTCAAACAGAGAAAACATACCATAACATGATTTTCCGAAATTGGCCTTACGGAAAGGCTAGGGGGTGGTTCTTATAGGTCATCTGGTTGGAGGTTGAAGATTCCTTTATAAATTACACAGGTGAACATTTTAGCAGAAGCAATGGTGGTTTATAGAAAGTTTCATGTCATAATAAAAGCCATAGATCTAATGCACGGTGTATAACCCAAACGCTCCTACATGCACGACGGAGCGTTTCATTACTGAAATTAAACAAAGAAACGCTCCGGAGTAGGAAAACTGTCTGGCGGGAATGATGAGCCGTCTGACAATTTCCCCAATAATGGGAATAAGAGGTATGAGTTACATATTTCGAGTATACCATTCGATGGGTGTGATATTCATGTTGTACGTGGCTGGCTGTTGACGTTTGAAGCAATTAGGAAGAGCTGTACGAAGCAGTATAGTTATCAAAATTCAAAAACGTATTTGTCATTCTACCGGTCAAAACCCCTTTTGTCGATACATGTGATTAGTTGAGCCAAGAATAGAGCACCAACGTATATTTAAGTCAAATTCCAATGCTTCAACGCACCATACATTATCGTAATAGTGATTTGATGACCGAAAATCCAGTCTTAAAAATGATGACATTCTCATATTCAAGAAACGCTCCGATCTGGTTAACACAGTGAATTGGAAACGCTCTGGTAGTCTAGATCAGTTAAGGAAATATATAGCTTGCCTTTCCTTTTCAGGAAGAGAAAGAAAAGATCTATTATACCCCTTGGCATCAATAGAAGAAAGATTAATTCACATATAACTTTTCGTTTTTTTCTATAGTTTTATGATTTAGCACATATGTAGGCATGACATCATCTAATGTATAGGCTTTAATCAGCTAGTTGCACGTTTAGCACCACCAGGTTCAGATGTTTCAATTTGCCTAACAAGTACAACACGTTTTTGAGAGATAGATTCGATTCGGAACTCTTCTCTAATAATCTGAAAATGATATCAAAACAAAATGGTAAGAGCGTTTCTAAAATTGTGGTCTAAATCGACGGAGCGTTTTGAGGAAAACAAGCGATTTCTTGAGAACAAGTAATGGATTTGGACTGGGATTTTAGGAAATGAGAATATACGAGTTTGTGATCTACTACTTAAACAGAAAGATTAACGTTTTCATAGAAATACTAGTTTAATTCGTAATTTGTGGTCAAAACGTCATCTTCAGATTCGTTCGATCTACACTACGGAGCTTTGATCAAGCAAATAACAGTTTACCACCAGAAGTTGAATAAATAAGATCTTTACTCACGGTATTGTTCATCGAATGGTACATAATATTTCACCATGACATATGATATGTAAGAGAAACAAGAGAAACAATACTTACGGTCATAGTAGAATCTTCATTAGCGGCCATTTTATTTCGCTCCGGAGCGTTTCAGCGTAAATGTAACGCTCCGTCGTACATGTAGGAGCGTTTGGGTTATACACTGTGTAATGGCATTTTTAATAATTGTTTCATAGATTATTATTACTAGTATACAGGTATAATTTAGACAAACAGTTATTGGACAATCATAACATTGCAATGTTCTAGGTAAGCCTATAGTATTTAGGTTAAGTACAGTTAATAAGTGCATTACCAATTTCTTTTTCCGATATGGATTTATCAAGGGCATGCATCTGTAGTGATGGCGCAGATGCTGATGCTGGTGGTAAACTCACCCCACTGAGACTTGGATTGGGCTCAAGCATCTCCTGTAACGACCTCTTCTTTTGTCTCGTTCTCGCTATTCCTTTTGTCTGCAGTTTTTTCACAAATTCACTTGCATTTTTTGATTTTAGTTCTGGCGTTTGACACTGTAGTATGTCAAATTTAACAGCTTTATGTTGGTTTTCTACCTTTAGCTGGAATAAGAAGGATTGCAAATCAATACATGCGCCAAACATTGGTGGGAAATGGACAATATATGGAAATTACAGATAGGGACAAGAAACACATCAGGCCAAGAAACAAAAAAAACGAAAGTGAATTGAAAAACCGAACGTGACTTACGTAAATTTCCGAGGCACTTCTCCCACATGATGCCTCTATTATTTGGCCAAATTCTTTCCCATCAATGTATGAGACAGCTTTCGCGCCATTTACCGCAATATAAAAAGAACCATCTTGTTCACCTTGTTCAATCGTCCACATTTTTGCTGTTTCAAATCGAAAGTGAAAGTGCGTCTAAAATAGTTCCAGTAGTCCCACACGCATTGATCTAGAAGTAGTTTTTCCGCTAATACCCTCAGTTGCATATTTTATAAACAAAAAATCAAGAAACAACTATTTCAGGTTTTGAGTGTAACTTATTTATTCATTTATTTTTATATTTAACATCTTAAATCGAGTAACAATCATTGAGTAGCGCTGCAATTATATTATGATGCGTAGTAATTTAGGTTGTGAGCAGGAACAAACCAAAACAAACAAATGAACAAACGCAATACTTTTCTGGCAAATTTCATGTGATTTATTCAATTTTTTACATAAAATCATCCTCCACGGAGCTTACAAAACACAGGTGAGTTACTTCATCGTGGATTTTTTTTGCAAATTTAATTCTAAAATTTCTGCTGATTTTTTTCATCTTCGATCTTGGCGATTTCGTTCTAGTAGGTCTCCTGTCACTCAGTCTCACTCTCAGCTATCAATGATCTCTACAGTCGGGTTCGAATAAGTTTAGCTAGTATCATTCATCTGTTCATGGAAGCCCCTTCCAACCTTCACATATAACCCACCATAACAGACCCGTTTACATCATCTCGCTGAGAGGGGGAGGGATTTATGGGGGACCTGTGGCTGGGGTTTCGTGTTAAGCTTGATGGAGGTCCTAGGCTGGCTGTGCAAATATCAATCCTGCACCTACGGTCAATTGCACAAGATAGTATGGTGCAACAGTGGCCACTGTGAAAGTATGGTGCAACCTTGGTACATATTTTTTACGAAGGCCCAGCACAACTTTATTTTCACCCCGGATTGTCACATACAATTTATAGCTAGCCTATAGGCTACAAATAAAATCCTATGGTTGTACCAGAAAATATGTTACAGTGTACCACGGTTGCGCCAGACTTTTTTAACATGGCCACGATTGGGCCAGTATCTCTTGCTATTGACTCTACTTCGGAATTAGACCCAGAGAACAGGTTTAACTGATTGAACTAGATACAATGGTTATGTTCTATCCCATCAAATCACCAGTTAGATATACATGTACAGTGCTGCAGTTTAGTTATAGTTATACATGTACATTTATTATCATTGTAGGTGAGACTGGTGTAGGTGTTGGAGGAGGTGATAGAGGAGGACTATATTCAAATGGAGGTGGATGAGATGGAGGTGGATGAGACAGATGATGAAAATGTGCGTACATAAGTGTACTATAAGGCTAGTTAGATTGAATGAATGTCAGAAGATCCAAAATGAGTCAAATATAGAAAAATTGAAGTGGCAAATTTCTATCATTTATTTTATATACTATTTGCATCATTGATGCACATTGTACATTTTTAAATAAAAAAATATTTCATATTCGAATATGACTGTATTCACTCCTTCTATAAACTGTGAGTCAACATTTCACCCGGTGTATATTCGCAACCAGTACCCCTGATAAATCGAGTAATGTGTGACATCATATAAACGGTGGGCCATAGTAATGGCAGACCATAAGAGCAGGAGTAATACCGTAGAATACACCCCTTAGGGCTTGGCACAAAAGCTTTCGGTCATTCAGGGTACAGAAAACGTTTGTGCCTAGCCCTGCGGGGTGTATTCAACGATATTACCCCTGCTCTTCGGTCTATATTTCTTAATTAAAGCAGACCTAAATATAACTTTTAGAGATCTGATGAGTCTGATGACGAAATTGAATGGGATACTGGAGAAGATTTAGAAAGGCTTGAGGAGGTAAAAGGACAGAAAAGAGGTAACCTTTTTTCAAATGTTAGTCTAATACTCAAAATATTTTTTTTATCTTTTAAACTTATTAATTTTTTAATTGATTAAATACTGGGGAGTATTATACTTGAGTATCCCATGGACTGAGGATGTAGCAAAATCACATATTTTCTTCCATTCTAATTTGACATCAGCTCAGTTCATGCCAAAAATTGCCAGAGATGAAGCTGATAAATATGCATCAGATTACTAATTGATGTGACATATTGTTATGGTCTTCGTTTTTTGTGACGGCGTCCAGTAGTTGGTGTCACGCAGTTGGCGTCTGTAACAATTTCTTACAAGTTCCAATAACTTAACAAATATTGTTTAGACAGACTTCAATTTTTTCCCGAATCATTTTCGAGTTCTCAAAAGTTCATATCTGATTTGAGATTTGACATTCAATGGTCAAAAAGGTCTTTTTTCAACTTGCTTCAAATTGACCAATCTTTTTTTCAAAATCATTTACGAGGTCTCAGAAGCTCAAATCTGATTTAAGATTTTATATGTGACCTTCCTTGACCTTCTCAAGCTCAAATAAGGTCAAAAAGGTCTTTCTAACTTGTTTTAAATTTACCAAATTTTTTTAGGTAGTGACATTTTGTCTGAAAAATATTTATCAGCTTCTTTTCTGGCAATTTTTTTTCTGGCAATTTTTGGAAATTCTGCCTACATTTCCAGAGATAAGAACTCTTATTTCACGGTTCTTACAATTTGTTACCAAAACAGACATATTTTAAGAGTGCAGTATCCGTAATGGGATATCTAAATAAAATCAAAGATTGTCATACATCATGTATACATATACATATTATTATTAGTAAACTAATTTGCTCTAAAATTAAAGAGATACTACACTACAGTACTATCTATAGCAAGCAAAATGTTACATTAAATTGAATTGTGTAAATCGTAACTGTACTCCAACTAATATTTAATACCATTTATTTCGCAATTTTGAAATTTCACATCTACATGTATTCTGCGATTGAAACCTTCTGGTTTAACATGAAGCCAATTTCATTTTGATTGAAAAGTTTACTGAATAGAATAAGTATTTTCTTATAATCGAGGGTATTATATTAAATTCGAACATCACTGTATTCACGCCTTCTATAAACTGTGAACAAAGTCAACATTTCACCCGGTGTATATTCGCGACCAATACCCCTAGTAATACGAGTAATGTGTGACATCATAACGGCAGGCCGTGGCGGACAATAATGAATATTTGAAACATTTTGGTGAGTTTTCATGTTCGAATCATCGTCATGATATCGTCGAATACACCCTATATTACCCCTGCTGTTTGGTCTATATTACTTGATTACAGGGAGTACAGTACAGATACTTTCATCATATTCACTCATTAATGAGACATTTTATTTGTAGTCACAAATAAATGAACGCAACATTGTACTTGATGTTATCATACTTGTATATATTGATAGAAAGTGCCAATCCAATCAAAGTACATATAAGATAGTGATGAAGGAGGTTCAAAGATTATATAAGTTAGTGTCAAGATAAGTGACTAGTTTTAAGGGTGAGTCTCTACAGTAGGTATAGCAAGCACAGGTACAACCAGATCTAAGGGTGAGTCTCTACAGTAGGTATAGCAAGCACAGGTACAACCAGCAAAATTAATAGAATGAAGAGTCTCAATATAGCAAGCACATGCACAACCACCACCACTATACTCCTGAAAATACAAAAAAAGGTTCATATAATACATATAATACAGTAATCAAATAAGTGCATGTGTTTATGTAATGTATACATTCAATTTACAATAAAACTGTAAATTATGAATAAATACAAAATGCATTCAATACAAATAAAAATATTAATTTACTAGTAATTATTTAGGGGATGTTACAAATGAAAGTGTGAATCTGAATAAAAAAGGGAATTGGAATAAAAATAAGCCATTTGGTTGTAAAAGCGGAAGCGTAATTCATTGAACTTCCATTATTGATAATACAAAGATGGCCAGATTCTGACTGTAAACAGTCGGCCAGTGGCCAGAAACTGACTGTCAGTAAACAGTCCGCCAGTTGCCAGATTCTAAGTGTCAGTAAACAGTCGGCCAGTGGCCAGATTCTAAGTGTCAGTAAACAGTCGGCCAGTGGCCAGATTCTGACTGTCAGTAAACAATTGGAAGGACTGAATGGATAAGTGGCAAACAGTTCTTAATTCCTAATGAAACAAATAATAATCACTTGACTTGATAATCAGTTGGAATTTTTGCCATTGGCTACACATTGATAAGAATTGATTATCATAATAACCAGTTAAAACACTGGTTATTGTTGATTAATAAGTCTCGATAATCAGTGATAACCAGCAATAATAGTCTCGATAATAGGTTTTAACCAGATAATAATCATTTATTCTCTGATTATTTGTGATTAAAATTGTTTATATTTAGTCACTTCGCCCAATGTAAATGAAAACTGGATTTACATCATTAATCCTGATTTTGGCTTAGAATATTTACTTAGATATATATTTTAATCTTATGCAGTGATTCGACTGTTTTCTAAAATTCATAATATAGCTTTAAATTAACACCCTTATTCTAACATGTCTCTGTGGCTTAATGGATATGGGCGCTTGACTTGAACACCAGGTTTTGATGGTTTTAATCGAGCTTCCAGTGGTTCGAAACCCGGTTGCGCCCATGGATTTTTGTCTTTTTTATTTATCTCTCGGCCACAATTTTTTTTAAATCTCCTTTTATACAACATATTGTCGTATCTATTACTTTTTGAGGTTTTAGATTTTAGATACATCGTTAATGTGTTACTTTAAGTTCAGAACATTTTGCTTTGGAACAGAACAATTGTGGAATGGTTCGGAACAGTGACTGGGTGTATTATTTAAAAATTAATTTTTTGGTAACAAAAAGCTCTTCAAAACTCTTCAATGAAGAAGGAGTGAAAAGAATGAATGCAAATAATTGAAAAAAACTGTTTTGTCGCGATTTAGCAGCCACAAGCTGTGAAAGGGTAAGATTTTCTTGTTCCGGGACAAAACCGAAATGCTTTTTCTTTCCGTGTTCCGTTCCGGGAGCGTCATTCTGGGGGTCAAAACAAAATTGGGTATCCATGACACCTCTACATGTATGTAATATTGAAATATATTGCGATGCCTCCTATGAACATTGCAATTTTATAACTACAGATAGCTTCATTCAAGATGATTGAATTATTTCGTTTTCGATAAACCTCTGATTTCAGCTAAACTTTAAGTTGAATCTAAATTCCCAATGTTTTGCCAATGAAATTACTAAAGCTACGACAGTAAATAACCACCAATAAATGCTCAACCAACTATGATATTGGAGAATTTTAAAAAAAATGGCTTCACTTAGACTCTTGCTGAAGTTGAAGATGACGTAGAGTCATTCTAAGTGAAACTGGTTTCTTTAAAATGTTCTCATATTGCAGGTGTCTTAAATACAATCATAGTTTTATATTTAATTTGCATGGCAAATCTTTTGGAATCAAGATTCAACTTAGTTTAGCTGCAATCAGTTGCTTATCTAAAACTAAATGATTTCAGCAAATACCTTGAATGAAGCTAACTGCAGTTATAACTTTTCCAAGTTCATAGGAGGCATTGCAATATATTTAAGTATTACATACATGTAGAAACTTTTGGAATCAAAAGCTCATCTGTAATGGAGATTTATTGAAAATGAAAGAATCACAGCAACCATTTTAAATGAAGCTAACTGCAGTTAGAGTCATCCAGCAGTGGAACGTTTATATTAGAAAATATCTTACATGCCAAAGTTTAGTCTATTTATATTTTTCATAGGCTATGGAAAATATAAAAATTGGAGGGGACATTCTTTTAGAATCTTCTAACAATTCTAAATATGCCTCTGGAAATAAACTTAATTTACGTCAACAAACATGCATTCTTCAATATATCTTCCCTATTCTTACTCAAAAATGATTATCTAGCTTAAGAGTAAATACGTGGATAGGAATTTCATTTGAACAAATTTCATTGGAAAAAACTGTTTCTACTACTAGGCCTAATCATGTTTATAGTTTTAGGGATTTAATCCCAAATGGACTTCTAGTTTCTCAAGAGAAGGATATCATTAAAGTAGGAATACAAAGATTCAGAAAAGTTTACTGTCATTTTTTTAAATACATCATTTTTTGATACTGAAACAAAATCATGGACTCTAGAAATAAAGGAAATTAACACTGCTTTAGGTGGACAATATACATTGACACCATTATGTATTGAGAACATTGTGAAATATTGTACTTTAATTCCCACATGTCAAGAGTTAGGCTCAACTCAGAAACGCCAATGTGACCATGTTCTCCTTGTCACACAGAAAGTGTGTTAAAGCTGCAAAGATGGTGCAATTAAGACTGACAGCTCTGAAGAGTCTGATGATTCTGTGTCTGAATCTGAAACTTAATCTTATAATACCAATGATGATGACAAATTGAAATTGACAGCTGATGGACAATGAAGACGTGGAAAATGAAAGTTTTTTAGGAAATATTTATTCTCTACATCTCTAGGCAGCTAAATTCAATGCCTGGTACCCTATATTTTATGTGTTTATTTTGAGATTTCTTGAATTTTTACCATAACACTTATAGATATCTAATATGATACAGGGGCCCGTTTTTCGTATGTACGCTATCCTGGCTTAGGACTTATCCTAAATATCAGAACTTAGGATAGACTTAGGATAAATCCTACATCCGTTTTTCGTAAATATCCTAACTTTATCGTAAACCCATATACTTAGGATGTTATCGTAAGTAGGCTACGTCATTTACATCTGGGTATCATTCAAACCCGCCATTTTGAAATATTTTCGCGGTAAAATCATGTCGCAGAAGAAAGAAAGAGAGCCAAATTTCTCAAACAAGGAAAAGGCTATTATGATCGCTGAGATCAACAATAAGGATCTCAGTTCATTCAGGGGGAATTTTCAAGGAACGTCGGATGGGGAGAGCAAATACCAAAAATATCTTTAAAAAACATCCAAGATCGACTATTAAAGAAATGCCTGACGAACAGAACAACTGATTGTGTAAGTTGTGGGTTATTAAATCTCATGGATCATGCCTTAAATACAAATATAAAGTGGGCGTGGCACTTGATTAATTAATCCTGGGAATAACAATTTTGGTTTTCATGTAGTGTCCATGTGGTGTTATCCGGCAGATTTTTTGGCCATGTTTTGTAATGAATCTGGTCATGTCAAATAAGAAAATATATCACTCTTAGTCTTGACAAAACACGTTTCAGACCAGAAGGGTTCTCACCTGATATACCGGCGACAAGCTGTTGTTCCTCTTGGTATGAAGCTGGAGTTGATCACCAATCAATTGATCAAACATAACAATTTGGTTTCTAGTTAAACGAAATCTTGACACAACTTTGTTGTCTCCTAACTCCTCTAGCCATCTGTAGGTATTTTGCCTTACCAATGGCAGTGGCCTATTGACGCGTTGAGGATAGGGATTTCGCCTGGCATTTACAAAATGATATATACGCCTTCCGCGCAACATTTTTAATTCTAAACATTTATAAATGGGAGTACCTGCGTGTATATATCTTCATGACAACAACAATATTGAATAAATCCTAACTTTAGGACACCCTTAACCCTGTCCTAGATTGCGATAGATATTTACGATAATATCCTAGGTTGCGATAAATCCTAGAACTACGATATGTACCAAAAACGCATATTTACGAATGGATCTTTAATGAACAATGGTTTAGGATAAATCTTAGTTTAGGATCGTACGAAAATGGTCCCCAGGGTCGGCCAAAAATAATATCCGATGTAAATTAATAAACTCATAATTCCTTTCTGACACATTAATTAATTTAAATGAAAAGATCAACATTGCCTAGTTTGATATGCATTTTGACTTGTATTATTTTTTTAATTTCAAATGTTGCCCTTTTTGCTTCCTCACTATGATGAAAGATAATCCCAAAAAAAAGATCAATTATTGAGAGTAGGTAAAAAAAATAGTGGGCGAATTACACAAGATAATCTGTAAAACACTGCTGATTATCCGCCTATTATACTTAGATTTTGCCTTCACAAGGTAGGCCAATTTTTATTCTTTCATTGGATATGTTAAACTAAATTGATTTGTCTCAAGCAATATCTGAAAGAACTGGAAAATCTGACAAGAAAACAAAACTTTTAGGTTCTAAAGAAGGTTATATTATGGATTATGCTGGTGAAAGTCAAAAAGAATTGATGAGGGATCAAGCAAGAGCAATGGAGCTTAAATCACAGGGAAAACTAAAAAAAATCTGCTGGTCTCCTACAGCTATATCTGTGCCTTAAATCTTTGGATGCGGAGTCCTTCATCATATTCTGACTTAAAAGACAGCTCTGTCCTGATTCTCCCATCTGGTTAGTTTTTTGGTTATGATCTGAGTGTCTTAAAAGTTAAAAATTATAGTACTAATATGAACACAACCATCTTTTTGGTCATATAAGTTACAAGGGCAACGGATAAATGTTCTTTCAATATGATAAGTTTTCAATATGATAAGTTTTCAATTTGAAAGATTATGTATAAATAGGTGTGTGACATTTTGTTATATTATAAGTTATGTAGTTGCCACAATCATTGGCACATATAATATTTTTATGATTTTTTGATATTTCAGCTTGCAGACCAGCTTTATCAATATGCTGATATGATTCTTTATCGATGCTGAGTATTGCATTTTATTTTCATATCTGCCTAAATCATTGGCGATATTATTTTCCAAAATCATTATAACAAAGATTTTTCTCAATATATTTTGTAAATTAGTTAATTTACACAGCAATAATGTAACTGAGAGCAATCATTGATAAGTATCTTTAAACCAATTTTTGCCACAATCATAGCTACAATATGTAAGGTTTCAGCTTTATCCAGACATGAATGGGGGACAAGGTCTTAAGCTGACTTTCACTTTGGTGGAAGTCTCACCTGAATATGGAGCCCCGCCTCTCGCAGTTGGACTAAGTTGTACACCTATTCATTACTAGCTATGACTTAATTTCAAAATACTCCATACTTACCAATGATTGGTCATTTTATTTGTCTTTAAGAAATACTGTTATTTTAATGCATTCAACACTTGCTGAATATATGTCATTTTAATCAATATATATATCTTAAGGCCGTCAACTTCAACGTAACGTTACTTATTGAATGGAGCCAGAGCGTGGATTTCATGGTGGATTAGTGCTCGACGAATGCAAAATACAGCAAGATCTAATATTGCAGGAGGGGTGTATTACGAAACTGATTGGTTTTATTGAGACTTGTGAAGAGTGTTTTTACAAAACATCTTCATTGGCTATACTGGGTTTTGGTTTCCAGTATGTCATATTCCAACCAACAGAGTGAAAGCCTGTGAGCTGGCCATTCTGCTGAACTGCATTGTTTGGGAGGTTGCTATGGAAATTGAATAGAGAACAGGGGAAAAATCAGCCTGCCATGAATGAAGCGTCTTACAAAAATGAAGACCGGCAGACAGGAAAAAAAGTGAAACAAGCAGTGCTTTAACGAGACTGTTGGCTGTGAAAATAAATTTAAACATTTAACTTTGTTATATAAACACGACTAACATGTGCATGTGTTTTTAAAGAAATAATACCATGTAAACAAAGATAAATATATGAATGGCAAAAATGCTATGTACGTTACTTAAATAGTTTTGGTGTTGTTGTATTTAGAAAAGATAACTCTGTATGCATGCATGTGTTCGAGCTGACAGGGCTACAAGTTAGCCAAGAAGAAAGATTTGTACCTCTGCAGATGTGGACACAGATACTGCTGCAAGCATTATGTCCAGTATCATTGGCCATGTAGAGGATGCAACCTGTCTAAATGCATCATCCGTGTAAGACTTGCACGAGACAAAAACAAGCAACACCAAAGAAGTAAAACCATAACAACAAACCACAGCCCATTTCCACAGCCCATTTGTACCAAAAGATAAATTACATTTATGAACAGATTTATGAAATAATTGTGGGCCATGTTTATATCAATAACAATTTCATTGGAATATAATGGGCCTTTCTGTGTTCTTTAAACGTATTCTTCCCAGTGTGTCAGCAGGGGGGATAAAAATTACCTTTTGTTTTTACACTAAACAAAAATATTCCCACAAGATAAGGTCATCACGGGGAAGCGAAGCATTCCTGTGAAATATAAACCTAAGTGATATCTCAAATGTGTTTTTTTCAGTTATAGATGATGCATGTATTTTAATAATTTAATCAAATCAAATGTAAAGTACTTAATGCTCATGCACAGTGAAACCGCACCTAAGAAGGAACGTAACACAGACCCCCCTTGCTCTTTTGCATTTTTATATTCTTCAATGAAGAGGGTAAGAAACCATCAATAGAAACTATTTGCTTGAATACAAATACTGTTTCACCTCTCCTGGGACACATCGTCTACTACACATATCACTATAAGTATAAAATTTAGGAATCTCAACTTAAAACTCAATAGGTTGTAGGGTTTTTATGACAAGTATATTTCAAGACTTTCTGAACACTCAATAAGTCAAAGCTTGAAGGTCAACTGAAGGTGCAGGTCGAAGGTTAAAGGATTTTTAAAGCATTCCATTTCAAAGAACTTTAAAATAAAATAGACTCAAATATAGTATAGTGTCTCAAATTAAGCACGGTGGCTCAAAATTAGTATACAGGATGCCCATGAAGAATATTGATCAGTCATCAAAAACATTTCATTACTTTTCAACTGGCGAAGAAGGCACAAAAAAATTGAGGAGACTGTTAGAACAATAGTCAGGGAAGAAGTATCAAAGTACATGAAAGAAGTTTATAGAAAAAAGATGAACCAGGTGAACGATGTAATAGATGAAAACAATGTACAGAAAACAGTTAGAACCAGTGTCATCTGGCGAGGCCATCAAAATGCATGTAGACCTGCAACAAGCTCCTTCAACTAACCTTTGCCAACAGCAATATACGAATGCAAGTGTATTAGAATGATAAGTCAACGATCAGCACTTATAATACCAGGTATTTCTAAACATGTCACACCATGACTCATGAGTAGCCAAGTAGTACTAGAAAGAGTACACTAGAAGAGTTCTTAAATTAAAATTTGAATTTGAAACAGAGGTACATATTGTAACATAGTTGTATAGAAATATAGATGTTTTAATCCATTTATTTTACATTGTTCAAACCGCTGGTTTCTCCCCGCTAACTGTTCCACAAATTTTATCTCTCATGTCGCAAAGATTGAGTGGCAAAATAAAATTTGGCTTTCATCCAGATAAAACTAAGATACCAAACAAAATTGGATTGGTAGATGGATGTCTTAACTTCTTTGAAGCGCCCATCAGTAGAGGAGGAAGCACTTTTATGTAGTGTAACAAATTTAAATTTTTGAATTTGGTTTAGTAATCAATATTGCATCAGTTCGATATTGAGTCAATTAGCCCCCGAGTTGTACTTACCTTGTAGAATTCACCTATTGTAACATGAGACTGTAACCACAAAAAATACTAAGACTTTTAAGAACTTGTCCAACCTGTGGAGTTTATTTGTGATGGTTCATGAGAGGCTGCAATTTTTGTTTTGCCCATATATGGAAAAAGTCCAACTTCATATTTTCTTTGGTCAATATCTCAAAACATAAGCTGAATTACTATTCTTTTAGCTGTCCTAGATTAAGTTAGAGGTATGACGATTTGACTTGTATACATGTAAAGGGCTGTTCTTTGTTTATTTGTGAGAAATTGACTTCAGAGCAGTTCTTCTCATTCAGGCCTGTGCTAAAGCTTTCACTGCACGTGGAAGTCAAACTGCAGGTGTGTTCAGCAACTGAACATCATGTTCATGCATATGTATCATACTTCTGGTATGGTCAGGTTCTATATGCATGTCTGAAAAAGGGAATCAATCCCCAAACAACTCAGTCTCCATGGAATGCACATCCAAAACAAATCAGCTCTCTAAGGGTTAACATACGATGGGTCCATAGATAAATGGGAGTTCAACCTGAGGTGAACTAAGTTGTGTTGAGAGTTTGGTTTATTGTTCTTTTGACAGTATAATAGTATAATATTCTTTTCAATATTTTTTATTTCTGTTAACATTTAGCCTAGCAGTTATGATGAAGTGTAAAACAAGGAAAGACTCAAAATTGATAAATGTATCTTGCCTAAGTGTTTATAATATATTCAAACATGACTGTATTCATGCCTTCTAGAAACTGTGAACAAAGTCAATGTTTCAGCTGGGTTATATTCGAGATCAATTCTAAAAGATAAACTTGGATATGTCAAAAACGTGAGCAATATAACTGGGACAAATAGATACTGTTTTCTTGATTGATTCGCAAACATATATGGATTTTGCGACGTGGAATCTAGAGCAGAGTTGAGAATTCACTGATTTTTTTTAGGCTGATGTTTTTGATAAATGTATCTTGCCTAAGTGTTCATATAATAATAATATATATAATCTGAACTGCTATACAATAATATTGTCAATGTCAATTAAATCAAACACACTTTATATAATAATAGAACTAATCTGATGGTCGTCTTTCTTAGATCGCTTGATAAGAACTGCAATGAGTAAACTCATG
The DNA here is from genome assembly GCA_903813345.2 of Owenia fusiformis. Classification (NCBI taxonomy): domain Eukaryota; kingdom Metazoa; phylum Annelida; class Polychaeta; order Sabellida; family Oweniidae; genus Owenia; species Owenia fusiformis. The sequence continues at coordinate 29,645,735 of CAIIXF020000004.1, read as the reverse complement.
TTTTCTACTTACAGGGACAATCTCAAGATACAGGGTTGACATACTGTATATAGAGTAGATATCAGTAAGTACAAGTACAAATATCAGACATAGACAGTTACCCAGAAGTGGACAGTATTATAGGTCAATTTGACAAACAGTGGAACTGTAGGGTTCATTTCCATACTCCCCCCTTCTACCTGTTTCATTTTGTGTGAGCGTTTTTTTAACACTGGACTTTATTTTCATAATTTAAATAGTATCTACAGTGTTAGGTCTACATTGTTTTAATTCATTTCATTCAGCATGCATATTTGATTTACTGTTTGAGGCATACCGTTGCCCTGAGGGGTTAAGAGAGTTTTCTTGGTTCTTTCTTGAAGAGATACTAAGAATATAAATTGAAATGTTATGTGATAAATTGTTATGTGATGAATTGAAATGTAATGTAATGTGTTGATGTATGACATATAAGTAAATGTTAAATAATGATCAAATAAAGTTAATGGGAACTTAAACATATCGCAATTCTGTAAAATAATTTAAATCATTCATTTTTTCCTAAATGATGCTGTTATTACTTGGGGATAATAAACCTACACTGCCAGGCTTTATTTGCTTTGTTGAAATTATTATATATTCAAAACAGCACTATAATCTATTGATTCTTTAGTCTAGGCTATTTTAGCAAAAAAATAATGACCAATTGTTTGTGACATTTAAGGGTAATATAGTGATAATGGATTTTGAATTGTTGGGAGGTATTAGAAATTGCTTGTTTCACATTAGGATGTTTTCTTAAATTCTGTCACACTTTTTGTGTCAGTTTTGTTCTTTTTTATTATTTAAAGTTGTAGTTATCAAGTCTTTTTGGTGTAATGGTAGCACATTCATCCGTAACTGGATGAAAGGTGTTGGTTCAAGTCCAGCAAGAGACAGAATTGCAACATAATATACTAAATAGCAAAACTGGCATTATTTTGAATCAAAGTAAAAAAAGCTGTAAAAATATCTGAGAAAGTGTGAGGTCATCTATTTTCCAGGATAGCAGTTTAAGTGACAGGCAGACAACACTGCATAGGTTCATGCTACTTTAAAGTTTTTGGGAAGATCAAATGTGACAAGGGAATAAAGCTATACTACTGATTATTAATGGATGATTTTGATGACGTCCAAATAATACATAAATAACAATGAAGAACATCTCAGTCTCGCGATAATAGAATCAAATGAATCAGAAGACAATCTCAGAAAAAAAGTAAAATTTGTGACACAACCCCAAAAAAAGAGAAATAAATGTGAATATGAAATGGCCATGACAAATACAAAATAATGTAATGATTTTAATGCTTCAAAATCCCACAACTAAACTGAATCAATACTGAGAGATGATCTAATGGGGTTAAATATTTGCATGAGAACAAATAAATGGCAACTAATTTGAAAAATTCTCAAGGCAAAATCTCTCACTAAGATTATTTAAAGCTGTTGGTATTTCAGTAAGACTTACGCCATTTTTTCCATTACAAATTTTTTTTTTTGCTCTTCAGAGATTTCACTAGCCACCAAGGTGCTCGTGGTTAGCTGATAATGAATGTATTTACAAGAAAATGACATGCAGTGAAGATCAAATTAAGACATCCACAGAGAATCACGTCACAGTCCTTCTGAAATTTGACTGGTAAAGAATTTTCCAAGCTAGTGGAATCGCTGAATGAAACTGTTTGATATTTTTGTTGATGAGTTTATTGTGAACCAAGAAAATGAGAAAGCATGCATTTTAATTCCTCTCACATAGATACAATCCTGTGGCAATAATTCGGTACTATTTTGTCGCAATAAAAAGGTACAAACGTGTGGCAGTAAGTAGATACTATCTTGTGGCAGTAAGTAGATACTATCTTGTGGCAGTAAGTAGATACTATCTTGTGGCAATAAGAAGGTACAAACCTGTGGCAGTCGGTAGGTACAATCCTGCGGCAGTCGGTAGGTACAATCCTGCGGCAGTCGGTAGGTACAATCCTGCGGCAGTCGGTAGGTACAATCCTGCGGCAGTCGGTAGGTACAATCCTGCGGCAGTCGGTAGGTACAATCCTGCGACAGTCGGTAGGTACAATCCTGCGGCAGTCGGTAGGTACAATCCTGCGGCAGTCGGTAGGTACAATCCTGCGGCAGTCGGTAGGTACAATCCTGCGGCAGTCGGTAGGTACAATCCTGCGGCAGTCGGTAGGTACAATCCTGCGGCAGTCGGTAGGTACAATCCTGCGGCAGTCGGTAGGTACATCCTGCGGCAGTCGGTAGGTACAATCCTGCGGCAGTCGGTAGGTACAATCCTGCGGCAGTCGGTAGGTACAATCCTGCGGCAGTCGGTAGGTACAATCCTGCGGCAGTCGGTAGGTACAATCCTGCGGCAGTCGGTAGGTACAATCCTGCGGCAGTCGGTAGGTACAATCCTGCGGCAGTCGGTAGGTACAATCCTGCGGCAGTCGGTAGGTACAATCCTGCGGCAGTCGGTAGGTACAATCCTGCGGCAGTCGGTAGGTACAATCCTGCGGCAGTCGGTAGGTACAATCCTGCGGCAGTCGGTAGGTACAATCCTGCGGCAGTCGGTAGGTACAATCCTGCGGCAGTCGGTAGGTACAATCCTGCGGCAGTCGGTAGGTACAATCCTGCGGCAGTCGGTAGGTACAATCCTGCGGCAGTCGGTAGGTACAATCCTGCGGCAGTCGGTAGGTACAATCCTGCGGCAGTCGGTAGGTACAATCCTGCGGCAGTCGGTAGGTACAATCATGCGGCAGTCGGTAGGTACAATCCTGTGGCTATACGTAGGTACAATCCTGTGGCTATACGTAGGTACAATCCTGTGGCTATACGTAGGTACAATCCTGTGGCTATACGTAGGTACAATCCTGTGGCTATACGTAGGTACAATCCTGTGGCTATACGTAGGTACAATCCTGTGGCTATACGTAGGTACAATCCTGTGGCTATACGTAGGTACAATCCTGTGGCTATACATAGGTACAATCCTGTGGCTATACGTAGGTACAATCCTGTGGCTATACGTAGGTACAATCCTGTGGCTATACGTAGGTACAATCCTGTGGCTATACGTAGGTACAATCCTGTGGCTTTACGTAGGTACAATCCTGTGGCTATACGTAGGTACAATCCTGTGGCTATACGTAGGTACAATCCTGTGGCTATACGTAGGTACAATCCTGTGGCTATACGTAGGTACAATCCTTTGGCAATAAGTAGATACTATCCTGTGGCTATACGTAGGTACAATCCTGTGGCTATACGTAGGTACAATCCTGTGGCTATACGTAGGTACAATCCTGTGGCTATACGTAGGTACAATCCTGTGGCAATAAGTAGATACTATCCTGTGGCTATACGTAGGTACAATCCTGTGGCTATACGTAGGTACAATCCTGTGGCTATACGTAGGTACAATCCTGTGGCTATACGTAGGTACAATCCTGTGGCTATACGTAGGTACCATTCTGTGGCTATACGTAGATACAATCCTGTGGCTATACGTAGATACAATCCTGTGGCTATACGTAGATACAATCCTGTGGCTATACGTAGATACAATCCTGTGGCTATACGTAGATACAATCCTGTGGCTATACGTAGGTTCAATCCTGTGGCTATACGTAGGTTCAATCCTGTGGCTATACGTAGGTTCAATCCTGTGGCTATACGTAGGTTCAATCCTGTGGCTATACGTAGGTACAATCCTGTGGCTTTACGTAGGTACCATCCTGTGGCTATACGTAGGTACCATCCTGTGGCTATACGTAGGTACCATCCTGTGGCTATACGTAGGTACCATCCTGTGGCTATACGTAGGTACCATCCTGTGGCTATACGTAGGTACCATCCTGTGGCTATACGTAGGTACCATCCTGTGGCTATACGTAGGTACCATCCTGTGGCTATACGTAGGTACCATCCTGTGGCTATACGTAGGTACCATCCTGTGGCTATACGTGATACCATCCTGTGGCTATACGTAGGTACAATCCTGTGGCTATACGTAGGTACAATCCTGTGGCTATACGTAGGTACCATCCTGTGGCTATACGTAGGTACCATCCTGTGGCTATACGTAGGTACCATCCTGTGGCTATATGTAGGTACCATCCTGTGGCTATACGTAGGTACCATCCTGTGGCTATAGGTAGGTACCATCCTGTGGCTATACGTAGGTACCATCCTGTGGCTATACGTAGGTACCATCCTGTGGCTATACGTAGGTACCATCCTGTGGCTATACGTAGGTACAATCCTGTGGATATACGTAGGTACAATCCTATGGCTATACATAGGTTCAATCCTTTGGCTATACGTAGGTACAATCCTGTGGCTATACATAGGTACAATCCTGTGGCTATACATAGGTACAATCCTGTGGCTATACATAGGTACAATCCTGTGGCTATACGCAGGTACAATCCTGTGACTATACGTAGGTACAATCCTGTGACTATACGTAGGTACAATCCTGTGACTATTTATTGGTACAATCCTGTGGCTATACATAGGTACAATCCTGTGGCTATACGTAAGTACAAACCTGTGGCAATAAGTAGGTACAATCCTGTGGCAATAAGTAGGTACAATCCTGTGGCTATACATATGTACAATCCTGTGGCTATACATAGGTAAAATCCTGTGGCTATACGTAAGTACAAACCTGTGGCAATAAGTAGGTACAATCCTGTGGCAATAAGTAGGTACAATCCTGTGGCTATACGTAGGTACCATCCTGTGGCTATATGTAGGTACCATCCTGTGGCTATACGTAGGTACAATCTTGTGACTATACCTAGGTACAATCCAGTGGCTATACTTAGGTACAATCATGTGGCTATAAGTAGGTACAATCATGTGGCAGTAAGTAGGTACAATCATGTGGCAGTAAGTAGGTACAATCCTGTGGCAGTGAGTAGGTACAATCCTGTGGCAGTGAGTAGGTACAATCCTGTGGCAGTGAGTAGGTACAATCCTGTGGCAATGAGTAGGTACAATCCTGTGGCAATGAGTAGGTACAATCCTGTGGCAATGAGTAGGTACAATCCTGTGGCAATGAGTAGGTACAATCCTGTGGCAGTGAGTAGGTACAATCCTGTGGCAGTGAGTAGGTACAATCCTGTGGCAATAAGTAGGTACAATCTTGTTGCAGTGTAGGTACAATCCTGTGGCAGTGAATAGGTACAATCCTTTGGCAATAAGTAGGTACAATCCTGTGGAAGTAAGTAGGTATAATCCTGTGGCAATAAGTAGGTTCAATCCTGTGTCTATACGTAGGTACAATCCTGTGGCTATACGTAGGTACAATCCTGTGGCAATAATTAGGTACAATCCTGTGGCAGTAAGTAGGTACAATCCTTTGGCAGTAAGTAGGTCCAATCCCATTTCATTCCCAGGGGTGGTAGTAGGTAAGAGCTTCAATATTGGAGATGCTAATGTAACACATGCATTTTATTGTTTTAGACTAAACTATGGAGAGGAAAGGTGGCCAGTGAAGGAGACACTGAGTTCCATTTGTGGAGTGTTGGAGGGACAACAGAAATAATGTCCGACGAGGAGTTCGACAATGAAACAAAGACAGTTAACTTGAGAACTCCACGATGGAGAACAGAACGTTTCAACAACTACATCAAAATCCTAGATAAACGAATCAAGGACCGTAAACTTAGAGACTACATCCATGAGAGAAAGCGTAGTGGACGCTCTGAGAGATCAAAGCCAAAGAACTGGCAAGGGAAATACCCTGGTGTGGTCGAGTAAGGGCGAATGAGTCTTGTACAAAGTTTCGTGCCCGTGTTACATGGACGAAGCTTACGGTCCCAAACTGAATGCAACAAATAACACAGTTAAGAAAATCATAATAGGGCTATACCTTTAATATTTTAGCAATATGAAAGTAGGATAACGACAATCAAGTTTCATGACTCTCATTCAAATTATTTGTATTATTTTTCATAGCCTTTCACAGATATGTTCGATTTCATCCACTTCCTGTAAATGCATGACTAGCTACTGAATGTAAAATCATATAGAGATTAATAATAAAGCTATTAAAAATTGTACATTTTTGCCTTATTTATGAAAGTGAAGCAAGGTCATATCCCCCCCCCCTATCCATAAAGAAATCATATTTCATACTATTGATACCCTTAAATAAGCACTCGATCTATTTATTATAAAACGTGATGATCAGATAAATACCTCATAATTTAGCGCAAATGCGTTTAGGTATTTATGTCATAAATGACGATACATGGCCCAAATGTCCATTGATACCCAGTGAAAGCCAATCGAAGTATCAACGTTAGGTTATAAATACCATAAATACTCAATGATATTAGTATAAACAGAATAATATGTATTGCGTAACTCAAGTCACATGGCATTAATACCCAAATATATACCCCTGTGTATTTACATGACTTGGATAAATACACATTAATAAACTACTAATACATTCCAAGCAGTAAATAAGTACATCATAAATAACCAACACTATTCATGGGTTATTTGAAAAACGGTATATGACTTAAATACCTAGTTGGTATTTAGTGATATCTATCTAAACGATAAACAGTTATTAATGGTGATTGTTGAATTATTTTTCTTAATAAATAAATAGTTGGAAATAAATAAATAACATAATAATTTCAACCTTTTTATTTACATTTGCTTTTTACAAATTAGGGGTAATGATACTGGTAATATGGCAAGCAAGTAAAGGTGGTGATGGTTTAGTTGCTGGATTAAACTTATTTGAAGTCATTTTCAGTGGTTGAATTTCTTTCTCAAACTTTAATTGGAGATTTCATTCAAAGAGATTTCTCCAAGTGGATATTTACAGAGTGGCAGACATCATAATTCAAAATGCCAACATTTAAATTTCCTTTGCAAGAAAAGTCTTGTATATTATATCACTTTTCCAGGAGGCCTACCTGGACAGCGATCCTTTAAAGTATCCTCGTTATTTACAGTAGGATATACAAGGTTGGAACAGGGGCGAATACAAACTAGCAGTAGCAATAGATTATGAATCTTGTTTTGAGCGAATATGGCGGGAAGGGGTCCTGTACACAACAATTATGCAAAATGGAATTAGTGGTCATCTCCTAGTTTATTTATCTAGGAGACTACCTCCTAGGCAGAAAGTATTCAATTACAGTTAACTTTTTCACTAGTTCACTCAGAAATTCCAAAGTAGGTATCCCTCAAGGTGCCATGATTAGTCCGTCCCTGTGTAATATCTACATAGCTAGCATATCTAGGCTGACATGATATCCTAATCTGGGGGTACAGGTACTGTTACAGCAATATCAGAGAACTCATTGAAACTATTAATCAGGACCTATTCAAGCTACGTACCTGGTGCACAAGATGGAATCTTGATTTTTCAAATGAAAAAACAAAAGCAATATGTTTTGCCCCTCCTGGTAAAACAGAAATCTCTAATATCAACATAGGGGGCAAGGAAAGCAAAATTGAAATTGTTAAGGAAATGAAAATTCTAGGCGTCATCTTACATAATAATAAGCTTTCCTTCACTTAACACATTGACTCAAGGACAAAAAAAGGTTTTGGGGCACTCAAGGCAATATCTGATTTTACAAATAGTGTCACAGGGTGCTATCAGATAGTTTTTGTCAATTTGTACAAATCACTTGTTCTTTTGTGTTTTTTTAAACTTTCATTTTCAGTTGACACTTTGCCATCGATGGCTCAAAAGTTTTTGAATTCAGATTCGGGTCCAGAAGTCTCCTTTGATGCCGATCTAGTATTTGTCCTTTGTGGAGGAAATGACATCTACTGGAAAGGTACAAGAAATCAAGGACTCCTTTTGAATATCTAGTTGAGAAAGATTTCTGAAATCTTCTCAATGTCCTTCATACACATTTTAGTTCTCACATTCAATTTTCTATTTTTGATATTCTCCCTTGATATAATTAGTACAAGTTAAACAAAAAAGGCATGTTATATTAACTGCTGTCTCACTTGTTAAGTTTGGAAATATGTTTTGTATTATTCATTTAATATTTGTCATGTTTTCTTATTAAAAGATCTAAGTACCTCTAAAAAATTAGTTATAAATAAATTCATGATTTTTTTAACAAAAAGTCCTTTAAAAACCAATATAAATAAAACCCATTGAAATATAACCTTAAGTGATTTAAACTATATATGTGGTACTATAAGTGATCTAGATTGGTAAAGCGTACCAATGGCACCTTACACTCCAGATTAATCCCAAAGTGATGATTTTATTTATTTATGGAATTGATATAATGATTAAGAGGATATTATTTTGAGACTCAAAAAGAAGTTAAAGCTGCTGTTAAGATTGATACGCTGTTTGCAAGGGGTTCAGGCAACAAATCACCCCTAGATAAACGTAACCAAATACACCAACCATGTAGACAGATGGGGGACAAGCATTATCAATAGAAGGTCCGTAAAATTAAGGCACACATAAATGATAATATAATAATAAAAGCATTTAAATGTCTCAGACTGGAAAATATTTTTGATGAGTGATTGTATGTGTGTGGTATGCATGATATAAATGAATGTCGTGTGATTGGAATGGGTTTGTGTGTCGAATTGGTATATTTCTATTTCCTTTGTAATAACGGCTCTTAGCAAATCACTTGTATCTTGTCTTGTGTAATGAAAATGTATATTGAGAAAAAAATAAACAAAAAAATAAACAAAAAAATATATCCACAAAGGAGAAACTGTAACAGGTTTCTTGATGCCAAAATATAAAACAATTATTTTATTGCCCCATACTGCCTAATTAAGGAGTTCCTTTAAAATCAAATGGAAATCCCAAAGACCAATAAAGATAGAAAATATGTTCCAGATGATTCTGTGTATTTCATTAACCTTTTTCCTATATCTAGAGTGATGTTTGCATGATATATACTGTCTTGAAGATATATATCCGATTTATATCCCCAATGCTGAGGTCTGATAATAAACGCCAATCCCCTTTAATAGAAAAAACCTTCCCTTTCAATAAAGGGACCTTTATTAAGATCTTTCAAATGAATGCTGTGTGTAAAATAAATGCCCAGTGGGACTATTTTTGAGTATGCCTCCTGAATGTGACACATTTGATGACGTACATGACAAATCACTGTTTCACTGTTGTAGGTGCCGGTTTGGGATGAAATGTCCATCTTGCCAAGAAGTTGTTAGAAAACTTGATGCCTCATGCAGACGCATCCATGGCAGCTAGCCTGCATGATGTCAGACAGACTCTCATGTAAGCACTTAATTTTTGCAATCATAAGTTATCAACAAAATTTGGATTTATGGGAAACTTTCAACCTCTTTAAAAACAATGTGGGCAGAAATCTATAATGTTTATATTTAATTTCAGAGAATTATTTCACACATATTTTTGGCCAATTCACTAGACAAACAGGTTGGAATTAACACATAATAATCAGCGATTAATTTTTTAGAATAATCATTAATAACCAGACACAGTCTGATCCTGACCTAATTATAACTTTTAAAGGCTAGATACAATGGCAACAGGCATGGCCTGGCGATAATCACTTTTTTCTTTACTGAATAACCGACCAACTGATTATCGTGATTGATTAAACTTCAAAGGGCTAATTACAAATGACACTGCTGGAATACAATCTCTTGTCTAAATAAAATGATCAACCTGTCTGTGATAAGAAGTATAAAGGAATTTAAAATGTATCTAATATATTATACAATTAGACAGACTGGCTATTTTAATCCGTTATGAAAAGCCATTTGTCTTTTCCACAACAGGATGTTTCTACGGAAGTTAATTTGTTTGTCTTAGTGTTTAGAGGCATTGTCCCTTGACGCTTTTATGAAATAAATGAACTTTGTGATGGGCTACAATTGTATATTCTTACATTACATTATTTTCATTTTAGGTCTCTCTTATTACATGTAGTTGCATTGCAGAAGTCTAATGTTATTCTCTCCGTGTGCCGAAAGTACTTATACCCGTAGCCAAGGGGTGGGGGTGGTTCAAGGAGTGCGAGTGAACAGAATTCGAATTGAATACAAAATAAATACGTAACATATAAATATATAAGTACATAATGTCTAGCCAAGTCTTCTTACATTTTCTGAACTTCAAATGCGCCTTTTGACGTGTGGTAACAAAATACAAAATAAATACTTATGTTTCTCCAGCTTGTTTTTATATTAATATGGCAATAAAACATGCATAAAGAGATAACAAATTGTGCACTGTGCACAACCCGAATCCCCTCCCCGATCGGGTCGCGTTTACTGTGTATGTAATAATGTACAAAAGTAATGTAATAAAGACAATAATGCCCCCCCCCCCCTATTGCAACATTTTTTCAATTAATAGTATTAGCTCTGCGCATCAACACACAGGTTTGATTGAAATAATTCAAATCAAAGTTCCAAATGAATAAAGATAATGAAGGTTCTGTTTGACATTCGAGAACAAGAATTTGTCCAGTCAAAAATAGATTTCTAATATTTGATCTTGATCAGATGTATTTATTGATCCTTGTTTTTAAAACTACAAATGGTTCACTTAATTCTGAAGTAAACAAAAAATAATCCTATACATGATTACTTGGTTCCCATGATACTGCCTATAAGCTATAATACTCATTTATCAAAACAAATATTAATTAATCCGTCCGTCTGATTGCATTTTGTTCCCTGGCTCAAACTAAGCAAACCCCGATTACAGTTCTTAATTCTTCACTTGAAACGATTTAGCCAACATGATACAATATGAAATTTGATTAATTATACACGTATAAAGCCTATTGTTATTAAAACCCATAAATGCTCACAATATAAATATAGTTTATTGTTATAACACAATAACAGATATCAGGGGCGTAGCCTACTTTCAGTCAGGGGGAGTGTGATTGCCAAAAATATTTCGGTTTTCAGTCAGGGGGGGGGGTGATTGTGACATAAACAAGGGAGTGCGATTATGACATAAACAAGCCAAAAATGAATTTTATATTGAATTTTACAAAAACTGGATGCAAGTTCCTTCCAAAGTGAGCTAGAAGCTTCAAATAAAAAGCATTTAAAACTCTTTGAGTCCTCTTTCTCAGGGTTTTTAATCTTTATTGGTTTTCGCAACCCTCCCCCCTCCTCCTTGGCTACGCCTATGGATATTTAGAAAGTTTCAAATCAATAACTCGGCAACCAACCACGCAAGTAACCAACAAAGCAACCAAGCAAACGACCATCTAAGCAAGCAGGAAACTTAGCAAGTAAAAAGCAAACCATTCAACTTACAAATAAAGCAAGCAAACAACTGACAAACCAACCAAGCAAGTAGCTAATTAAACTCTAATGCAAGAAACCAAGGAAGCAGCAAGGCAACAAAGAAAGAATGTTAGCAAGTAAACGGCCAATCAAGCAATCAATCGTGCTAATAAACAAGCAAACAAACAATCTACCATCCAAGCAACTAATTAACACAATTCAATAAGATTAAAATTTAACCTTGCGCACATTTGCTCTACGGTAATAATGAGTAATATAGAACTATCATATTGATTGCATTTATTAAACACAGAAATGAAACACATTGGAGCATACATGTAGTTAAATGATTGGGGACGGGAGGGGGTAGTAAACACATGGGATACTGAATTCTTCCTCTTAAACTTAATTTTCAGTGCTTGAATGAAGGCTTCCCTTTAACAGATTTTTGCCTTTGTTATAACATCTTATTTCAATACACTGGATATTATGTAAAAGTATTGATGTGTATTTCTTATTCCCGACAATCAAATTTCATATCAAACATTTTAATTATAGTTTTACAGTGGTATCACAACGTTATTGCTTCTATAAATGCAACACATTTACCAGATTTTGGATTGGACTTTCTACACGATGATAAAATATTTTCTTGGTGATATTCTTTAATTACTACTAATTAGTATAAACTATTGATTGAATTGCAGAAATCTGCTGCATTATAATTGCTAATGAAAAATCTCGAATCCTGGTAATTGAAGTTGGACAGCTAAATAAAATCTAACATTAAATGAATTAAAAAAGATATTTGAATGAAAAATTCAATTTTGCAAAAACTCACATTCTTTAGCTGGACAAAAACTATAGTTTGTTTATTCAACGGATAATAATTGGAAGCACTAGACGCATAAATAGCAGACGGTTCTTAATTGCTAATGAAAACAAAGCGATAATCAGTTGGGGGAATAATCACTTGACATAATAATCAGTTGGAATTTTTGCCATTGGCTACACATTAATAAGAATTGATTATCCTAATAACCAGTGAAAACACTGGTTATTTTTGATTAATAAGTCTCGATAATCAGCGATAACCAGCAATAATAGTCTCGATAATAGGTTTTAACCAGATAATAATCATTTATTCACTGATTATTTGTGATTAAAATTGTTTATATTTGGTCACTTCGCCCAGTGATTTGTATAAATGGTTATTTTTGTGATTTGAATAGACAAGATCTCTTATTTCAGAACTTCTTTACATAAACTGTAAGAAGCATATTTTCAGAACTTTGTATTTTTGGAAGTTAAAGGAATTTTAAGTCAAACTTGGCTTCATAATTTTGCATTGAGATAGGGAGACACTAAAATTTGCCACAATGTTTTTTTCTTATCTGAAAACGGATGTTATTACCTACTTTACCTGATATGTACTGTATATCATATCTTTATTTCTGGTAAAACGCATCATGGCCAAATGATCCCTTCTTTTTAACTTTCAATGGCTACTTTTCATTTCAGCTTGTTCCTCATTCAAACACAGTGTGATTGAGACGATCACATGATCTGACAGAGACGCCAATCAAACTCTGAATGGGAGAACCAAGGTTTGATTTCACGCCATATACTCCCTTTACCACCAGCTAATGCTTGATACCTTGAAGAGCCTCCAGGGAATGAGCAACCAATTCCTCTCCCCAGCACCAACAGATTACTACAAAGGACTCTCAAAATCTGAAACGGCAAACATGGAGGAGGATTAAGAACAACCGTCTCATATACATATAGCTTATATTTCTTGAAAAATGTCCAATTTATTTAGCATTAATATAAAAAATAAATATTGATACATTTTCAGTACATCATAATGTATATCTTATTTCTCAAAATAATACCGTTTAATATACACGGCGTATAACCCAAACGCTCCTACATGCACGACGGAGCGTTTCATTTGCGCGGAAACGCTCCGGAGCGAAATTAAATGGCGGCTAATGAAGATTCCTCTATGACCGTAAGTATTGTTTCTCTCGTTTCTCTTACATATCATATGTTATGGTGAAATATTATGTACCATTCGATGAACAATACCGTGAGCAAAGATCTTATTTATTCAACTTCTGGTGGTAAACTGTTATTTGCTTGATCAAAGCTCCGTAGTGTGGATCGAACGAATCTGAAGATGACGATTTGACCACAAATTACGAATTAAACTAGTATTTCTATGAAAACGTTAATATTTCTCTGAAAGTAGTAGATCACAAACTCGTATATTCTCATTTCTTAAAATCCCAGTCCAAATCCATTACTTGTTCTCAAGAAATTGCTTGTTTTCCTCGAAACGCTCCGTCGATTTAGAACACAATTTTAGAAACGCTCTTACCATTTTGTTTTGATATCATTTTCAGATTATTAGAGAAGAGTTCCGAATCGAATCTATCTCTCAAAAACGTGTTGTACTTGTTAGGCAAATTGAAACATCTGAACCTGTTGGTGCTAAACGTGCAACTAGCTGATTTAAGCCTACATTAGATGATGTCATGCCTACATGTGTGCTAGATCATAAAACTATAGAAAAAAAAACGAAAATTAATATGTGAATGAATCTTTCTTCTTTTTATGCCAAGGGGTATAATAGATCTTAATTTCTTTCTCTTCCTGAAAAGGAAAGTCAAGCTATATATTTCCTAAACAGATCTAGACTACCGGAGCGTTTCCAGTTCAGTGTGTTAACCAGATCGGAGCGTTTCTTGAATATGAGAATGTCATCTTTTTTAAGACTGGATTTTCGGTCATCAAATCACATACGATAATGTATGGTGCGTTGAAGCATTGGAATTTGACTAAAATATACGTTGGTGCTCTAATCTTGGCTCAACTAATCACATGTAACGACAAAATGGGATTTGACCGGTAGAATGACAAATACGTTTTTGGATTTTGATAACTATACTGCTTCGTACAGCTCTTCCTAATTGCTTCAAACGTCAACAGCCAGCCAAGTACAACATGAATATCACACCCATCGAATGGTATACTCGAAATATGTAACTCATACCTCTTATTCCCATTATTGGGAAAATCGTCAGACGGCTCATCATTCCCGCCAGCAAGTTTTCCTACTCCGGAGCGTTTCTTTGTTTAATTTCAATAATGAAACGCTCCGTCGTGCATGTAGGAGCGTTTGGGTTATACACCGTGATATACGTGCTACAAAATAAGCATGTTTCACTTCTATTCTGATATGCAGTTCACTACGCATTTAAGTTTGGAACTGATGAATGAATAAATAGAATTACAGTTATGGACCCTGGATGTATCTTGAACAACCAGAATTATGACATGTGTTCAATTGAGTAAATATGTTTCAATGAGGACCATGCCCCTATGTGACCAGGGAGATCAATATTGATATATGTAGACTATGATTTGTTTGACGTAAATTATACTATAATAATGACAATAAATATCAACTATAAATAACCTCACACCCCCTGCACAACGATCTGCAATCCAATTGAATGTGAAGAAAGAAATTTCCTGTCAAATACATGTTTTTCCATTGAAATTTTATAGTTATTAGTTGGATGTTGGTGATATATTGTGGAACTTTGGTCTGAACAGCATTAAACCATCTTGATTTTTCTTATTCTAGATTCAAAAGGATGAAGGAAATGTTCAATTATGAGTTTTGTTTCAACATTAACCAACTACAATATTGCACAGGTTTTAAGTTTTATGTAATTCTGTTAACTTCAGGGTCAACATCAGCAACAAACCGGATTCCCCACGAACCAGTTACAAAAGGGACACTACTAGTTCTTTATGACATCCATGTGTATGCACTTGATGCACAGGGAATAGAATTTGCAAACTCAAACCCCAAACACATCATGTTTTGATTCACACAGTGATTCAACCGAGCTTAATTCCATTAACGTAGACACTAAACAATTGTTGCAGCCATTCTGTCAGCTCAGAACATGCTTGGGGTTTGAGTTAAGCACATATTTTGTGTGGAGGCCATGAGGATTGCAATGGTAAGGTTCATTTTAGGGAGATATTGATTTTGAAATGTGCAATTCCTTTGATCATAATGCCAGATTGAAAAATTGAAAATGTACTCCAGTATAGCAGAGAGATTTAAATATCATGCTACAAATATACTGAAGCAAAAGAAATCAGGTATACATGTAAGAATGAGACACGCACAATATACTTAAGATATATAGACCAAAGAGCAGGTGTTATATCGACGACTGCAGACTGTAGGGCTAGGCACAAATGTTTTCTGTAATGTAACATAACAGTTTGAAGGCTTTTGAGCCTAGCCCTAAGGTCTGTATTCGTCAAAATATAAAACCTGCTCTGAGGTCTATATTAGAATTTGAACAATATTTTGTACCAATTATATAGTTTGTACGCTCATTTCATAGAGAAAGAGTGTCACATATAAGAAAAGCTGATCTGAACCATGTTTAAAACATTAAAACAAGAATGAATATACCCTTTACAGTTTAAACCATGATGACAATACCAAATCATATATGAGATATGATTCTCTAAAACTATACTTGTTCAAATAATTATACTGGTCGAATGTACCTGATATTTTTTTAATAGGATATTGTAAGTATAATAGACATCTAATCATATCATATACAATGTTGTTTTTCTTCAAACAACAGAAATAAATCACTAGAAAAAAAGCTTCTACAAAGTATGATTTTGGGCGATGCCCACTAATGTTAATTTTATGGGCAAACTTCAAAGGCTGTGGGGGACCCCTAAAAGTTGACTAAAAAAATAGAAAAATTACAGGTGATATTTGCCCCAAAATGCAACTCCTTTCATGTAGGGAGCATAACATTTCCAAAAAAAATATTTTGAGCCATCCTAATCATGAAGCTGCACCAATCAACTTCAGCAAACTGAGCAATCCCTTCTATATCCCTCTCAAGTCACAACCAAGGCTATGCAATATGGGTTAGCTCATAAGAGACAAACAATTCTAGAGAATATTCCCATGAAAGATGGGGGGAATAACGTTTCCCCCTTTGGGTATACTGAAGTGATGTTGCCAAACTGAAATTCAGTTAGCCATGCCGAAAGCAAGTAAAAATAATGGTACTACATTTTCTTTATGGTGCCATAACTGGAAAGCACTAGAGGAATATATTGTGGCAAATCTGATATTTATCCCAAATCTTTTTTGAATTTCCCGGTTTTCCCTCAGTTGTTATCTCAACCTGCACAGAACAAGTATGCAGTAAAACTAGCTCAGTTTAAAAAATTAAGTGTCTGACAAATGCAAGAATGATTGTCTCCAATAGCTTCCTTTTGCCATGGGCTGCTTTCTTAAAAACTGTTCAGATGGAAATATTGTTAATCCTAATCAGTGCACCAAAGATACAACCAGTCATTTGAAGGCTGTAAACAATTTAGACAGATTTCAAACAGGGCTTCACCATTCCAGGAATACAATTTAACTTTTTCCAGTCGGACTGTGTGAAGAGAAGGAAATGGTTTCCTCAATATTTACTCATGTTTAATGTGTGACATAACAGAAAATAACAAAAAATGTTTGTTTCTTTTTTGTAAAATACCTGTGTCCTCTAGACTATGGGGAATATGATATGCTTGAAAATAATTGAAAATGAGATGGGTTTTCTCCTCCGCTTATCGGTTAGGTCACCCTCTACATGGTTTGGAACATTACATGTGCATTGTTTGACACACTCCTTTGTACAAGCAAACAACATCTGTATTCACTTTTGACACATGTCTTACCCATGACAAGCATATTGGTGATTTGTTGCTAAAAATAATAAAAATGTTAAACCCTCTAAAGGAACTCAAACTTGGCAGCAAAAATCTTGAAACAATTAAATTATTTTATTTACCTCACTTTGGTGCTATTATTTTCTGATTTTATTATCCTTTTACAGGGTGGAATTCCCAACCTAAACAAATTAAGAACCTGCAAGAGGAGGGAGAGGTAAAATAGTGATCTTTAAGAAGACACAGATGGAGAAGGGAATGAATGTATTAAAGAGAGACAAACTAAGTGATTGTGGAAACCATTATGTGAAAAATGTCACAATATTCCGCTGAAATGAATCAAAAGTTAATTTTGCATGCTGGGTAAAGTAAATTTCACATCCATTCAAATGATGTTAATGATTAATTCCAATGCTGTTTTTCTGGTTAGTTTCAGTTCAGATTTTAACAGGATGTCCCAATATATAAAAGATTATATTGTCTTGGTTATTATCACAGTGAGCCACCAAGAGTAATCACATTGTTAGAAATTGAAATTGTATTATTTTGTTTTCACTTCAGCCTCTGTTGACGACCAAGTAGATGACTTGAATGAAAGACATAATCCCTTATGTAACAAAGAAATATAAAAAGAAATCTAAGATTTCTGTTTTTTCTACCTAATAACCCTTGGCACTATAGCCAAGGGTTTACAACCAAAATTGTTCTATTTTTTTATCAATTCTGTACTTTATAAGATGTCTTTACATTTCAGTTTGGTCCTGGATACCTAGGCCCTAGATGCAGGGTTTGCGGCAAGAAAAGGAGAAATGGAGACAGGATATGTCAATAGAAGTGCAGTTTGATATGGCACACATACAACAAGATACAGATTATGAAATATGCAAGTCGCATTCAATAGTGTCATCCTCATCCAATATATACAGGTCCATGTTGCCCTTCTAAAAGGTTAGATCAAACTCCAACACATCACAGAAATCAAAATGTCAGAAATCGCAATGTAGAAGAGATGCTACGAATGAGAAGATCAGTTCTGCTTGGGGTAGAGGTTCTGCTTGATCCATACTTGGTTGAAGAAACACAGCGCATCAGCAACCTTGCCCTGCACATCTACAACTTGCATAGGCAAAATCCTACCTTGTAAAATCATTTTAGGGCCACAAATTATTGCAAAAGGGCATTGGAATTTATGCATGAAAGCTGTACCTTTATCAAGATTATACTTGAACTTGAATGATTGTCTCTACAGGCCCATACAGTAGCCAATAAATAGTGCAAATGGGAGGTGGGCGTTCACTTTTTCAATAAATCCTGAGGATTCACTAGACAACTTTGGCCCAAAATCACTTGCTTGACTGCCCCCCCCCCCCCTCCCCCTCATATACATGTAATTGACGGAAAATTGTAGTAGCAATCGTGAGAAACTGCATCATTTAAAAAATGGTCGAAGGGCGAATATTATAATTGCAAAATTAATACTTCATGTAACTATGTAAGCATGCGTGTGTTCAAGAGCTGCAATTTAACCAAGAGGAAAGATTTGTTCCTCTGCGGAGGTGTACACAGATACTGCTGCAACCATTATGTCTAGTATCATTGGCCGTGTAGAGGATGCGACATGTCCAAATGCATTCTTTGTGTTAGAACACATCATACCTTGGAAATCCGAGAAATGTGCTATCAAGTTAATCAAGAGGAAAAATTTGTACCTCTGCCGATGTGAACACAGATATTGCTGCAACCATTATGTCCAGTATCATTGGCCGTGAAGAGGATGTGACATGTCCAAATGCATCCTCTGTGTAAGACTTGCACGAGACAAAAACAAGCAACAACAAAGAAGTACAACCCTAACAACAAACCACAGCCCTTTTCAGGGCCAACTATTTGTACCAAAAGAGAAATTACATTTATGAACGAATATGGGAAATAATTATGGGCCATGTTTACATCAATAAAAATTTTATTGTCATATAATGGGCCTTTCTGTGTACTTTAAATGTATTCTTCCCAGTGTGTCAGCAGGGGGAATAAAAAAATTACCTTTTGTTTTTACACTAAACAAAAATATTAATATAATATAGATTTAAACAGTTTGCATTATATTAAGTTTATTATTTTTGATTTTTATCTTTTCATAATATAAGCTAGGGATCTAACAATGTCACAATAATTGTCATAATTTTTTATTTAAAAAATAAAATTATTGTTAAATCACCATTTATTAGTTCTAAATGTGATATTTTGATATGATTCTGGTTCAGAAGGATGCCAAACTCTCTTTGTTAGAAGTGCGGACATATCATGTGAACAAACAATCTCCGAGACATCAGCAAACATGTACCAATAAGAACATACAGTGGCTTGAGTATTCCCTAAGGAATGGAAAGTTTGTTTGCAATAAGCCCCTCAATGAATATGTGCATTTGCCATCCCTTTACAAACATTATGAACATGTACATATTTATTTGAAGAACAGATAAAGTTTTCCATAGGACTGAAGATAAAGTCATTTCTTTCTGAAGATGACACTTTTGTTTTAGTGATAATATATGTTGTAATACATTATATGTTTTTGTTTTATATGGATTTATAGTTAAAAAATATATTTTGTGATACTTAAACCATTTTTTTTTAAATATATATAGTGAGTCAAAACAAAATTTATTGATGATCTGAGCAGCAGTCCATAACCCAATAGCAGTTTTCAGAATAAGTGTAACCATTGAAAGCAAAGAAGTCATTACAAAATATTTTTTTCTGAGTGTGCATTGAAGTTCACGTCCATGCTCTATTTCCACAAGTAAGGATCGTCATACAAATGCATCTATGAAATCAGCATTCGATGCTTACAACAGTATAAATAGTCAATATAACATAAATATAGGATACTACAAGCGGCATGTACTTAATTTTCTGCATGTTAAACCTGTAATCTTCACGCTGACCCACAGAAAAAAAATCATTTTTCTGCATGCACATTGAAGTTCACGTTCAAGTTTTCTTAAATTCTGTAACTTAACCTCTCTATTATCTATCAGAAACAACAAGATCACCATAGTGTCCCGCAATATATCCTGCTACTTATTAATACCAAAAACAATATTCTACATATTGTTAAACCATTTATTCAAAAAGTAAATACATATAAAGTTGAAAAATATCTATATTGCTAACTATATACATATTCCCTAAGTCAATTACACAAAGGTTGGGGACTCTTATTAGCAATATGTGTTATATCCCTTATTCGTAATAACACAAAAAACTTTCACATTTTATTTTCAGACATTCTCAAACCAGCAAACCGAGTTTATCAAACACCGGTTGAAACAGGATATAGCAAAAAAGGAAACTATAAATTTAAACAGTTTGCATTAGTTTTATCTATAAAAGAGAGACCTTTCAAATGAACCATGGCTTATGTATTAACAATTTTTCCTTGCAGATATAGACCAAAAAGAGGAATTTGAATTTAGCACTTTTTCCTCCCAATCTTGGGCAAATTTTTGACTCTGTAAAACAATTTCAATATTTGTGAAAGATCAGTTCTCCTATGGCCAGGCTCAATAATGTTTTATTTAATAGTACTAGGAAAATCATGAAGTCATCTTTGGAAATATGAATGACCAATTGTTAAGAACGCTCAGTTTTAGTATACATACTCAGAATTAGTCTACAAGAATGAAGGATGTTACGTCATATCCTGTATAATAATTTTGAGTCTATAATTTAACAATAGAATTTTTCATGTGCATGGCTGCATGCTCAAACTGAAATGGACATTGCATAATTCAAAAATATGAAATACATAGTCTTATTCAAATGAATATTCAAATAGTCCACTCAATATCTGCATGTACATAGATGATCAATGATCCCTTGACTGCTTGCACTATATATTGAACAGCTGACAGTCTGACACTCACTTGTCACAGGGCAAGATGACCTCTAACATGCCAATATAAATGATTTGCCCTTGCATTTAAAATGACCGTCCTCCCTTGACTTTCTGTCACTCGGCATTAATGTACACATTGATGAAACATCCACTTACAAATGCAAAGTAAACTTTATGTTTTACTATCTGATTCAAGATCTAAGACATTCTAATTTGCAAATTGCAACTCAATTAACATTAAAATTATCAATTATGCTCTTCAGATAGGATTTCCCCATATCGATTCTCCGAAGGTTTCGGTTATTCCTACTTCTCAGTATCAAGCATTCATACTTTTATTTTCATTTAAAAATAATAACTGGAAGCACCACAGGGGACCAATTTCCAAGGAGTATGAGCCTGAGATTAGGAAAGAGCGAAGAAAGATTGGCTCATCGGTATGATCAAGCATGCAGACCAGTTGTGTACAAAGACTAGAGGCACAATATTTCTTATGTACGTCGATGATGCGGGGAATGCGTTCGTGTACTCTCAATACAAGGAAACATTTGTCAAATATCAATATCTTCATGCTCCGATGTCATATCACCATGCCTTACAAGTTACATATCATATCACACTATTTATTCCGTATCTTCATGGTCCGATGTCATATCTCCATATTCATATCACCATGCCTTACAAATTACATGTCATATCATCATGTTTATTCCACATCTTTGTGCTCCGATGTCATATCACCATGCTTTACAAGTTACATGTCATGTCACCCTGCTTATTCCATATCATCATGCACCAATGGCATGTTTATTCCATATCTTCATGGCCCCATGTTATATTATCATGTTCATTTATGTTTCATACCAACATCAGTGAAGAAGTTATCTTGTCGATAAAGCACTAACTTACCCAATGTCATATTTTATTCATGTAAAGATCAATGTTTAGCGATGATTGAGCTGGAAAAGACCAGGTGGAGAGGGTCTTCCACAATGCAGGCGCATCGATGCATGGCCTTAGTGAGGATGACTCACGAGGGCCAACACCACCATCTTCCCAGGTCACCGTTTCAGAAATAGGAAGAGGGGAATCTCTCGGCCAGTTATTGGGTAATTTATTTGAATGTATAAGATAACAAATTCTAACAAGTCTCATTTGTGCACTCCTTTTTGGAAATATACATTTGAAAATTATGAAATTTAACAATCCCCAATACTCATTCAAACATTTGGAAAAAAGCAAAGCATAATAAAATCTTTTCAGGAACACTTCTACAGGAAATACAAATATATAAGCACAAGTGCCAAAGGGAAAGGACCAAAAGTTGTAATGGAACTTAGCAAGAAAAAGCAAACTCTAAGTGCATACCAGTCAAGAAAAACAAACCCCATATGGCCCAAAACCATGATCTAACATGAAAAGAAACAATGTCTAATACCCCCTTTCCCTCCAACATCCAAGAACCAATATCACAATCCAAGACCAGAAGACCAAGGGACATTTCATTCATACTGAATTCATTACAATACATGTTGAAGAAAAAATTAGAAATTGATAGCCAATTGATAGCCAATACACATACACAAAATAGTTGTAGATACAAGTACTCATACAAGATAGAGCAAAATGTTTCGTCCGGATTGGCAAGAATAGAAGCGAAGATGCTTGAACAAAGGTTTGTTCACAAGAATTTGAAATAGAAAATCATAAAATCAATATGTTGCATTCTTTTGTTCATACCCTTTTAGTGGCAAAATCAAAGAATATTTTAGTTATAATTGAAGGTAAAGTGCATGTCCCATGCGCACGCAAATATTTACTCGAAATTTTCAAAAAGATAGAACCCCACTTAGAAAAATCTTGACTACGGGCCTGTTTAGTCCCCTCTACATGCAAACTAGCAACAAACAATTACAAATATGGTTACAGCAAGCTGCAAGAACTACTTTGACCATCTGAAGTGTATGGCAAGAACAGCCCTCGATTGTACAAGAAGAAACGAAGAAGAAGTTTGTCGGAAAAGATACTCAAGAAAAAGCAGGGTGAGTATGCATGTACTTCAGAACTTACCCATCCCTCAGCTGGTATAATCAGAGATTTGTATTATCCATGGGTATTATCACAGAAATAAGCAAATATATGACACAAAACACGAGCATCATTTAGAGGCTTTGGTAACATTGTACCACATTAATGACACCATCTTTTTTATGTCATCATCATGAGATTAATATTCTTATATTTATTATGTTTATTGTAATCACTTTTGTGGA